>CM076581.1:1196663271-1197035795 GCA_034641835.2 Pinus albicaulis | reverse complement strand
TAAATTGCCGCATTTAATTGTCAATCCGGGAATCGTAAGCTGATGAAGTGCGGCGCACTATATGTGCAAGATAACCTCTTTCTTAACTTTTTGTCGTTTTTGGTCTTTCTAAGGTGAAATGGAAATTCTAAAGTGAAAAACAAGCTTGGTTATATTTGTTCAAGGAAGTGATATCCCTATAATGATTTACCAATCTTGAAACTTTTAAAAGAAAATTGAAATTACAATGACAAAACTTAAAAGAAAGTAAAAGTGTACTGCTGAAATGAAAAGGTGCTGCTAATCTAATGAATCAAAACAGGAAACTAGTGAACATGAAAACTAAACTATTCTTGCTGCCAACCGAACACAAAAGAAACTACGCTTATGGAAATTCAAAATTGCAATGAAATAAATCTAAATCAGATTACATCAATTCATTTTCTGACCCTTCATCATTAGACCAGCTATGACTTGCGGAAGTAATCATAAACAATTTGTGTAACTGATTATTTAATTTGCAGAAAGTAAACTAATACTAAACCATACACACATGATTCAATCCCTCGCCATCAGTCCAGCTGTGGCTTTCGGAGGCAACTGAAGATGTCATACATGATTTAATATATCTGAGTTTGCAGAAAAGAAACTAATACTAAACTACACATTTCATAATGCAGCCCCTCACCATCAGTCCAGCTGTGGCTTTCGGAGGTAACTGAAGACGCTATGAGCAGCTTAATATATCTAATTTTGCAGAAAAGAAACTAATACTAAACTACACATTTCATCATGCAATCCCTCACCATCAGTCCAGCTGTGGCTTTCGGAGGCAACTGAAGACACTATGAGCAGCTTAATATATTTAAATTTAACTACTGAATCAGATAAACAAAACTGAAATGTACAAAGCAAGACTGAAGTTAAACAAATGCTATGAAAAGGAACTAGCAGCAGAATAATGTTAGTCTCATATCATTAGCCAAAATACTATGAAAATTCCCGGGCTGTCTACCTAAAACCTGCACAAGAAAACTGATCAGTGATTTAACAATCATAAAAACATGAAAGACAAGAATGCAATGGAAATTATAGAAATGTATGAACAAAAATGAAACAACTATGAAATATGAACATGTAATAGATTATGATACAATGAATTTTTAAAGAAATGAAATGAAATATATATACATTAATACACAGAACCTCGGCTGAGCAGGGGCCCTCTACACAGCTCTGGTACGATCCTCAAACACGAATTAAGTTGAAAACAGAGTCTTTTCACATTAAAAAGCAGTTCATTACAGACTGGTAGTATTACGGCTCAAGGCAGCGTAATCACTACAAAGCTAACATAACAGAGTACGCACATCAACTATCAACTAACAACTCAACAACTAACCCTACGTGCATATGCAAACGCTCTATATAAAGCAATAAACTGTAACTGTCTCCTGAAGTTTATGATAGCAGCCAGCACGTAGACCACTAAGGCCACGGATATAGGAGTATGGCCATGTTGGAAAACGGATCTATGGAAGGTGGGTGCTTGAATTCAACTCCAGAACTTTGCACAGATGTCAATTAACCTCCGTAAGCTTAGAAACGGCTGTATGGATGTTTATATGCCACGGAACAGAGTCCAGCCGACATAGAACTCCATAGTTGACTTCCACGTGGATGGCTTTGACCGCGGCTTTCTTTGACGAATTTAATTGAACCAATAGGACACGAACCATGTCCTCGTCATTCCTAGCCTGCCCATGTGGCTCGTTTCCTTCGTAGACACCTGTAGCATAGATTTCCACAAAATAGCTGCGGAAAGTTGCAGCAGCTGCGGAAAGTGGCAAGTTTCCGTAGCTGTATGAACAAAATCTAAATCAAATAGAAAACACAAAAAAATAATTAAAAACCATGTTAAATACCCTTTTGCACATGATATTGACAATTTTGGAGGTTTAGGTGAGTGAAAAAGATATGGAAAAGTGTATGGAAAAGAGGCAAATTCGGGACTCAACATACCCCCACTGTGAAGGTGTTGCATGTCCTCATGCAACCAAAATTTTGATACTCTTTGTTCAATTCATGTGCCTTGATACTTCAGCCATCACATCTAACCCCCTTCTCTTCTTCTTTGGTACTGCTATCATTCTGGGTTTCTTCATTAAGCACCTGAATTTGATATTCACAAGTGCTCTGCTCAATTTTTGGCATTTCCTTTTTAGCTTCTTATTCTTCTTTTGCCAAATACCCAAATGTAACATAGTATTGTCATGGATAATCTTGTCCATTTTTCCTTGCTCTTTGAGTGTTTCATTTTCATTTTTGATATGCCGATTCAAAAGCTCAAGCTCAAAAATCTCCTGTTTTAATGACTGAACCAAATCATCCTGCAATGTATGAGGCTGAATAGAAGAGGTACTTGGGCCTGTGGCTGCCTTCTCCAAGGATTCTATATAGTCATATACCTCCTGCTGTTTGGGGTCTACTTCCGGTGTCTTTTTCATTGGGCCGTCCCCAAAGTGTTGCAAGGGAGAATTATGTTCAAAATCTGGCCGAGGAGAACTTACATCAATATTTTGCTGAGAATAAGATGGAGTACGCTCATTGTCTGATTGAGAGTGAAAGGAGTCAGGTTCACTAACTGACTGAAATGGACTATGGTCAGTTGGAGACTGTTCAGATGTCTCCTCACCCAAATCAATGAAATGAGGACCTTTAATTTGTGTTTTTCTCAGTTTTCCCTTAAGCCTGTTGCTTCTCCTCACATGCTGTGGTACACTACCCTTTTCTTCTTGTTTTCCTGTTTTTGCCTTCTTGGATAGAGATGACTGTTTTTGAAGAAAAATTAATTTTTCAGATAGAATTTGGTGATCTTCTTCTTCAGAAGAAGAAGTTTTATGGATAGCCTCAATAATTTCTTTCCCTTTTGATATTGTTGGCTTCTTAGCTTTAATTTCCTTCTTCTTCCTTTTTACCAATCTCTCTTCCCTATCAGTTTTCTTCATAGTAGTAGTAGAAGTATCTTGGATTTCATCTACTGCTCTTTTCCTTCTACTTCTTTTTGCTGTGCTAGCTGCGGGAATTTCCTGTGTAGGAGCAACTTGGGTTTCAACATTTATTTTCTTTCTTCTACTCCTTCTAATTGGATTACCTTCAGGAATTTCCTGAGGTTCTTCAAAGAAGTTTCTAACTAGGAATTGTTCCCATGTATCTTCTCTTTCCTTTAGCTCCTTTTCAATCAGAATTTTTATAAGCCCATGGTGATATAAATGAGGCTCTACATCTCCTAGGTGTTTTTGCACAATCACAACCATTTTCTTCAAGCTATTGAATAGGAAATAAGGAAGATTGAGAGTTTGGTTTTCAAGAAAATTCATCAATAGCCTAGTATGATACATGTACATAGAGCCAAAACGGCCTTCACATGTAATAAATTTCTGAACAATGAGTAGTAAAGTAGCCCATTCATCTTTTATTGCATGCACAGGGATTCCTCTTTTGAAAACAGTGATATCCATACCTTGATTTCGGAGGATTGTTCTCCATGCCTTATCACTGATACTTTTATTTTTGAACCAACGTTCTCCTTCCTGAAGAAGCTCTGTGGCTGCTGCTATTGATGCTTCATTGACCAAAAACTTGAGGTCTCCCACTTCTGCTTCCAAGCCATCAAATGATCTTGCAAACGCTTTGGTAACTTCTCTGTGGTAACCCCTAAATTTCTGAATAAAACGCAGCCATTTAGCTTTCCTCAACATCTCTTTTGCTTGTGGAAATCCCTCTATAAACTTCAGTCCTTCCGGCTCTGCCCTTAATAATTTTCCCATTTTACTTCTCTGTGCTTCACAGGCTTGCCTCTGTGAGGGTTTAAGTGGAAATGGAACGATGGAATACACAGAGTCTAGCACAATACTTTGGGGATGTTATCACAAAACGGAAATGAGCACCATAAACATTATGGAATAAGACTGTGGGTGGATATACGGGAATGAGAGTGAGCAAAAGGAACGGAATGGAGTGAAACAGGGAGTGAGAATGAGTAGCGTGGGGTTTTGTAAACACGACAGAGACACGACAAAGAGGTTAACAAAGTATAATGCATTCGACCGCATTTTGAATTTTGGTGGCTGTGTAATAAATATAAACACGTTTCAATCAATGTTTATGAAGTTATGCGGCTTGTAAGAGTCCTTTGTCAACTCAAATACGTATCATTATCTACGGTGGGATATTTGAACATGAGTGAAAGTCGGAATTTCAATGATGAAACCATTGGTGAATAAATGCAAGAGGATAACATAGAGATCGTGGAAGGTTACGGGACTGTCAATATAATCATTGCGCGTTATGGGTAGAGCTCATAGTTTAAAATTACATAAAAATGTGTTTTTCGATACTATTTGAAATAAAATTTATTCATACCTTTGGAATCCTTTCTTTTGCCCTTGGTCTTCAACTGATTGATCTTCATTAGTGTCTTGAATGTTCCATTGATCCTCTCTCCTGCATTTTATTTCATAATTTATGAAAATAACAACTAACTGTACATTCTTTTTGAAAACAGAGTAGTAGTAGCTGCGGAATCTGCTCCTGGATGCGGAAACTGGAGTCAGCTGCGGAAACAGATGTCAGCTGCGGAAACTGACACAGCTATTACTTGGCTGAAATAGAAATGAACAAGTGACAAATGACCAGGTGGAAATGGTCATAAAAAGATTTTTATTGATGGAATGGATGGAATGAAGTGGAATGAAATGGAGTGAGTGGTGAGATGAAATGAAATAAAAGACAGATTTTTTTTTTTGGAAAATATAGAGTGTCAGGTGTCCCTGATTTTCACCCCATATTTTCTGTATAAGACTGCCAATCAATGATTGGTTTTCAGGCTTATACCATTTTTTTTTTTTCTTTTCTTTTTTTTTCTTTTTTTTTAACTTGAAAAACAAAAGCTAGCCTGGTGGAGAAGAAGAATTCTTCTGTACCAGCCTAATTGCAGAACTTTCTTGAAACAACTTGACAAAATCCTCTTTAGAGAGTGGCTTATGATAAACTTCCAATCTATGGCCATTCACTATAAGAGGAGTTTGAAACTCATCAATGGTCTTGATTCTTACAGCTCCATTGTTAAAGATCTTGTCAATCTCATATGGCCCAAGCCAATGAGTCCGAAATTTCCCTTGAAAATCTTTAAACTTGGAGTCAAATAACAATGCCCAATCTCCTTCTTGAAACTTCTTCTCTTTGATATATTTGTCATGCCATTTAGTTCTTTGATATTGAACTAGATCAGTTCTTAGAATTGCTTCTTGTCTGATCTCATCTAGCTCATTCAACTGCCCCATTCTATGCTTTTGGGCTTCTGATAAGTCCATTCCCAACTGAACTGCTATCTTGAAGGTCTTGACTTGGAACTCAATGGGGAACAAGACTTCTTTCCCATAAACAAGTTCATAGGGAGAATGTCCTGTTGTATTCCTCCATGTAGTTCTGTAGGCCCACAAGGCTTCTGGAAGCCTTTCTGCCCAATCTCTTCTATGTAGATGAACAGCTTTGGTGATGATACTTTCAAGAACTTTGTTTGTGGACTCCACTTGACCATTTGCTTGTGGATGGTAAGGAGTAGATCTTCTGTGCTTGATTTTGTATTCTTCCATCAACTTTTCCACCAAATTTGATGTGAATTGGCTCCCCTGATCTGTTACAATTTCTCTTGGAACACCAAAGCGAGTAAAAATATCCTCATAAAGAAAATGAACAACTCAATTTTCAGTAGCAGATACTAATGCTTTAGCTTCTACCCATTTAGTAACATAATCAGTGCAAACCAATATGTACTTCTTTTGCTTCGATGGTGGATTAATCGGTCCAATGAAATCTAAAGCCCATTTTTCAAAGGGTTCAATGAGTACCTGTGTTTGCAGTGGCATTTCATTCGAAAGGGTAGGTTTCCCTACTCTTTGGCAGCTATCACACCTTTTGACATATTGTTTTGCATCTTTGAAGAGAGAAGGCCAATAATATCCCAAGGAAAGGATTTTATAGGCCGTCCTTTTGTCCGCAAAGTGTCCGACGCATGGTTCATCATGACATGCCTTAAGAATATCAGGCATTTCATCTTCCCTGACACATCTTCTGATCACAAGATCTGGCCCTGTTTTAAACAATTCGTTAGAAATCCATGAATATCTTGAACTCTCCTAAATAATTTTTCGTTTTTCTCTTGGAAATAAATGTGAAGGTAGTTTCCCTGTAACCAAATAGTTAGCAATATCTGCATACCAAGGGGTCTTAATAGTTACCGCAAACAAGTATTCATCAGGAAATTTATCTTCTACAGGAGAATCTTCTTTAGTATTCTGAATCCTAGACAAGAAATCAGCTACTGTATTCTGTTTTCCTGGTCTATCCAACACAGTAATATTGAATTCTTGCAAAATTAAGAGCCATCTTGTCACTCTGCCATTAGTAACAGTTTTTTTCATTAAATATCTAATTGCAGAATGGTCAGTATGAATAAAAGTTTCATAGCCTGTTATGTAATGTCTAAACTTATTAATTGCATGAACAATTACCTAAGAACTAAAGACCATAGCAGAGCACTCAACTAACCGGAGTCAAATTTCCATCAGTAATAAATTAAGTATAAGGAATTAAATCTTTTTGACCCAACACAGCTCCAAGAGCTGTATCTGAAGCATCTGTAGAAATATGGAAAGGAAGTTTCCAATTTGGTCCTCTCAAGATAGGTGCTTCAGATATTCTTGTTTTCAAAGTTTCAAAAGCCGATTGACAATCAGGATCCCATTTAAATTCACAGTCTTTTGTAAGCAATTTGAAGAGTGGAGATGCAATTTTAGTGAAGTTTTCTATAAATCTTCTATAGTAACCAGTAAATCCTAGAAAACTTCTAACATCTCTTTGACAATTTGGAATAGGCAACTTGGAGATGACTTCAACTTTGATCTATCAACCTTAATTCCATCTCCTGAAATATGATGTCCTAAAAAAATCCCTTCAATAAACATCATAAAGCATTTTTCATGGCTTAATGAAAGGTTTGTTTCTTTACATCTTATAAGAACTTTTTCCAAATTTTCTAATGCCTCTTCAAATGAATTACCATAAACTGTAAAATCATTCATATAAACCTCTACACAATCATGGATTAGATCAGAAAAAATTCCTAGTACTGCTCTTTGGAATGTTGCTGGTGCATTACATAACCCAAAAGGAAGCACTCGGTAGGCAAAAGTTCCCCATGGACAAGTAAATGTGGTCTTATCTTGATCTTCAGGTGCTACCTGTATTTGATTATAGCCACTAAAACCATCCAAAAATGAAAAGTACTTTTTACCCGCTAATGTATCTAATACCTGATCAATAAAAGGCAAAGGAAAGTGATCCTTCAAAGTTGCTTTGTTCAACTCCCTGTAATCAATGCATACTCTCCATTTACCATTATTTTTAGGTACTATAACCAAAGGAGAAACCCATTGGCTATCTGAAATTGGATAAATGAAGTTTACATTGAGAAGTTTTTGGAGCTCTTCTTTCACTATCTCCCTAAGATTTGGATTCATCCTTCTTTGAGGTTGTCTGATTGGTCTACTGCTTTCCTCAATATAGATATGATGGATGCAATTCTTAGGATCAATACCCTTCATGTCAGTATACTCCCATGCAAATGCAGTAGAATGTTTTTGCAAGATTCTGGTTAGTTCTTCTTGTTGTGACTTCTCCAAATGTTTGTTGATATTCAATGTCTTTTCTCGAAAAATCTCAATAGCAGAATTACCAAACTCTTCCATAGAGTAAAGAGACATTTGTCTTGATGATAAATATTCTATGTCAGATTCCAACTGAAATTGTGTGGGGTCATATTCTGAAGTTATCTCAAAATTTTCTAATGTGTTCATAATTTGACTATCCTCACTAATTTCAGAAATGGTAAAGACAGGTTGTATAGTGTTCTCATCATCGACCCATTCATTGTCTCCTATTTCTGTAATTGCTCTTGCAAGAGGATACAAATTGAATTTCTTTGTCGAATTACCATTAGAAATGTACATGTCTCCAGATCTACAACTAATAAAAGCATCAGCTGTGGCCAGCCAAGGTCTTCCTAAGATAATTGGATGTCCTCCTAGATTACTTTTGGGAGTCAAAATCATAAAATCTACTGGATATTCCCAAGAATCTAAGGAGACCGAAATATCTTCTAATACACCATCTGGTTTAATAACCGATCGATCTGCAAGTTGCAATAAAGTAGGTGTAAAAAGAAGGTTAGGAAGTTTTAACTGCTCCATAGTCTGTCTACTCATAATGTTGATAGCAGCCCCTAAGTCAATCAATGTGTTTGGAATTTCTATCCCATTTATATGTGTCTTGACAATTGGACTTCCAGGATCTACATACTTCTGCATGGCAGTTTTTCCCATCATAATGTCTGCAATCTTTCCTACCAGGTGGATTCTTCTTGTGTCCTTTAGCTTTCTTCCTGGTCTTTTGAAACTCAACTCCTTTATGGTTTTTGCTAGAATAGGAATTTCTCGAATGGCTTGTAGCAATGGAATCTTAATACAAACATTCTTCAATTCATCTAGAAAGTCATAGTTAGGCAACAAAATTTGTTTTTCCACCCCCTTATCAATTTGTAGTCTTTCCGGAAAAGGAGGTGTAGATGAAGATACAAGTTGCTCAACTATAGGAGTTGTGGATGCTAGCTTTTCTTTTTCTTTTTGAATTTTTGAATTTTGAAGAGATTCTTCCTCAGAACCCTTATTGACTTGAAGAGAGTCCTCCTCAGAGGTATCTTGCTCTTGAATGTCTATAGAAGGTTTTTCTAAAACTCTACCAGATCCGAGTTGTACATCGTTGAGAGGAACAATCATATAGGTAGGAAATTGTTGTCCTTCTACCATATAAGTAGTTTGAGGATTCTTATTACTAGGATTTGGCAATGGCTGAGCTGGAAGTTGATTTGTCTTCTGTTGGTATGGGAGCATGAGTTGAGGATTTGTATTTTGTTGAGAAGGTTGTTGTTGTGGAAATGGCAATGAAAGTTGTTGTGGATTTTGGTTTGGAAATTGTAGAGCTTGTTGATTTTGAAAAGATGGAGGGTATTGATAAAATTGAGCAAATCTCCCATAAGGATTTTGCATCCCTTGTACCCATGGCTGATATGAATTTTGATGTTGGGGCCAAGGTTGTTGCCAAGGAGTCCAATTTGGTGGGGTTTGAAGATTCATAGGGTTATTAAACCCTTGAGATTGTTGTCCCTGCCAAGGTCTCCTTGCGACAAAACAAAGAGATTCTATTGAATTTGGATCTTCTTGAAAAACAACTTTGAGTCCAGGGATTGAAGGACAATCCTTGATTTCATGATTTTCTGAGCAAATCATACATGTTTCTACAACTTTTGCATCCAAGGGACATTCCCTTAAAGCATGTTTCTTTCTACATTTCGAACAAAAGATGGCTAAAGCATCTGTTTCTGCTTTCTGCTTGTTTTGGATTTTAAGGGTATCTAGTTGTTCACTAAGATTCCCTAAGATATCAGTTTTAAACTCATCAAGCATATTACCAATCTCTGCCCTACTTACTGATCCAGTTGCAGATTTGTTAGCCCTAATAAGAGAAGAATCCCTAGGCCCTTTTCCAGTTTTTGATTTTCCCCTTGAGAGATGGATACATAGTTCTGTTATATCATGAAATGGAAGTTGAGAGATGTCTCCTTTTCCCATCATGTTTAAAATGTCTATCCATTCATATCTAATGGATTTTAATAGGAGGGCTTTCAAGGTTTCGTTATCTAAGTTGCTCATCTTTGCTATTTTCAAGTTGTATTGAAATCTTTCAATTAAGTCTTCCAAATTTTCATCTTCTTTTTGCATCATTTTGAATACCTCATCCTTGTGATTGGTGGGCATACAATAGTCCAAGTATCTATCCAAAAATGTTTGTTTCATATCATTCCAAGTCCCGATAGATTGAGTGGCTAATCCCATGAACCATTTCAAAGCAGATCCCTTCAATGTTGAAGGAAACAGTTTGAGTTTTTGAGAATCTTCCATATAGTCATAAGTTCGGCACACTACTTCAAACTCAAATAGAAATGTTTCAGGATCCTCACTTCGTAATCCATAAAAGTTAGGGAGAACAGATGGTGAGATATTTTTCATTGTTGCATGAGTTTCCTCATCAACTATAGGGAATCGAAGCAAATTGTCCCTATTTCTACCGTTATTTCCTTCACCATTGTTATCTTCATTATCTCCTCCTCTTCTATCTCCACCTCTATTTATTACTTCCTCTGCCATGATAGTTTCTCTAGAGTCCTTATAGTCCTCTAGTTCTTCTACCAAGGAAGGATGAGAGAAAGTCTCTTTGTTTTCTAAGTGGTTTTTAGTAGGTGGTATAGGAGAATCCTCTAATTCAGCTGTTCTTTGACTTCCAAAAATCTTAAGGCTAGGGGTAGATGGTGGTGAATCTGGTCTATGCCTTGAAGAAGATGGAGTTGTGAAAATCTAACTCTTGGCTTTAGCTATAAACCTTCCCCTAGAATCTCTTGCTCTATGCATGTCATTTTTTTTATTTTTTAAAAAGTTGGGCTGATAATTCTCTTTCTGACCTTCCAGATCACACTAGGTGCAAGAAGAGAGCATACTTAAGAAATTACTAAACCAATAACTCTCTTTTCTGATCCTCCAGATCACACTAGGTGCAAGAGGAGAGCATACTTCAAGAAGTTATCAAGTTTTCCCTTCCTTTATGATTTTATGTTTTTTTTTTTAAGAAATTGGCTACCTAGTTACACTTCCCCGGCAACGGCGCCAAAATGTTTGGTCAATTTAGTGTGTCCTAAATTGCTGCATTTAATTGTCAATCCGGGAATCGTAAGCTGATGAAGTGCGGCGCACTATATGTGCAAGATAACCTCTTTCTTAACTTTTTGTCGCTTTTGGTCTTTCTAAGGTGAAATGGAAATTCTAAAGTGAAAAAAACAAGCTTGGTTATATTTGTTCAAGGAAGTGATATCCCCTATAATGATTTACCAATCTTGAAACTTTAAAAGCAAATTGAAATTACAATGAAAAAACTTAAAAGAAAGTAAAAGTGTACTGCTGAAATGAAAAGGTGCTGCTAATCTAATGAATCAAAACAGGAAACTAGTGAACATGAAAACGAAACTATTCTTGCTGCCAACTGAACACAAAAGAAACTACGCTTATGGAAATTCAAAATTGCAATGAAATAAATCTAAATCAGATTACATCAATTCATTTTCTGACCCTTCATCATTAGACCAGCTATGACTTGCGGAAGTAATCATAAACAACTTGTGTAACTGATATTTAATTCGCAGAAAGTAAACTAATATTAAATCATACACACATGATTCAATCCCTCGCCATCAGTCCAGCTGTGGCTTTCGGAGGCAACTGAAGATGTCATACATGATTTAATATATCTAAGTTTGTAGAAAAGAAACTAATACTAAACTACACATTTCATAATGCAACCCCTCACCATCAGTCCAGCTGTGGCTTTCGGAGGTAACTGAAGACACTATGGGAAGCTTAATATATCTAATTTTGCAGAAAAGAAACTAATACTAAACTACACATTTCATCATGCAGTCCCTCACCATCAGTCCAGCTGTGGCTTTCGGAGGCAACTGAAGACACTATGAGCAGCTTAATATATTTAAATTTAACTACTAAATCAGATAAACAAAACTGAAATGTACAAAGCAAGACTGAAGTTAAACAAATGCTATGAAAAGGAAACTAGCAGCAGAATAATGTCAGTCTCATATCATTAGCCAAAATACTATAAAAATGCCCCGGGTTGTCTACCTAAAACCTGCACAAGAAAACTGATCAGTGATTTAACAATCATAAAAACATGAAAGACAAGAATGCAATGGAAATTATAGAAATGTATGAACAAAAATGAAACAACTATGAAATATGAACATGTAATGGATTATGATACAATGACTTTTTAAAGAAATGAAATGAAATATATATACATTAATACACAGAACCTTGGCTGAGCAGGGGCCCTCTACACAGCTCTGGTACGATCCTCAAACACGAATTAAGTTATAAAACAGAGTTTTCTCACATTAAAAAGCAGTTCATTACAGACTGGTAGTATTACGGCTCAAGGCAACGTAATCACTACAAAGCTAACATAACAGAGTACGCACATCAACTATCAACTAACAACTCAACAACTAACTCTACGTGCGTATGCAAACGCTTTATATAAAGCAATAAACTGTAACTGTCTCCTGAAGTTTATGATAGCATCCAGCACGTAGACCACTAAGGCCACGGATATAGGAGTATGGCCATGTTGGAAAACGGATCTATGGAAGGTGGGTGCTTGAATTCAACTCCAGAACTTTGCACAGATGTCAATTAACCTCCGCAAGCTTAGAAACGGCCGGATGGATGTTTATATGCCATGAAACAGAGTCCAGCCGACATAGAACTCCATAGTTGACTTCCACGTGGATGGCTTTGACCGCGGCTTTCTTTGACGAATTTACTTGAACCAATAGGACACGAACCATGTCCTCGTCATTCCTAGCCTGCCCATGTGGCTCGTTTCCTTCGTAGACACCTGTAGCATAGATTTCCACAAAATAGCTGCGGAAAGTTGCAGTAGCTGCTGTATGAAAAAAATCTAAATCAAATCTATATGGATCAACGGTTGAGACAGCACCCGATAATCATATGGGACAAACGCCTTCGGGGCTAGCGCTTCGGTCACAGTGATGGGTTCTGTGGAGAGAAAGGTTACGGGGCTAGCGGAGAAAGGGCTGAGGCCTATTATATGGTCCGAAAGTGGGTTTTTAACCATTTTTAATGCATTTTGAGGCCTAAGGAGGGTAATGATAGAGAAACAGAAGGGAATTTTGAGGAAACCAAGGGAAAAGGTGGAAATTTATGGAGATTTTGGATGAATTTAGGGGGTTGATGGGGATATTAAGGGGATTTAGAAGAAGGGGGAAAAGAAGGATAGAATGGGGGAACAATGCAGGGATACAGGGCGAAATAAAGCCTTTTGGAGCATAATTATTTATCAGTAAGGCTTTCTGGCTTAAATTAGTAGAGGGAAACAGTTACAAGGTAGGGAACAACAAAGGCTACAAGGATGATGTGTTTTCAAGGCAAATTCATTCCTTGCAGGCTTACAGAACAAACTAGCCCCTTGCTTGCTAGTCAAGAAATTTATAAGGGGCTAACAGTGGCTCCACATGGGGATGGCTTCTTTTTGAAGGAGTCAAGAATTCAGAGAATAGATCTTGGGGGTAGGCCAGGTGCCTTCTGCTTTACATATCCCTTCTCTCTTTAGATCAACTGCCACAATATGAAAACACTACATCAGCCGAAAAATTTCTCCAAAGAAATACCTACCCACACTACAGTCCTAGCATTTTCTCTTCCTCTAGGGTGCATTTGAGCTAGCAGACCCTTTACATCATTTATTTTTTCAAACAGAAAATAAAACTGTTCTAAATCTACACTTATTACTCCATGAGACCAGATTAGATTGTTGGTCTCATGTGTTTCTCTACCTAGTCTAATATCTGCTGGGATTAAACTATCCAACAGATTTCTTCTCTACTTTCTAAGACAGGAAATTGAAAAACAGGCAAGCCACGATTAGACTATCTGACTTGCTGTGGGTCCAAGGCATAAAGACAGTTGCACATGGATGAAATTTGCAGAAAACTGAAAACAAACTGTGAAGGCTTGAGATCTCGAACTTGTATTATCCTTCTTTTCTTTCTGTGACTCAAGTTTTGAGCATGTTAGAGTCACTTCTTTTTCTTCATTTCAGCTCTGGTTTTGAGCATGTTAGAGCTTATTTTTCTTTTTTTTTCTTTGCTGATCCAGATTTTGGGCACGTTAGGACCAGCTGCTTTACTTTCTTTGGCTTAGGTTTTGAGCTTATCAGAGCCAATCTTTGCACATCAGAGGTTCATGTTTTAAGCATGTCTGAACCTCTCCCTTTCCTCTTTTTTTTTTTTTTTTTGAATCATTTTTTCCTCCTTTACTTGGAAATAAAAACTGCAATGGTATGTACAATGGAAACTAGAAACTGTAAATTAGTAGAAGTAATGTTTGAGCATCCTGCCATTGACAGGACCCCCAAATAGCTCGGTGCCATCTAATTCTTGTAAGAAGAAAGCATTGGGACCCAGAGTGGCCTGGATGAGGTATGGACCTTGCCACAAACTATCAAATTTGTTGTGCTTTCCTTTATCCTCTCTTCTCGAATCCCACTTCAAAACCTTATCTCCAACTTTGAAATCAACAGCTTTGGTTCTTTTGTCAAACAATTTCTTTATATTCTCCTGAACTTTCACTGCTCTGTTGTAGACCTCTTCCCTTGTTTGCTGAAGATGGATTGTTTGGTTTATTCTCCTTACCATACTATTTTCCTCTGTTTGGATCTCCTGGATCAGCTTGATCACTGGTATCCCAAGGCTGGTAGGAAATACTGCTTCTGTTCCATAGACAAGCTGAAAAGTTGACATGCCAATGGACATCTTTGTTGTAAGTCTGTCAGCCCACAAAGCATGTACTAGCTTGTTATGCAATGATTTTTTGTTCTCTTCCAACAGCTTTTTGATGATGATCACCAGGCTCTTGTTTGATGATTCAGCTAATCCATTACCTTGAGGGTAATAGGAAGTTGAATGAACAAGTGCTATTTGGTACCTGTGACAAAAATCAACCACCTTTTTGGATCCGAAAGCAGTAGCATTGTCAGTGATTATTTTCCTTGGGCAGCCAAACCGAGAGAGGATGTGACTTTCTAGGAAACTAATGATGACTAAATCTGTGGCATTCCTAGTGGGCATGGCTTCAATCCACTTAGTGAAATAATCTGTCGATGTTAGGATCCATCTGTGTTGGGCAGAAGAAGCAGGGTGAATTTCCCCTATGAAATCCAGGCTCCATTGCAGAAAGGGACCTTCAACAGTGATGGGTTGTAGGGGTAAAGGGAGGATTTTTCTTTTTCCCTCAAATATCTGACATTTGTGGCAGGAAACTATCATTTTATGAACACCATTGAAGAGTGTGGGCCAATAGTAGCCAGCTCTGAGTATTTTTTTTGCAGTGGCTTTCCAAATCAGGTGGCCCCCACATTATCCAGCATGAAATTCTTGTTTAACCCTCTCTGCCTCATTTTCAGGCAAACATTTAAGCAATAGGCCATTAGGATTCTTCCAGTATAAGTTTTCATTCAAAATGCAGTAATTTCTGGCTTTTAGCTTTAAGAATCTGGCCTTGGTCTTTGATAATCCGGGAGGGGCAATGAGGTGTGTAAGCACATACAGAATGTCGGAATACCAAGGAGAGATCTGAAACTTTTCCTCAACAGTGAGATCAGGAAATTATTGTTGCTCATCTAGGGTATTTATCATGTTAATGTCTAGGGAGGGGGGAGGGGCATTGAGGTGTGTAAGCACATAAAAAATGTCGGAATACCAAGGAGAGATCTGAAACTTTTCCTCAACAGTGAGATCAGGAAATTCTTGTTGCTCATCCAAGGTATTTATCATGTTAATGTCTAGGGCTTGTAGGTTTGATTCATCCATTAACTTAGCTAAGCCCTGACCTTTAATGAGTTTGGTGGGTTTTATCTCAAGGTCATAATCTAAGATCACAGCTATCCATTTTCCCCTTTTCCCATCTGAGTCTTGGGACAATATATCTTTGAATATGATGTTGGGCACATAAGCTACAGTGTGAGAATGCAATATGTACACCCTGAAGTCTTTCGAGGCCTTAATCAGAGCATAGGCATGTTTCTCCATGATGTTATATTTCAAGGGTGCATCTCTGAGTGCCTTGCTAAAGAAAGAAATTGGTTGTTCCATACCTCTGTTTTTTTCTGCAGCAAGACTGTAGCCACAGTATGCTCAGAGGCGAATGAAAAGATCAGGAAATATTTGGAGAAATCTGGGCTGATTAGGAAGGGAGCTTGGGTAAGTGCAAGTTTCACTGATTCAAAAGATTGTTTGGTTCCCACAGTCCATTTAACTCCTGCACCTTTCTTCAGCATGTTAGTCATGTTCCTAAGGTGTTCAGCCAGATTTGGAATAAACCTCCTAAGGAAGTTAATCTTCCCAATGAAAGACTGTAATTCCTTGATGTTTCTGGGGTGTGTGATCTGTAGTATTCCCTCAACTCACTGTGGGTCTATCATGATTCCCTCCTCGGATACAATGTGGCCAAGAAGTTTACCTTCTTGTAGCCCAAAGACAGTCTTTTTAGGGTTCAGGGATAGACCAAACCTTCTAGATTTTTGGAATACTTTTCTCAGATGTTTCAGGTGTTCTTCTTCTGTCTTGCAAAAGAATGTTATGTCATCTAAGTAGATAACAATGAAGTTCCCTATCTCATCTGAAAATGCTATGTCCATCGCTTTTTGGAAGGTGGCTCCAGCGTTCATCAATCCAAAAGGCATCTTCACATACATGAAGGTACCCCATGGAGTGGTAAAAGCTATTTTGAGTTGGTATTCTGGGATCACTAAGACTTGGTTATAACCTGAAAATCCATCTAGCAGGGAGATTCTTTTCGAGCCCACTACCTTCTGAAGGATATGTTCCATTTTAGGAAAAGGGTAATTTTCCTTGAGTGAGGCTCTATTAAGATTCCTGAAGTCTATGCACAAAATGATTTCTCCTATTTTCTTCCTCACAACCACTAAGTTTGATACCCAATCAGAGAACCTCACCAGCACAATTATACCTGCTTCATATATTTTCTTAATCTCCTTCTCTACTGCAGGCAATTATTTGGGATTGATTCTGCAAAGTTTTTGCCTAAAGGGCTTCTGATTTTATTTCAAGGGTATTTTGTGCTGGATGATGTTTGTGTCATAGGCCTTTAAGTCCTCATAGCTCCATGCAAACACATCAATGAATTCCTTGAAAAGGTCAATGTGTTTCTTCTTCATGTCTACAGGTAGAGACTTAGCCAGTTTAATCATTCTAGGTTTCTCCTTAGTGCCTATGTCGCATTCTTCCACATCAGAGTCTGTATGTTCGATAGTGGGCTTTTTTTCCACATCATCAAAGTCAAAAAGGTCCTCTAAGGGTGCCAGGCCTCTAGGTATATTCTTATCTTTGGCCTGCACACCTCTACCTCTTCACTATCTGCATTTTCACATTTGCGATCTGGGTTTCCAGTCTATTCATCTAAAGAGTTTATTTCTATGTTACAGGGTGTTTCTTCCTCATCTGAGGATTCTTCACTTAGGCCTGTCAGATTTGGAGTCTAGATCAGAAAATTCAAACTCGTTTTTGCCTACTAGAAAATCTTCGATCTGTTTATCACCTTCAAAAACCTGCCAGTATTTTTCATTATCTGGCACAGCAGGTCTAAATTTTGTCTGAATGATGATCTGTTGGTCTCTGGGAGTCTTGGGGTAGGAACTGGCTAGGCAAGCTAATCCATTTGCAATGACATTTTGACTCCTAGGAACGAAAACTAATTTGTATTCAACAAATGTTTTCAGTAGATCCATGGTGTCATTCCTATATTCTCTCAGCCTAGGATGTTTCACCGTGTATTCCCTGTTTACCTATTTTATCACTAGCTCAGAATCTCCCTGCATGACTATCTTACGGGCTCCTAATTTCATCAACAGACCCAGGATCAAAGCCTCGTATTCAGCGATGTTATTCGTGCATTTGAAATGCAGACTACAGGCGTGGCTCTCAGCATAGTCGTTTTCTATATTTTGTAACCATAACCCCGCTTCGACAGTTCTCTTGGTGCATGACCCATCAAAGTTCATCACCCACAGGGGTTCACTCTTGGTTTCGGTGTCATTCTTTTCTCTGTGGCTGGTTTCACCATTATGTTGCGTTATAGGGTCTATACTGGGTTGTGGATTGCTTTGTTCCTTGTGAAATGTATGAGTCTTAGGGATCTGGCCAGATGGATGTTTACGCTCTGTTTCTTGTTCACTCGGGGTTAGGTATCCACCGCATATCCTACAGGTTTCGTTGCGATTTTCTTCTTCGTTATCCTCTAAATCCAGAGAAACCATTATGTTAAAATCAAGAGCTTCTACCTCTCCGTTTATATCTCTGTTTTGGGACCCTGAATCTTCTAAGGATTCATCATTACAAAAGATGAAGGAGTCAAGGTCTGTATGTACAGAATAAACAGGTGAATTTTCTGGTTTTTTTGGGGCTACTGACTAGGAATTTCATCTGTGTCTCCCTATACAGTTTTCTAAGTTGGCCAAAGATTGGGATTGTGGCATATGAGCCATCCATCTGCATCGTACCCTGTAGCTTGGCTCCCCATGATCTTGATAACAACATGCCATACATGGGCGGCACATCTGCCACCACAACATCCATGACCATACATTTGGCTAGGATTTGAGTCAAGCTCACACATAAGTCTTTGATTAGGCCTAGGAATTTTAATATGCTAGAGTCGAAAGAGTATAAATCTTTGTAGGGTCTAGTTATCTCTAGACCTAGTCTTTCCATAACTACTTTAGGCATTAGGTTGTGAGATGCTCCAGAGTCATGCATTGCATTGTGCAGGATCTTGTCATGAATGTTGAGACTAATATAGAAAGGTGGAACTACCCCCTCTTGAAACTTCCCCTCTAACTTAGGTCCAAACAAAAGGGCAGGTTGATCATCATTCAAGTTTACAGAGTCACCATTCTCACTAAGGTTCAAAGCCTTCAAAATCTGGCCTTTATATACATCCTGAGTGGCCAGCTCAGAAAGTGGGACAGAGATTTTAATTCTTGCAATCTCACTTTCCAAATTGAAAGTGGACTGACTCTTGGGAGTGCTCATCTCTGTTTTATTTGCCACTGCCTTAGTGGCTGAATCAGTGGGCTGATTATCATTATGTACAGTGTTTGTGACAGTTTTATCAGGAGCACTAACTGTAGTGCTAGTGCTGCTAGCTGGTTTACCTTGTGCATTAGTGTTTTGGTTGTCTTTTTCTCTATTCTTTCCAGAACTCTCAGCTGTTGATTTGTTGGTTTCAGTAGTTGCTTTAGAAGTTTTCTTAGGCCTCTTTTTGATGGTAGTCTCAGAAGCTTTGGGTTTGGCAGTTTCTTGACTCCTTTTGCTTATAAGTTCATACTGTTCTCTGACCTGCATCATGGCATTTTCAAATCCTAATATGTAATCTTCAGATTCCAACCATTCGTCCTCCCAACCAGAGGGTGAAGGCTGGTCTTCTTTTGAATAAAAGTTATGGATTGAATCTTCTGTTTCAAACATATTAATTGTGTTTCCCTCAGAATCTTCTATGATTCCATCATCTTCATCAAGAAAATTCTCTTGGAATGGGGGAATAACTTGTTGATTTGATTCTCTTTGTCTGTTGGGAGCGTTATTGTTTCTTCTAAAGTTCTGGTTCTGGTTCTTGTTCTGATTGCTAAAGGTGACAACCATATTTTCCATCATTTGTTGTAACCTTTCCACATTCTTAGACAGCTTATCATAATTTTGGTCAGATGTGGAAGTTACGTTGTCATCTCTATATGTTACCCTTCTCTCAGATTTCAGTCTTGCTCTTTTCTCAATCAGATTTGCCTCTATGTTCACTGCTCCTTTCTGCATGTCCTCCAATGTGTTGTATTCCTTATCTCTAAGCTCATAGGCCATGTCAGCATCAAAACCCTCAGGGTATTTTGCTAGGGCCATGCCTTGTGGGGGTTTCATATGTGGAGGGAGGGCATTACAAATGCTGTTAAATCTTGTTGTGTAATCATGGACACTCTCTCCTACGTTTCTCTTAAGGGTCATGTATTCGGCCAGGAGTTGGCGAGGATTCGCCCTAGTTTCCCATTTGTTTATGAAAGTCTAATATACTATCGAAAGATCATTGATGCTACCTGGAGGCAGGCCCTTAAACCATTTCTTCACATCACCCCCTAACCTCTGGGAAAAGATTCTCATTTTGACTGTATCATCATCAATTTCCATGTAGTTGAAAGAACCCTCCATATTATCTACATGTTTTTGGGTCGTGATGGACTCTTTTGCAGTGAAGTGTGGGATCTTAGACTGATAATCATTTGGTAAGGGTACTAGAGGCTGAGGTAACACTAGGGGTTTATACCAGGCTGCCATAATGATATTTTGATGAGGTAAAGGGTTAGCTTGGGCAACTGGTATATGGATGACAGGGATATTATGACCAGCAGAAGACTGATGAGCAGACCTAAGGTGATTGAGCCCCAAGTTTTGTATGAAATTTAAATCAGAAGGTGTATATGGAAGGGTCTGTCTATTCCCAAGGTGTCTACCACTTTGCTGTGGTGAATCAGGAAGCTCAGGGCCTGGCGGGTCTAAGATACTGAAGGACCTAGTTCTAAGTAGTCTGTTGGGTAGGCCTAGGTCAAGATGAAAGTGTGATAGAGCTGTAAGATCTTCTGGTGCAGAATTAGTTCTATAGATGTGACTGGAAACAGTTTATCTTTTAAGTGTAGGAGCTCCCTTGAGGATGCTCTCGGAGTTATCAACTATTTCAAGTGGGTCCAAGTTAGGGTAAGCTCTTGTATGAATGGTTCTAGAAGCCAGAATGTTATTTTCTGACCAAGCAGCTCAACCCTACCTGTTACTTCTACCGTGGTTGATGTTGTTATGGGGGCTGGTCTCCCAGTAGAGTCTAATGTGAACCAAGATAATCAGCAGGCCTACTGATCACTAATGGAGTCTTTGAAACATTTAGGTAACTATGGAGTCGCCAAGTGGAAGGTTTAGGATGTTTTTTTGGAGGGTACACTGTCCACCACAGTGCCCTTGTGATGTCCCTTTTCAAGGATATGTTCAAAACACAGCAAACTCTACGAGAGATTGACTGGGAGGGCATTTACCAAATATGTCACCTCTGAAAGAGTGTGAGATCCAGAGGCTACCTGGCCCTATCCAAACTCTGTCCAAGAGTATGGGAAAACACAAAAAATGGTGTAGAGGTTGATGTGAGAATAGGAGTGTTTAACTGCCAACCTAACTAGAGATTGTAGGTCTTTTGGATGCCTAAATACGTTTAAGGTGAAAAGCACTCAATATTGCCCCCAGTGGAGTCGCCATTATGTTGGGGTTCCCATGTTTTGGCCAAATTGGCAAGACCACAAGATGAGACAACATCAGAACCACTTTCAGACCTCAGGATCTAGCCCTCCTAGGTCCAGAGAGGGATCTCTCTATGATAGTTAAAGGTATATGTCTTTGAAGCTCTATGTTTAGATGTTAGGCTAGTTATAAGGCTCGGGGTTTGTTTGTTTGATTTTTTGTTTGGTTGCTGGTTATCAAGAAAGAAGGATTCAGTGTAAGACAAGAATGAGAAAAGAGGGATAAGGCAGAAGTGAAATATTCCAGGAATTACTCAAAACCATTGGGCAATGGAGTCAGGAAAGGATTTTCTTGCTAATCAATAGGCAGGCTTTCAATTGGGCTAGTCATCTGAAACTTAGGATGTTTCAAGATGATTATGTGATATGGAAAGTAGGAGGGAGGAGGTAACACAGATTTTAGAGCACAAAATTACAGATCAGCAGGTCGTACAAGGATCCCAGTGGACAGGGCTAACTCTAATCGCCAGTGTTCCCAAATCTTCCAACTAAATCTATAACAAGAAGCACCTAAGAACTAAATTCATTTAATTCATACATCAGAGAGCAGGCAATAAAATCCACTACAATGGTTAAACCAACTGAAATCATGTCTCAGATAATACATTCAGAAGAGAAACATAGATGGCAAGGAGAGCAGAAACATAGGGTACCTAACAAGGGTAAATCCTATGCCAATATTCTGATGCAAGCCAGTAGAAACGAAATGAAATGACTGTAAACACAGAGATAGGATAACATCACCGCTGCTTCAGATCAGGATCCAAAGAAATGTGCTTTTCATATTAAATAACAATACCAATCAAGTACAATATTGCTAATAGTTAAATACTCAGTCTGAAAACATCTCCTTCAACCTATCTTACAATACTTACACAGAGACTGTGTCTCAAAAGAAACTACTTTCAGTTCTCTGATAATTGATAAACAACCATTATAATGAGTTCTTCATGAATTTATAGCTCTGGAGGAGCAGAGGAGGTAGGTGGAGAACTAAATGCAGTATTAAACTTTTGAAAAGAAAGAGGTTTGAAGCCCATTTTGTATAAATCCTATGCATTAATCTCTGGTGTTCTTTGGGTGAACGAATGATCCTTCTCAGACTGTGGATTACTCTGATATGACTCCAATGTGTTATGACTGCAGTACTGTGTGGTGCTATTGGTGAATAAACAATAGGTAAAGAAATGATAAAGAAATCTGCCATACTGATGAAGTAAATGCTCTGATAGTATTGGGGTTGTTTTAGGGTAGAAAATCTCTCTAGAACACGACATAAATTGAGCACTGCATGGGCGCTCTATCCTTTATATAGGAAAAACATTCTGCTGCTATATAAACCCCTGATATGAATTGATTTCTGTGTGTTGTACCTTTGGCATGATCTATGGGATCATTGACCTGGTGCTTGGCCTCTAAACTGTTGTATTAAAGCTCAAAACCTTCACTACTGAGCGCTGAAATCCTTGAGCATAAGCTGGTTTTTTCCCACTGCTCCATAAATTCCTCGATTCTGCAGGATCTGAGCTTTGATGGCACCGGATAGGGTTTGCAAACTTTCAAACTTTGTCCTTTGACGGAATTTATACTTCCGCCACCTTTCTTGACATTTCCCTGTAGTACCAACTTCAGTTTTAATTATGTCTGCTCAATGCGCCGCTTACAATGATTCCTATGAATCATGGCGGTTTTCTGCCTTTCTGGAAACCCTGAAAAAACACACAACTTTTTAAGAAAACAATGGAGGTGGTGGATGCAACGGGGGTGGCTAGACTGACTACGCAGACTGGTTAGATGGAGAAAACATCGTGGAAGACCCATAATGTGGTGAAAAAGATATGGATTATAGTCAGGAGGTGGCGCGGATGAAAAATAAATGAAAACCTTAATAAACCCAACCTATGAACAGATATACGAAACAGGAGGGCGGATGTACGGCGGGACACGTGGAGGTGACGTGGCGGGACCGGGTGGTGACGGAAAAGTCAACAGCGGGAAGACGATTCTGGACCGTCGGATCTGAGAGGAGATCGGCGGTGGGAAACATGGCAGAGGGCAGTGAAACGGTGGGCCAGGGGTGCGGTGATCGTGGATTAAAACTTGTGCAACTCCGTCGAGCGATGACCGTTGGATGGGCAAAGATAGATCCAACGGCTTGCATGAATATCGCTGTGCGTCCCATGCCGAACATTAACGCGCGATGGGAGGGTGGTTTTTTCGCCGTACAGAAGCCACACGTCGAAAGGTGTATGGAATCGCTGGCCGATGAGGGAATACCGCCTACCGCCCGAAGGCGGTGCGATGAAACTCGAGCTGTTTTATGGCAAGGTGCGCGGTGGGGACCACAGTGGCAGATGCACTCCGAACCATTGATCTGGCAGTGAATGGACGACGATGGCGTGATCAGTGTTTTGAATGGGTGAATCACGAGCGTCGTGGGTTTAAACGATCGTCGTTCGATCTATATGGATCAACGGTTGAGACAACACCTGATAATCATATGGGACAAATGCCTTCGGGGCTAGCGCTTCGAGCACAACGCTGGGTTCTATGGAGAGAAAGGTTACGGGGCTAGCAGAGAAAGGGCTGAGGCCTCTTATATGGTCCGAAAGTGGGTTTTTAACCATTTTTAATGCATTTTGATGCTTGAGGAGGGTAACTATAGAGAGACAGAAGGGAATTTTAAGGAAACCAAGGGCAAAGGTGGGACTTTATGGATAGTTTGGATGAATTTAGGGGGTTGATGGGGATATTAAGGGGATTTAGAAGAAGGGGGAAAAGAAGGATAGAATGGGGGAACAATGCATGGATACAAGGGGCGAAATAAATCCTTTTGGAGCATAATTCTTTATCAGTAAGGCTTACTGGCTTAAATCAGTAGAGGGAAATAGTTACAAGGCAGGGAACAACAAAGGTTGCAAGGATGATGTGTTTTCAAGGGAAATGCATTCCTTGCAGGCTTACAGAACAAACTAGCCCCTTGCTTGCTAGTCAATAAATTTATAAGGGGATAACACCCCCCCAACAGAGGCTTTCTCACTAGGTATTTCAAAGCATAATGATTTGTGAAAATATTGAAATTGCCTCCAAGAAAATAATGTCAGAAATTTTCCAGTGCATAATAAATCTCGTGGTGCGATACATGAAGCATCAACATGTACATGGAATTCCTTTTTCCAACCCGAGAATACTAAGATAGGTGCACTTACCATATTCTCCTTAAGTATGTCCAAAAGATTTTGACAATCCTCATCCCAACAGAAACTAGCATCCTTCTTCAGCAGCTTCTCCATCGACGCAGTTATCTTTACACACACTTGAATAAAATCCCATAATATATAGTATGTCCAAAGATCGAGCGCAACTACTTCACATTCATCTTGGCTGAATCAACCATCAGTCCTTGTTGACAAACAATATGTCCCAGCAAAATACCAAAGGGGATGTAGAATATACACTTATTCAAGTTCAGATAAATCTGGTACTGTTGACAAGTTCCTAACATCAATTGCAGGTCGGAGACATGTTTATTCAAGAGCCCAAAAACAATCCAATCATCAAAGTACTACTACACGCGAAAATATGGTTGGCTTATTCTTCAAACCAAATGGCATCACATTATATTAGAATGAACCCCATTCTGCCGCAAAGGTAGTCTTGCTCTGGTCTTTAGGCACGATCCTTATCTGATGATATCCCAAGAATCCGTTTGTAAATGAATAAGATTCCTGCCCTCCTACATTTTCCAATGCCTCATATGAGAATGTGGTTGGAAATGGATCATGCACACAAGCATCATTTAATTTGCACAAGTCAACATAGATCCTTATTTCACCTTTTCTTTTCTTTTCCTAGAATACCATGGGACTTACCCAATCTGATTCCTCTACTAGCTCAATAATTCTTGTAGTAACCATCTTTTATATTTATTCCTTAACCTTCTTCTTATAATTTGGTTTCAATCTGTAAGGGCGCTGCTTGACAGGCCTAGCATCTAGTTTCAAGTTTATTTTCATCACACCAAGATCTCTAATAATCCCTTTTAGCTCAAAAAAAATAGTAGGGAAAAACTCTTGATACTCAGTGAGAAGCTCTACAATCTTACCCATTATATATTCATCCCAATAATCTCCTATCTTGGCAAACATAGGCTACTCTTATGTCCGAATATTAACTTGCCCTATTTTAACAGGTTCAGTAACATTTGGTAATGCAATCTCAAGGTCCAGAAATTGCGTGCTGACCCTCAGACTCAGGAATTTTAATGTTTCTGGGATCCTCCTCATTGTCTTTAGCAGTCACATTTCGACATTCAACTTCATCGTTCAGTTGCACATTCCATTCTAGTGAGGCCTATCCCACCGATTCCTTTTGCATATCAAATAGAACATCGTAAATCTCCTGCAATGCTTCATCAACAATTTGGAACCCACTTTTAAAGCTGAAAGCCAAAATGAAGCTTTCTTTAGTGCAGTCCATTAAGTAGTACCATGTCACAACTCTATCTACAAGTACCAATTCATGGGTAGCCTATCTAATGCATGGATGAATATGCAAACCCATTCTATTACGACTCTTCTCCCCAAAATGTAGTCCAATTAGCTAAATGAATGTGTGGATCCTCTATGCCTAGATATATTCCTTTCATTCAGGTTTTCAGGCTACCAAATGGGAATGGTAGCATTTGATGGCATTCCTTCCAAGTAGAAATATTTTCTTTGTGATTTCCCTACCAGTGCATTAGAGTTGAGCACAAAGCTATGTCAAGTGTGCAGGACTGTTTTTTTTCTAGAACATCCCTTTCAATTGCATCTAAAAATAGATTGACATCTCTTATACCATCGTAATGGGGAATTTCATGTATCTCAAAGGATATACAATGCATAGATATGGTTACCTGATTATAGCTCAATGTGGATACTTCATGTAAGTGGTTCTGCCAGTTTTTTAATTCTTCATCCGAGTCTATAAATCATGAACTATCCTTCTCCAAAATAAGTAGACCATCTGCTGCGGGGTTGATCCAATCCTTGCTCCTCACTGTCAATTTTTAAACATGATCAATATCATCCTTGGTATAGTCATCATGCACTGACTCGGTGTATCTGGATCCTTTTTCTAGATCCATAGGGACAACAACCCTTGCCCCATTGCTTTGAAATACCATGCTCTCAGGTTTGAGGTTAATAATAGCATCCATGTTGAAATCCCAGTCTAATCCTGACAGCACAGGATACATGTTTATATCATCAAAAATTTCGATGAGTTCAAAATCAACAAACACCTTAACTCCAATTTAAAATACAACCCTACGGAGTCTGTCCATTGGGATGATTTTATGTTGGTTAGCCATGTGTAGTTGAACTATGGACCATTTGAGCTTAGGTTCTCCAATTACTTTCCATGTTTGATTAGGTAGTACATTTTCATTAGATCCCATATCTAGAATGATTTAATCCATCTCAAAGTCTCCTATCTGAGTGGTGAAGTGCATTTCCTGCCCAGTCCTTCTCTTTCTTTTGTAGATTTTGTTGAAAGCCATATGTTCCTTCTAGTGTTGTCCCTTCTGAGGTTTTTCCTTCTCATCGCATTTATAAATTAATGTGTGCAGATTTTCAAATGCCTTTTTATTGCACTGAAATTTATACAATCTTGGAGGAACATTTTCAGCTCAACGATATTGGTCACCTATGTGGTATCAATAGGCTTAATCACTACTTTTATGTCAATGCACGAGGGTCCATAAAATTATTATTTTCCTCATTTAAAGTATCCCTTTCCTTTTGCAAGTTAAATCCTTCCTTATTATCAATTGCTTTCCCAACCTAGACATCCATAGCAGGTTTCTTACCTTCAACTTTATCTTCACCAAATGTTATACCACTTTTGGTCAAAATATTAACATTGGGCTCTTCATCGTGCAGTTCTTCCCTCATGATCGGAACATCTCTTGTAGGTGTCACAGTTTTCTTCTCCTGCATATTCGCAAACAACACAGGGAAATATTCAATTACATGGTGAGACTACTAACAATACCTACAGGATTTTTGTGTTGAGTTCAAGTAGTCAGGCGAATTGGTCAACTTAAACCACAATTATAACAAATAATACAACATCTTCCTCGACTAGCTCCTCCTCCTATTCCATTCCCTAGGCACTGAGATCCCCCTCGCCCAGATAGTGACATAGGTGAATCTGGATCTGTACTTTCTAACTGCATTTTTCCTTCAATTCATCCTTGAGATTATCTATCGTTGCATTTGGGTTATTTGATACATACCTTGTATACCAATCTAGCACATGTTATTGGAATGTAGTAGTGAGTTTCAGTTTATTAACATACTTATCGTTAATCTTCTTTTCCTTCCACACAGTCTCTGTGATGAACCATAATTGTTCAGTGTCTTTATTCGCGACACCCTTAAAAGTCTCATATTAATAGAGTTAGCCATATTGATTATTGGTGGTGGAGGTGGAGGTGGAGGTGGAAGTGAAGCAGAGTGAAGTGGAGTGTATGGGATCTGAAGCATAAGTGTAGTCCTTTATTTAGACTATGTTGATTCATCAAAACTACTTACTTCAGACTCTTTGTCATTGCCAGATTTTCCTTTGAGGGGACTATACACAAAATATCCATCTGGGTCTGTGTTATAAATTTTCCCACTGCATGTAGATCTAGGTTGACCTCTTTTGAACCTTCACTCAGTATGGTTTCACAGAGTACCATTTTCACATAAGAGCAAGTTAACCCACAACTTTAAATATCACAAGAACTCACTTCGAGGACCTTTTAAAAAGCTTCTTTCATCTTCAGAATATGACACAAAGGCATCAATAGAAAATTTAGTGAAAAATCCATGCAAAATGCTGCCGATCTAGTAATCTACTACGCAGGTAATATTATTGTTGGATTTTTCCAATTGTTGAATCAATTCAGGAGTCCAGTTGGTGATTGCGTCATCCTTTGCATAGGTATGAAACTCAACAAGCCGAGACAACCAATCGTGTAGTTCTATTGCAAAGGATGCAAAAAAAAATTCTTATTTCTCTGTATAAATAAATATCTATTCTCACTATTTTGTAGATAATCATGGTTTCCAGTTATATTGGATCATGAATTCGTGCACCTTTCTATCCAACCAATCTTATAATTCAGGATTAGTTAGATGCTACAACATCAAATCTCCCTCAAATAGATCCGCATCCCAGAAATGAAACCATTTGTTGGATTAAAGGCTCCGGACCCATGTTTAGAGTGTTTTGTGCAACCAAAAAAGCCCTCCAACTATTTTCCCTTTCAGCAGTGATCTGCTTGCACAGACCAAATTCTCACCCGAAAAAATATGGGGGGGGTGCTGGAACCATGTTTCCGCACCTTAAGGGAGAATTATGATGTGGATCTAACTCTTATCAATATGATCTAATCAATATTTTGTTGCGATATTTCCTTTTAACCTAATTTAGATCTAAATTGAATAAAAAACTTAGAACAGATGTAGATTTGTGCAAACAAAAAGATCTATTTTGTCCAGATATAACTTCTCAGAAAGCCTTAACATAAATAGATACAGATATTGCGCAATTATATAATCAACTCCAACAAATATGAATCAATAATGAAAACTGCAGTAGATCTCTAAGAAAATCAATATATCAACACATAAACAAATATCATGCAAGTAAAATATCATTTTCACAAAAACTTCTCTTTATTAGAAGATATTCAACGATTATAATTCTTCTCTTGCACACATAGCCACAAAGTCCTCGCACACAACCTAGGACTTTAGGTCTCCATGCACACAGCCGTAGGAGCCTATCTCTACTCGGACTTACCACAAAAAATATGCCCAAATCACATAAACAGATCATTCATTCATTCATACTTGATTACTATTTGACTTGAATCCTACATGCCTTTTTATATAACTTAGACACGCTAAAATCATGGACTCGAACCATGGTTTGAGCCCCATGTTTTACCCTTTTACCTGTTACAAAGAGAAGGAGCTTTGACTCACCCTAAATCCCCTTGACCTGTGTGTTGTGCTTTAACAAAATAGAAAAAATTGATTTAACTTGACCCTAGGGGACCCTAGCCCAACAAGTAGGAATTATGAATGACAAGGATTCCTTCTTTAAGCCCACAAGAAATGCATCAATAAAGTGATCACATAGTTCTCTTGATTTTGACTCATATGGAGGTTACACTAAACCATTTATGAAAGCAACAATAGAGTATCTTACTGAATTAGAGACTCCTGCTACAAAATTACCAATTTTTGATTGAACAATACATCCTAACAGTCTTCATTCCAACCATGTATACAAAGAAGAAGAATCCATCAATAATATATTTTCTTACAAGGTGTTGTTCAGGCTAATATAACTTGTATCACTTGTTAAAATATTGACAAAAATTTGTAGCACCTTTGTATTTAATAATTCATTATGGAATCCATACAACACATCAATTAAAGGTAAAAGGTTACCATTGTATCCAAGAAAATACCATAACTTATTGGATTGGTTTAACATCGATGATTCGTAAGTGTTCCCCAAATAAAACTTAAGCACAATCACTTTACTAGAATTTGTTCTTAGGCATTGTAGTGTATCAATTTCATTTTTAAGTATATTCTCTTTGATATATAAGTTAATCTCCTTACTTGAGTTAATTTCTTTAACCATACTTTCCATGTGCTTCAGTAAAAATAAATGACTATAAATTCATCTCTCTTCCATACAAGGAATTAAATTATTAAACAAGACTATACATTTGTCATGCATAACCTCAAATATCCTGTCAAACATTATCGACATTATGATGTCAAGAAAAATTTTGAAACTTTCTTCATCCAAATCTATCCCCCCTAATGCACCCCTTGCTCTCAAAATTTGCTCAATTATATACAAAAATACCTCAATAGAGAGGGTAGAAGAGACCATGGCTACACTCCCTAAATGAACATGAAATGGGAAACAATGCAATGAGGAGCTCAGAAAAGGATTGTTCTAGTTCCCTATGTTTTCTCTGCTAATAACTCCTCTAAAATTTGTCACAATGCCAAGTACAAACTCTATAATCTTAAAACTATCTCCTAGCTACCCCAACCACTCTTCCTACTTTGACTTGTCCAAACATGCTTGAAGTAGCAAATTTAGTGAAAACTGTGCATTTACTTCAGATCCTTCTCAATCAAGAACAAAAAGTACATCTTTTCTCATTTCCCCCACATACATACTCCATAGGGATGTCAAAATTTTTAGAAAAAATATTTCTTTTCCATCCTTCATTACATGAAACACTAACTGCTTACAAATTTATTTAATGAAGTATATTTAGACATCTCCTCTATCAAAAAATCACCCTCTCTTGAAATTGAGCTCTTTCTTAGTGACACTTTCCACGGACCTTCATGGAGCAATGATAAAACTAAATACAACCATGCATTGTGCCTTAATAAAAACCAACCCCATTCCTTTATAGTATTTTCTTTGTATAATTTTTGAAGCTGAGACAATATATCTACAATGATATTTTCAAGTTGTAATATATTCCCTGTATGGCCAAAATGAACATTATGGTGCAAAATTATGCTAAAAATTATGAAGTATTCAGTTCCAAGTAGTTTGTCTCTACCCAATTCAACACTTCATGGCAAAGCAACAACTTCCTCAACGTCAATATCAGATAGAGTGATCCATCCAAGTACAAAATAATAGCTTTCAAGTATAATCTCGTGCACTTGGGAGGCTTCCCTACTCTACCACACATCCAAAATATGACAAATAACATAATGCAGATCAAAACTATTTAAACCCAGATCTTGAAGAACTTCACATTCTACAATACCCAAATTATGGACCCCATTAAAATCAATTATTTGTTGAAATATTTCATCCATCACATGCTCTTCTATGACTCCCTCATTCACATTTATAATTCTTTGTACCACATGATATACCCATGATTCCAAGAAAACTTATCCTTTGTGAATCTCAAAAGGTGCTTCCTTGTGTGATATGTACGAACTTATTTATTATATTCAACATCAGGCAGGATGGGAAGGTGGTGGAGTGGATAATAAAATGCCATAGAATCAACATCAATATTGAGATGAGAAAAAACTAGAAATTTTATTGTAGGCTATTGAGTTCCAATGGAGGAAAACTTACATTTTTGAAGGAAGAAAAAATATTCTCTTCCATTTTGATTTTTTCAACCACATTCAAAAAATCAAAAGCCATGAGAAGAACTTCAAAATTAGATAGGAATGGAATACTTGCACAAATCAGCATCAATCTTTAAATAAGAAAAAAGGAGCAAGCTAATTGTAGGCCGTTGAGTTCCAATGGAGGACAACTTACATTGTTGAAGGTAGAAAAAATATTCTCTTCCATTTTTATTTTCTTAACCACATTTGAAAAATGAAAAGCCATGAGAAGAAATTCCAAATGAAATAGGGATGGAATAGTTTCACAAATGTATTGAATATTTAAGCACACTAAATATGTAGGTTTCACTCTTTGAACAATAAAACCTATGTATCCTTTGGAAATTTTAAATATCAAAGAGTCATCAACTAAACTGGACCATATGGATTTCCTTATAATAAGAATGTGTGAGCTACAAGAATAAGAGCATCATCAATATAAAAAAACCTCTCATCCTCTACCTTCATAACTTCATTTACTAGGTGTTCTTCAATTTTGTTGCATAAGGCATACCTCATTACAAGTTAATGCAACATGTTAAGTCATGCTTTGTGAAAATGTTCAAGGAAGTATTTTTTGTAAATCACATCTGAAGTACCAATCCCAACTATTTGTTCATCAAAAACTAAAATTTGTGGCTGTAACACTTGTAAAAGAGAGTTTCTATTCTCTTCATTACTTTGGTGGAAGGCTTCTTTGTAGATAAAAGAATGCCAATTTAGATAAAAAATGCACTCTTTAAGAAAGCTAAGAACTTCAACAACTCCTTGTAAATGTATATTGGAGTCAGAAACACTGTCAATTGTAGGGAAAGGTTGCTCATGTCCATCAGACGTATCTGCTGTCTCTCCAACCTATTAAAACATATTTCCAAAGAGAGTAACCTCTACATGACCAATCACAAGCTCGGTATCATTTACTCCCACCCCATCCTTGCTATAATTGGACCATGCCTTATCCCCCTAGGCCTTTTTTGTACACCTTTTGCATGAAAAAAACATGCAATAGCTATTAGATATTCCAGCCAGTGGCCTATATGTGGAAATATAACACTCAACTAATTCTCCTTGCTGCGCTCACAAATTGAGGAAAATTGTATGAGAAAAGGTTATAGGAAAAAGTATTAGAAATTATTTCTAAAACCCCATTTCCTTCATGACCACACTGGGTTGTTTGTTTCCAAGGAAGTGTTTTATAGTGAAGTGATCCACTGTCCCAATAATATTTCAAAATATTAATAATAACCTCATACTTGTAAACCAAAGGAAGCTTGTGAACAATATTATGTCTCTCATACCTCCACATTCTTCCATCCAAGATGTCCAATATTAAAGAAACAATAATAAATGTGTGTATGATCTCAAAAATGGTATCATACAAAACCACATCATGAATAACGTGTAAGAAAGTTTCCAAAATAAGTGCTTAATGATCTATATTGATCTCCACATCCACAGGATGATGATTGATAGTTTAAAATATCATATTAAATAATCTAGGAAAAAGACCATCCACTTCACTAATATTTATCAATCACTGGTTATATGATACGACAAAATTTTTCAACTTTGTAAGGCTTACAAGAATTTTCAAAAGTTTTGTAATAAAAGCTATCCTTGACTAAAATTTCTCATTCAAGCTTCCTAAGTTAGCTAAAGAGAGCACAAAAATTCTCTACAAAGAACCACCACTCTCAAGATGCACCCAAGATGGGTTATTACATAATGTTGTGCAAGAAATATCACATCACCAGAATTCTTCCAGAAATTAGACCCATGTAGATCTACTGGTTGTTCACCATCCAAGTGAAGTCCTCCACTATCTAAAACATCAATGAGATTCTCTACTGACACTCCTCCCTTTATCGACAGATTGTATTTTCAATTATCACATAAAACAAAAGATATAAATATTGTCTCAACACTTTTGGTGTGATAAAATTAGCTTCTAAGAAAACATACTCTAACCACAAATATGTTGAAATGACCATCCAAATAGGAAATGCTCATATAATTAAATGTGTTCAATGAAAAAAATGTGATTACCTTGTGAAGTACATTCTATGGTCCTATTTCATTCCTCTTATTTAAGATTAGAATAATTCACAACAAAAAAACTCCAAATTATGCATTGGCCTTAAAGTTGACAATTCCAAATCTATAACCCTTCCATATATGACTAGTATTTCAAGAAGTTGTAATACAGACTCCTGCCAATGCGAATGAAATGCTTTAACAAAAAGACAAATATAGAACTACCTTATTTTTCCCTAGTAGATACAATTAAATTCATAAAGAAAAAGGAAGTAAACAATATTACGGCAACCACAGAAGAAACTAAATCCCATATGATTTCCTTCCATCACTGATCAAAGAAAGGGAAAAGTCCCTAAAAATGTAAGGCAAGAATTTTTTTTTCAACCATGATATGCTAGTTGCTAGAAATGTTAATTTCATGCAGATAGTTAATGATATATCACGTGATTTAAAATAAACCTAATAAATATCAAATCTCATGCAATAAATAAAAAGTATAAAAGCATACTCATCCCCGAGTATCCAACTTTGTAGAATCTAAGCAATGCATAAAATTATTGTTTCCTATGGTAAATATGTTACTTATAATAATAATCTAAATGAGAACAAATGAAAATATCTATGAGGAATATACTCATGGTATCATGATTAAGATGGTCTCGTTAAGCCATCATTCAAACAATGGAATTTCATAAACTGAGATAGGATTTAGGACACCTTTTATTTAATTTAATAGGTTGTTGTGCTACCCACTCTCCCTAAGCACCTTATATTAATGAAAACTTGTTTATCTATAGAGGTCACTTAATATTAATGTGAAATTTATTACACATCTCAAACACTTTCTCAAAATTGGACTCAAAATAATTGAGATTTAGAATTTTTTATTTTATGTATATTATATTGAAGAAGGAACACTCCAATGAAGAATTGAGAGGACCTGTTAACAGATAATAATGGAAGCTAGAAATTAAGTTAAAAGAAAGAAACATTTTCATCAGGAGTTGGCCAAATCAATGTGTAATTCTGCAGAGAACAGATCCAGAACTCAAATGCTAGTTCAAATAAAATTACGACCAAATATTTCTCATCATCATCTGTTACATAACAAATTAGAAGTTAGAACAATTTGTATTAATTTCATGTCTTTGAATACAAATATAAAAATTAGGATTCCTCATCTATATACCATGTCTAAAGGCCACTTTTAAGAGGTACTTTAAGATCAAATTCAAACTTTTGTCAATTGTATCCTATTATGTCTCACATATAAAATTTATTCCAAGGTATTATGCCTCTCTACAGCCTACAACTCTGCAATCCTCCTAAAATCATGAAAAGAAAACCATAGAAAATCAATTTTCTCCATATAAAAATAAAAATAATATAGAATTTGATATTGAAGAAGACAACTTCTTTGAGATACAATAATTCAAACTTTAATCCATTCAACTAACCTATACAATACAAGCTCTATGACATTCAATGAATGCGGCTCTTGTTGGGTCGATAACTACATAATTTCACCACCTACATCAAGAGTCATCATTAAACTACTAAGATACCACTGCTAGTTGTTAAGGGAGGAAACATAGGTAAGAAAATATAACCTATAAAACAATGATGTCATATTTATGTTGTGGTGTATACACAAATTTAGGCTTCCCATGTTTACTCATAGCATAGGCATATCCAAAAGTCATCATAAATTATAAAAATGGGAAAACCATGACCTTTAGTGTTCATTACCAGAGATATTAATGTCATTGGTATTATGGCCATAGATCACGGTCACCACACTCTACATGCATGCACAATACATGTCCATGATTCCATACAATCTCATATTAAACATATAACATGTGGATATAAAATTCACAGTGTTTGAATAATATATTTACAAGAAGGAATGCATTGATATTCATGAGTGGGGAGGGACCTTGAAAAGACAGGTGGCATCAGGGAAATAAAATAATCCAGAGGAGAAGAGAGAAAAAATAGTAGTTTGCTAACAGTTTAATCTCTTTCAGTAATATAATACTCGATGGAGAATTTGGTAAAATGTTAATTAGAACTAATGTCTCGATAAAGACCAATTATTTTACTATATCCACATAAGTTGAAACTATCAATTATGGGTGGATTAAAATGAAATAGAAACAATCAATCTAACCTCTGATACATTTTCTTGCTTGTAAAATAATATATTTCTAGGATCTATGCTAGTTGTATGAAATTATTCATCTATACACAAAGGTTTTTTAGGATAATATACATGTGAAAGTAGTGTTGGTACTATTATTGTTCTATAATTTTAAGATTGGCAAGAAAAATTATATAGGAGAACATCAAAACTGATTTTAAAGTTGGGATCTAGCCCTGTCAACTTCAGAGAGGGATCTCTCTTTATGATTTAGATTTGTTTCCTTAATTGAAATTAGGCTAGTTATGATAGTGTTAAATTGTTTGTTTGTTTGTTTCATTGTTTGGTTTGATTGGTTGGATTGGTAGGCCTGTTTAAGTTAATTCCTTTCCATTGGGCTATGGGGTCAGATAAAGGATGGATGCCGCATCAAAATTTTAAAGAGTAGTCACAGGGAAATCTAGTTACAATTACTGGATATTTTAATTCTAAATGAATTATGCAATGGAACGATGGTGAATTCAGTAGTGATTGACAAGCATTTAATAATTTCTCAATCAGAATTTAGAAGAAAACATATATATTGTAAATACAGCTAGAAATAAGGTGTTCAGATAAAAAATCTTAATCTTCACTTTCTATTTTACAATTAGATTAAAATGATGCACAGTAAAGAATAAAAACAACTGTCACAAAAGGAAAAACATCACTAGTAACATATAGCACAAGTATCCTATGAATGGCCTCATTATTATTGATGTACCATCAACTCTAAAAAAGTACAATGCTCAATAGAAAATGATTACAATGATCAGAGTCCAACCCCTGAATACTTCAAATACATGAAGTATTTATACTAATTCTACAAAGAATGTCGTATCAAACATGAAATCTGTTATTAATTTAAAAAATAACAGTATTTGACCAACGTGACCCAAAAAAGGTGGAATCGTTAAAGATATATGGACATCTGGCACTTTAATCTAGGAAGAGTTGTTGCACGATATATTCTGTTTGCTGTGCTGGCTGTTGTGATGTTGTTTTTTGTCTTTAATCTTCCTAATACTCGCACAACTTATCGCACTGATCTTCATCGGGAATATTTATCTTTGTTGAATATATCATGTTGAATGAAAATTTCATTGATCATAGCTTCTAGAAAAGCTCTCCCAGTCATAACACCTTTAATGTTTGAAAATTTTGTTGTATCCTTTGAAATTTCTTTAAGATTTTCTACATAATCATCCCTGGTTATCAGTTTGTCATTAATAAAAAACAGAGAAGGAAATCCTCTCTTAGTTAATGGCTCAATTTTGTTAAAAAACCTGCTGACTACAATTTCCAACCCATTACATTTTTCCTCAAGTTGTTGAACTAAGTTCTTTTTTTTAAGAACCTTTTTAACTTCCAAGATTGTTTCTATCCTATCATGTACTCCCGGATCATCAAGTTCATATCTGTTTTGGAATCCAAAAGAATAATGATTCTGTTGGCTATATCAGGCATATCCCCCAGCTCTTCATTTATATTTGAAATGGCCTTATTAGCTTTCTCAATCAAGTCTTTTTGCTAAAAAATAATCTGGATATATGGCAAAATTTCATTCATGGCTTCAATAATTCTAGTCCATATAGTTAATTTAGCTTGACCCAGGGTGTTTCCAATGGAGGTTTCCCTTTGAGACTTCTGTAAATTTTCTATCTGCATCTGAATTCTCTGTAATTCTATTGCATGGGCAGTCTAAGTCCTTACCAATTGATCTTGAAAATTTTTGTTTTGAGCCTGTAGTCTTATAATTTCTTCTGATTGTAGTGACATATTCTCCACTGATATTTCTAGATGATCTGCAACATCTCTTGTGTTAGCTGTAGAAGTTTTTGATGCAGGAATGGCTATGAGGGGTACAATGTCTAAAGGGACAAATGAAATTTTTGTAGATTTCTCTTTTTATTTGACCAGTTTCTCCATCTCAGTTTCCATTTATTTCAGCTGGGAACTTTGGTCCATGATGAGTTTCATCATCTCTGATTTCTGGGACCCTCTCTCCTCAATTTACTTTGTGAGTGGATCTTCTGTGGTTGACATCTTCAGCTGCTTCCTTACTACTGATATATCTAAATTTTTATTTTTTATTATATCTTCCACATCCCGCACATTGGAGGGATCATATCCCATATTTACAACCAATTCCTCCAAGGATTTTATCCTTGTATACTTGGACATAGAAGAGATCTTCTCCATTTTAAGCTGTGACTAAAAATTTGCTAATTAAACATGCAACTTAGACAAATTCATTGTTGTATTGGTTGGTGTAGAAGAGATCATTTCATCTATTTGTTTATGAATTTACTTCTAGTCGATGGGATGAATATCCTTGATGATGAATTAGAATGAAGTCTTCTTGTAGTTTGTTGCTATCTTAGGCTTTGAAATTTGAGCTTCCAGGAATGCCATGTGCATTTTCCCTTTTTTTGAGTCAAATGATCATAAAAGTCTACTTTGAGAGCTAGAAGTTTGCTTCCAGAGCTGGATGTATGTGCTATTCTTCAAAATTTCATTCCTTAGTTGAATTTCCCTGAAGCTATCAAAAACTATCTTTTCCTTTTCTCCTGTAGCAGCACTGGATGTGGATATCTGAAGAGCTTGCTGTTGATTTGGCATAGTAGTTGAAGTATTAGGGGGAGAGATGGGTTGAACACCTACTGGAGAATATCATGGAGTGTATATGATGTTGATAATTACCTCCTTCTCTGCTTCTTTTTCCTGATCAATATCCATATGGATTATAGATCTTTTCCTGTATTTCATTTTAAAGGTGATTTATCTTCCTTATACCTCTTTCTTGTTGCTTCTTTCTTATCCTCTTTTTCCTATTTTTGCTCTGGTAGAGGGGTTTGTAATCCTGAAGTTGATATGGCATGCTCCTCAGCCTCCTGCAAATTGTTCTCTGCCGATTCTGTTTGATTCATGAACTTCTCTATTTATGGCCTGTGAGTGTGAATGTAGGGTGTAGAATTGTTTTCCACCATCATTTTAGAAATGATCCCAAATGGATCATACGACCATGTAAATCTGTGAGTGAATTTAATCTCTTTAAATGTTTTATCAGATTCCTCTCCTGCTGCCCTGCTGTTGCATATGAATGGTCCAATTTCAGATTTAATCCTGAACTGTGACTTCTTCTTTGCTGAAACAAAATGAACCTCATCAGCATTTAGCATCTGCGTGATATAATCCAAGGAAAAAATCCTCATTGGGAGGAACTTTGGAAATTTTTAGGGAGGTAATTCCCATCAATAAAGCCTCAGCTCTGTGTAATTCTGGTATAAGTACGAGTCTCTTGTTTTAGCTTAATCTGAAAGTTGCATAATCCTTTTGATGTCTTCATTTATTCTAGGCTCCATTGTGCTGCTTAGGATAGTAATGGCTGGATGTACAAACAAGTCAATGAATTTTTTGTAGTTGTACTCTTCTTGTTCCTTCATCAATAGAGTGGTCTAGAAGATGACAGTGGGCATCCACCATCATCCATCTTCTTCATGGAAAATTGGAATTTTTCTGCCTGAAAATATGAAAACATATAAACAATGATAGAAGTATAATTAAATACCTCCTATGTATGGTGTTAGCACCCAATTTGAACCTCAGGCTGAAAAGGAAAATCAGGGTAACAACTAAACCACGCTCAGCCTTGTAGCTAGCCCCACAAGGACAGGAGAGGGCTCTCTCCATAGAATAGATATTCAATAAAACAATAATGAACTGATTTTAGGCAAGGTATATAAATGGGAAGAGGGATTTTAATAAATGACTGAAATTTCAGGGATGTATGGGACAAAAGGACAACATGAGCTGAGGAATTAAATCAAGGATACAGGGTATTTCATGGGGCAAGATAGGCAGGAGATTTAGCAATAAAATTGAAATAAGGTGGAGTGGAAATACTGTTGAGAAGCTGAAAAGGGCGTAATAATGGAATCCTTTTCAAACAGAAGAAAATACACAGAGTATGAATGTTTCCCCAAGGCAGAGCATATAAAATGGATTCTACCTTTCCAACTTGAAAACATTCAACTGGAAATGTTAATGAATGAATGGTGAAACATAACAATGTACATATGAAACATAAAGGAGAAACATATGCTAAAACTCATACCACATGAATCCCATAAATCAGAGCTGCATCATTTTATTAATTCCCTGCCAATACTGTACAATGGAGCGAAGAGTTTTTCTTCCACACTTTTCCCAGAACTCAGATCATTTACAAATGATTTCCAATTACAATAAATAGAACAAATTCGTGGGAATATAGATCGACATAAAGGGGAGCTGTTTCAACTGAAATCATGAAGATAGGAAAAAGAGCAATCCATCTGTCCTAAGAAGGAGCAACGTTACATTTTGCCACTCGAATTTGCTAATAACCAATGAAGAGGTGAAGCCTGTAGCGTAAATCCCTTTGAATCGTAACTGAAGACAAAATAGGCAATCCAATCCTATTTCTCTGCTATTGTAGATATCTTCATTTTGATTTAAGCTCTCGGCCTTTGACTGTTCACTTTCCATTTTCCATTTGAAGAAAACTGATTTTTTATAATTTTCTATTGAAACAGAAATGAAATTATGCCTTTTCGTGAAAGGAAGAGTGTATTTTGAATGGGAAAAGGGAAGGGGAGTAGGCGAGACTCGCATCTTAATCGCAATCGCAATATTGGAAGGGAGCGGGAAAATATATACGAAATAAAACTTTCGATGCGGTTGGATTAAACCATGAGAAGTCCTTTAATAAACGTAATAAAATGTGATTTGGGACTTACAAAGGGGAAAGGGCCTTTATATTATAATGGGGAGTAAGTGCTGTATGGTGGGCCCCGAGATAAAATCACAATCACAATATTAGAAGGGAGCGGGGGTAATCACATCAAAATTTGCAATGCGATCAGAAGTTGCGATGGGGATTTTGCGATGGGAATTTGCTATGGGAATTTGCGATGGGGATTTTGCGATGGGAATTGCGATGGGAATTTGCGATGGGGATTTTGCGATGAGGATTTTGCGATGGGAATTTGCGATGGGAATTTTGCGATGAGGAATTTGCGATGGGAATTTGCGATGGGAATTTGCGACGAGGATTTTGCGATGGGAATTTGTGACGAGGATTTTGCGATGGGAATTTGTGATGAGGATTTTGCGATGGGAATTTTACTTCACTTAGGCATAGAATTCAATCCTGAAGTCAGTTTTGAGAGTGTAGTATACCGTTGGAAAGCTCTTTCCGGGCTCTTTCTAATGGATCTGCTTTGAAGATGATATGGCACTGAACATGCTATGGAAAACTTCTCTGAAGGTAGGGACATCACTTTGTGAAGATAACAACTTCTGAATTGCGGCTTTGAGTTTATTGATTTCCTCATGACCTTGCTGATATTATTGATATTTGACTCATTGATTTGACCATGGTGAGACCCTAGAAACTAATGAGACCCATCCTATGACCTAATAATATGATTTTGAGAATGAAGGTGGCTAATGACTAAAGACCATAGAAAGGAGAATCAGCAAGTACCTCATGAGGGAAAAAATGATGAAAAATTACTACCATCAATGAATCCATGACCTAGCGGAATGGTGAAATTGATTATTATGGGACTCCTAATATGCAAATGCAAAGAGTAACTTTGATCACTGATGGCAGTATGACTAGACTGACACTAACATATGGAATTTCACAAATTGGTCATGGATGATGTCTGCTAAGAATTGAATGAAGTTAAACATGATTGAGGGCTTGGAATATGTGGACAATATAGACAAAAGGCCGATAATTTTCCCATCTACTCACTAGTCAGAGTAATACCGAAGAAGATATGAAAGGATAGTGACTATATGATTTGTTATATCAGGGAATATGGAAGAGGAATATGGAGGGTTTTTCTTGCGTATATGGGTATTTTCAGTTAAGAAAAATTCAAGATTTTTGGATCTATTAGCGAAATATAGGTTCTGGTATAGCTCTACGAGGGCTTCACGGAAAAAATGTGTTTTATTTTCTGCTGAGGGTCCCTGCATCATTTGAATAATGGATTGGGAATTAATTGTAAATAATACTTCACCAATAGTGGAAATTACAAATATTTGATTAGGGACATAACAAGCATGGCACTTTCTGATGAATTCATGGGCACAGTGGGTTTTAGGGAAAATGTAATAAGGCAGATTGGTGTCCCACAATCCAATGTCATCAACTTCATAAATTACTTTATCCTCTAACCAGAAGTAAACATCAAATAGGTCAAACTCACAAAGGGTCTCATGAATTTTGAAGTCTCTGTCTACAAGGCTGATATGGTCTAGGTCTACAGGAGGGTGAACCATGGGGTTAAAGGGTTCTTCACCTTTTGTTTTGGGAGGCATGACTGATACAGGTTGTAAAAAATGATTAATTTGCTTATTGTTAAGGTATGCAGGGAACATAAAGGAAATTAGAACTGAAACAATAGAATAATGGAGGAAATTACTGTGTTTTGCGAGTGGTCGATGTCTTTACCAATTTTTCTTTGGCCTATAACAATTTAAATGAAAACATGTTGCAGAAAACAGTATTAGGAGAGAAAAATAAAGTTCTGAAACAGGTGGGAGGAGGTATTTTATAGTTTCCCTAGGTTTCCATTGTTCATGGTGCAGGTCCATTGGTTAACGGTTAAGTAATTTAATTACTTAACGAACTGATTTGAGCAGAAGCGGAGGTGATTGGCGTATGCAAGGAATGAATGAGGTGGCGTAATGGGATAGGTGGAGTAATAAAGGTCACGGGGATGGTTTTAGTTGCCGGGGAAGACCGCTTTCGAAGGGGGTAGCGCGCAGTAAAAGATTTCAGTAAGGGGGTATGAACTCACCATTGCTCGCCACGTAGCCATGGGTCCAAGCTCTAATACTGCCAATTTTAGACCCCTCCGACAATAAAGTCTGGATGGTGAGGGGGGGGGGGGGGAAGGAATATTGTCCTTCGGATTTAAAATAATGGGTTAGGATGATGGGAAAGGTGGTGGGGATTTAATTATGATGTGACAAGATGAATGGTGGGGTCAGGAAATGAAATAAAATACGAAAGGGATGGTATTAATGGGTGAAAACTTAGGGAAATGGAAAATAATGCCCAAAATACATTTTAATGGATCGAATCTCCAAAATTAGGATAAAAATATTATCCCTTTGCTTTTTCCAGCATATAAAATGTCTTTGCAATGTAACTTAAGATAAAATTTCATGCCTTTTCCAAAGTCACCTTTCTCTTTCTATCTACCCTTTTCTTCTAAACTAACATTTTTCATGTTTTATTTTGCAGGGTGCATTTGAGCTAGCGGACCCAGATTATATTTTAATGAAAATATATCCTGATCTATCCCTTATTTCACCTATTGATTTAGATTACATTGTTGAATAATTTTCATTTCTACCTATCTGCTCATTTACCAATATTAAACTGTTCAGTAAATATTTATTCACTATCCTATTCAACATAAATTCAAACTTGTTCAATCATGATTAGATTGTATGAATTGAACAAACTAACTTATCGGTTGTGGAATTTTGACTTGCAACACTTTCAATATTATTCATTTATGGGGTTTTATTTTCTTTCATTCTTTTCAACTTTTTTTTTTGCCTTTTTGTCCTTTTTTCATTAATTTTTTCAACATACCCTCTTTTCTTTTTACTTTTTCACATTTTTTTGAAATCATTTGAATATTGAAATTCATGTACAATATGAAATTACAAACATAAATACTCAATCACCTCGAGATATTATAATTTATAGGACCCTAATAGTGGCTCCAGCTAGGGACGACACTTCTCCAAGTGATGAGTCAAGAACATAAGATCAGTAGCCTTGAGTACTCCATTTATTCAATGTCTTCATCTTATTTCTTTTTCTATTTTAAAATTCTTATGGTAGCTCATCAAACTAGGCTTAAGGCGTTCTCTGCGGGCTTCAGCCTTTTTTAACAAGTTACCCAATCCAAACTGTAAAAACTATGATATTTACAATGATGAAATATAAATATGTATGATTAAGAAGAGTAATGCTTCAGAATCATGCCATTGATAGGACGTCCAGGTATCTTTGTTACCTTTGTCTTCTCTTCTAGAATCCCACTTTAGAACTTTGTCTCGAAGGTTAAAATCATCATCCTTTGTTCTTCTATAAAAAATCTTCTTAATATTTTCCTGAACAACTTGGGTCTTGTTATAAAATTCCTCCCTAGATTGTTGTAACTGGATAGATTGATTTGTCCTTCTCTGTACATCATTTGGTTCAGCCTGTATTTCTTGAATAATCTTCATGACTGGAAATCCTAAAGAGGATGGAAAAACTGCATCCATTCCATAGACCAATTGGTATGGTGACATGCCAATTGATTTTTTGGTAGTAATTCTGTCAGCCCAAAGTGCATTGACCAACTTGTTATGCCAAGATTTCTTGCTGTCTTCTAATATATTTTTGATGATATTTACCAAAATTTTATTTGAGGATTCAACCAACCCATTACCCTGAAGGTAATAAGCTATTGAACGTACCAAAGTAATGTGGTATTTATGAAAAAATTCAACCATATTCTTGGATTTAAAGGCTGCAACATTATCGGTGATGTGTTTTATAGCACAATCCAATATGGAAAGGATATTAGTTTCAAGGAATCTAATAATAACATAATCAGTTGCAGCTCTGGAAGGCGTGGGCTCTATCCATTTGGTAAAGTAGTCAGTGGCAGTAAGAATCCAATTGTGTTTGGCAAAGGAAGGAGGATGAATTTCACCATTGAAATCCAATCCCCATTGTTGGAAAGGGCTTTCAACTAATAAGGGATTTAATGGCAGGGGCAACAATTTTCACTTTCCTTCAAAAATATGGCATCTGTGACATGCAGTTACTGTTTTATGTATGTCAGTGTAATATTCATAAATTAGCATGCAGCTAATAGGAATATTATCTTTGCTCTCAATATCTAGTTAGAAGAATAAATGGGTAAGGAGGCCCATAAGTTGTTTAAGTAGGCATAAAATTACTCTTAATGTGGAAAGGGATCATAATTAATGACTAGATCAAACATCCTCATGTGTGAACAAGGTCTAATATTTGTGGACAAGGTCAAGTTTGACCAAGTCAACAACATTAATATGTGAGGAGTGGATCATAAATAAAGACAACTCAGTGTGAATGAAGATCAATCTAGGTAGTCAGAATAAATACACCTTAGGTGTGAATGGAGATAATGCATGGAGACTAAGTCAGGGTTGACTAAATTAAACAACGTTGTAAATATATGAGTGGGACTAATGGAGACAACGTAATTTTGATGGAGGAGCATTTGCATGGAAGTAAACTCATAATTGGGTGGGACCCATGGTGAGGAAGCTCTTCAAATATATAATGGAGGGAATGGCAACCATATGGGGCATGATTAAATATTATATTTTTTATTGTAAAATCTCTTTCGGTAATAATCACATATAATGGAACGTTGTCTATATGTGATTATTACCGAAAGAGATTTTACAATTTTATATGGATCACAGAAATATAGATTCTAAAAATATATTTTTTATGTCATCTGTTTAAACTTCTTGCATTCTTTGGCTATTTAGCTAAGTTTTCTGCACTGTTTAGTGCAAGGGTTTTCTCATGCGGGAATTCCCCACTTATTCTTGGAGAAATTGTTTAAGGGATCTAAGAGGAGCATCCTGTGCTACATTTTCCACTATCTGGTGTTAGGCAAACCAGTCACCTTCAGCAACAGTGCAGTCCTTTGCAGATCCCTTGTATTTTGAGCTAGTTTCCCTAAAGGAGGATCAACCTTTTTCCCGAAAAGCTAGTAGGAGGAGATACAACCATTTCTTCACATGGACAACCATATTTATGCAGTTATTCAGCCATACAGTGTGATTCAGCCACAAATATGTAGAATATGCTTCTTTTACTTCATGTTCATCAAGAAACCCTTGTCGAGTCATCTTGGATTTCTGTAAAAAAAGACTAGATCTCTATTTTTTAGCTTATTTGATTAATACACGAGAAGATCTGATTTTTCTCTATATTTCTAAGTATAAATCCTCAAATAACTATGCTTTCACTTTCTACAGTAATTTCTGTGTTGCAGTAGTCCTAGGGTTTCAGTGTTTTTGGGATATTTTGAGCATGGGAGGCCTATTTAACTAGGCTATAATGATTTTTTTTTTATTTACTCTTGGATTTGGTTCTAATAATGTAAAATCTAATAGATCCATGGGCTGCATTTTCCTTTTAATGCTTATATTTCTGAAAAATGGGTTTTTTGTGCATGTATTGTTGATTTCCCCCATTTGGGAATATTATAGTGGTATCAGAGCTCTAATCTCGACTCAGCCTATGCATTTTAACCATTATGGAGTCTTCTCATGAGAAGGAGAGGATCTACAAAAGGGATCAAGGCAAACCCTTATTTTTTGGAGGGAATAAGTTCTCAAAACTACTTCTGCACACTTTGCATGGCTTCAGTAAAGACATCAAAGAAACGAGGAGGGAAAAACATGGATATCCCTCAACAAGATTTGGATATAAGGAAGCTCTAATTACTCATTTTATGGGTGTGAGTATTCAGCCACACCATCATATTTAAAACTCTCTATGAGCCATATGTTCATGACAAATAAGATGGAGAAAGGAGATGTTCTAAAGAAGGAGACTCTTGGTGATTATTTGCAAGAGTATGAATCTCAATCTAAGAGATTCAAAGATCACCTGAACTTCAAAGAGTTTTGCAAGATCAAGGAGGAAATAAGGATAAGGAGTAAGCAGCATGGTGTGGGTATATTATTTCTATCTACTTTTGATGGCTCACCTAAATGTCCATCTAGGTTTTGGGTGGAGGAGCTAGACACCTATGTGCAACAACATCAAGTTTCAGAAAAAGAAGCCATTAAAGTAGCAGCGCTGCATTTTGAAGGTAAGGCTTATTCTTGGTGGTTTCTTGAGTCCTTTTTCCTTAAAGAATGAAAATACATCTACTTATGAAAAGTTTATTAGAAGAGTAATGGAAAGGTTTGATGAAAAATATGAAACACCTTCTATGGAGCCTATCAAACCAAAACAAACAAAACCTTTGCATGAGTTGGAAGGATCTATAAATCTAACTCCACTTCAGAAAACCATTAAGGGGAATGAAAAATTGTTTGATACTTCGCCAAGGGCAATATCCCCATTGCATGATGAGATTTCTTCTCAAGAGAAAGACCAAGATCTAAGGTCTCTCATTATTGATGAGGCATTCTCAACTATTGATAAGGAGGAAGAAAAGGCTGGAGGTAACAACGCTATCATATCAAGAGAACTTCCAGTACCTCATGAAGAGGAAGATGGAGCACTTGCTCCAAGAAGAGAAACTCTTGCACTCATGCAAGGAATTCCAAAGAATATTACATATGGAGATCATGGCACAATCCATGTGCAGCATGTGCCATCACTAGAAAATGGCGAGATCTTGAAGGTAGGAGGAGATAAAGAGGAGGACAAGCATCATATGATGAGGAGCACACACCCCTCTCTATTTTAGAAAATTAATGCAAAAAAGAGGCACGAGGATTTGTGCAATGAAGCCAAGGACAAATCAGTCCACACACATATACACATGAAAAGAAATTACCTCCTATGAAAAATATTTCTTTTAAATTTTCCCATTAATAAGCAAAGGATCTCTTTTGCCTGATAGATCTTGCAATAAAAACGTTGATGGGGCTATTTCTTCTATGATTTGAAATGGTCCTAGCCAAAGTCTTTGGAATTTGGTATGTTTACCTTTTTCCTCATATGCCAGATCCCATTTTAGTAACAAATCACCAATTTGAAATGTTTTTGGAGTGACATAAGCTGTATCAAATGAATTTTTAACTAATTTTTGATGATGTGCATGAGTAACTTTAGTTTCTTCTCTTTCCTCTTCAAGTTTAAGGATTTGGAATTGTCTTACTTGCAAAGAAGAAGAGAGTGATTCGTCAATAGATTGAACCAGGGCAAGAGAAGGAATAACTACATTAGTAGGAAGGACAACTTCTTTCCCATAAAAAAGATTAAATGGAGAAGTGCCAATAGAGGCCTTATGAGTTATTTGATATGCCTAGAGAGAAAATGCTAATTATTTATGCCAATTTTTTTTATTCTAGTCAATAGTTCGTTTAATGATTCTAATAAGGTTTTTATTTGTTGATTCTACTAACCCATTTACTTGAGGAAAATAGTTAACATAATATTTGAGTATAAAACCTATTTTAATGGAAAATTCTATCATAGTAGCTCCTGAGAAATAATATGCATTGTCAGACATCAAAGCAGTGGGTAAACCAAATCTAGTTATGATAAATTGATGAATGAAACCAATAATATTCTTAGAATTGGATACTATTAGTGGACTTTCTTCCACCCATTTAGTAAAATAATTGATAGTTGTGAGGATGTATTTATGTTGTTCGGAAGAGTTAGGGACAATATAACCAATTATATCTAATCCCCATTGCTCAAGTGGTTGTTCGATATTAACTGGTTGTAATGAAAAATCTGGTTTCCTTTGTCTTCCAGATGCACTTTGGCATACTTTGCATTTCCTCACATAATCATGAGCATATTTGAAAAGTGTTAGCCAATAGTAACCTGCATGTAGGATTTTATGTGCTGTTGTATTTCCTCCAAATTGTCCTCTAGCTGGTCCATCATGGAGTTCCTGCAAAACTTTCTCTGTTTCAGTTTTCTTTAAGCATTTTAATGACACGAAATCGAAGTTCCTTCTAAAAAATACATCGTTTATCATTTCTTACTGCTTAAATTTTAATCTTAAAGCATGCTTTGTTTTATAACTGAGTTGCGTCGAGGCATATCCATTTTTAAAATAAAACTTAAGATCAAAATATTGAGACTGAGAATCATTGAGGCTTACCTCAGTCACTTGTACATCATTACCTGGATCTACTTCCTATGATAAATTGGATGCTCCTATAAACATTCTGCAAAAACCTTGGCCTCTAATAATTTTAGAAGGTCTAATTTCTACATCATATTCCTATAAAGAAGTTACCTAGTTAACCCTTTTCTCTCCTACTTCTCTTTCCATCAACAATTACCTTACTGTAAATAATGGAACAATTATCTTGGTGTGAGTTTTGAGGAGAAATGGCCTAAAATACTTTATATATTTGAAGACATCAAATTCTTGTTTCTCAATAGAGGAATAGTTTAGTTCTGCACCTTACAAATTGGAACTGAAAAATGATATCGATGCTTCAATTTTCTAGTCATTGAGCTGTGTCAAAACAACATCATATGATGTATATGATGAGAATGTATATAAAGTAAAATGATTAAGAAAATTTGGAGTAGTCAAGAATGGAGCATTAAAAATAGATTGTTTGATTAAATTGAATGCTTCCCTTTCATTATGTCCCCACTTGAAGACTGATTTTTTCTTAATCATTGTTTGTAAAGGTAAAACTATCTATGAAAAGTCAAGGAAAAATCTCTTTACAAAATTTATCTGTCCAAGAAATGACTACATGGTTTTATTATTATGAGGGAGAGGAATCCTTTTAATTTCTTCAATTCTTTCAGGATCAATATAAATGCCCTTTTTGGACACGATGAATCCTAAAATATTTCCTTCATCTAAAGCAAAATAAGACTTCTTCGGGTTAAGTGAGATTCCATACTTTTTGCATCGCTCAAAGACTTGTTTTAGGTCATTCGCATGATTGGTTTTTTGTATAGAAAAGACAGTGATGTCATATAGATAAATAACCACTGATTTTTTAATGATTCCTCTAAAGGATGTGTCCATGGCTCTTTGGAAAGTGCCACCTGCATTGATTAACCCGAATGGCATATTTTGATAGACACAATTTCCCCACTTAGTCCTGAATGTGGCCTTTAATTTGTCATCTGGGTGTACCAGGATTTGGTTATATCCTAAAAGCCCATCTAGAAAAGACATAAGTTCAGAACCAATTATAGTTTGTAGTACTTTTTCCATGGTTGATAACGGAAAATTGTCCTTCTGACATGCTTTATTTAAATTTCTAAAATCAATACAAATCCTAATGTCACCATTTTTCTTCTTGGCATGAACCAAATTTGATACCCACTTTGAATATTTAATGGGAAATATAATTTTAGATTTAAGGAGATTTTTCAACTCTAATTTGATCTGAATTTCAAGATTAGGATGAATCTTCCTTAACATCCGTTGCACAAGTTTCACATTTGAAATCATTGGGATATTGTGTTGAATAACATAAGTGTCATATGTTTTGAGATCAATATAATCCCAAGAAAAAAAACTTTTGTAGGTCCTTAATAACTTGGCAAACAATATTCTTTCTTCAGAAGATAGAATAAGACCTGAGTTGACTTTTCGTGGTTTATCATCGGTTCCAAGATTTACTAACTCAAATCTTAAAGTTGAAATTTTAGTTTTAGAATTAGTAGCTCTTTTGAATCTATCTTTTAAATCATAAAGGTCTTCAAGTTTGAAAACTGATTTTGGTATTGGATTTTCATTCTGTTCTTGCTTTATCTAAATGTCATGTTCATGCTCATCTAGAATTTGATTATGATAAGATACTTCAGATGTGAGGAAATCTATGATATTAGAATCATGATTAAGGACTATCCAATTAGTAATATTATTAGGAATATATGGTCTAAACATAAACTCAATAGAAAACCTATCAGGACTAAATTCTTGAGATGGAATTAATTTTTATGCTACATTGGCTAATAAATCTGCACTAGTATTTTGTATTCTAGGTACAGAGGAGATGTTAAAATCTAAGAAATGAGAAGTCAAATCTTAGACTAATGAATGATAATGTTTAATATCTCCAGAATGACAGTGGATAGTATTTCTTACTTGTTTGATAATGATTTTTGAATCTCCAAATACTTGTAGATGTTTAATGCTAAGGTCAATTTCTTTATACAAACCTTGAATTAGTGCTTCATATCTAGCTGTGTTGTTCATGCAATCAAATTCAAGTCTGCAAGCTAGCATGGTCTTTTCTCCTTTAGGACTTATTAAAATACAGCCAGCTCCTGCACCATATTCTGATTTAGAACCATCAAAATAAAGAATTAAATACTTGTTTATTTAAGAAATATTTACATTTAAAAGTGTATGTTTGGGAAAAAATTTCAATTTGAGAGATAACCACATTATCGAAGAAGGGTGATGGTTGATCATTAAAGTTTCCAAGAAATGATTTTTCCGAGTAATTTCCAATGATATTATTATTGAATGATACTGACTCATTGATTCCTTCAAGATCGGCGACTGTATGTTTCATGATTTTTTGACAGTTTAATCGAATTTGGTTTGGCTTTCCATTGTGGGGTAGCCACATGTGTGACCAGTTTGTTGTGAAACATCCATGAAGTTTCTTAGACCAGTCTCTACTAAATATTAAACCATAAAATTTAGGAATATTAGCTACCAAAATATCAATTATCTTGGCAACCTTAGGGTTTGATGATAATCTAGTGGAAAAAAAATATTTCTCCTACAACCTCTACTTTTGTCCTATCGAGTTGTACTATATGAATAGGAGAATTTTGAGGAGTTATGTTCAATTTAGCACATACTGATTTCGGCATGATATTATAGGAAGCCCCTGAATCAACTAAGAAATTATGGAAATTCTTATTAAAGATCTCATAGGTCAAGAGGAATGGATGAGTATGAGAGATGGATCGATCACCTATCATCATAAGATATGTGGAATATATTTTAGTTGAAGGAGAAGGAAGTTTACCCATATTATTAGAAACTTGAAATACTACTGGAGAAGGTATGGCTGAAGTAGGAACTACATTCATATCTCTAAGTAAAAACTTATGCTGCTATTTCAATTTAGTAAGTTCATGGATTGAGATATTAGCCTTGGAGTTTTTCATATCTTCCACTATTTTATATGAGTACCATTGTATTTTATGTAGAGGGAACATATGAAGGAGAAGGGTTAGTCTGTGTAGCCTTAGATGTAGAATTCTTACTTACTGTTTTTTCTTTAGCAGGAGTTGAATTCTTCTATTTTTGATTAGGCTACATTGCATCAGCTATATTATTGCATCTTGTACTAATGGGTAGAGCTTCGTGTTGTTCATCATTTGGTAGGATGAAATTCCACATGCTAGTTAGTTCAAATTCTTCTTCGACTTCAGTTTCTTCTTCCTATGTTTTCTCCTCTTTTATTTCTTGATCAGGCTTGACATTAGATATAATGTTGGGCGGCCTAGAAGTAGAAGACCATTTTTTCTTGAAGGGCCCGAAAGTCTTCTTTGTACTGGAACTTTCAAAAATTTGTTTTTTGATGTCTGCAATTTTGTTTGTCATGGTTCTTAGTACTTTTTGAAGACCTTCTACATCGAAAGGATATTTTGGTGTATTTTTCTTTGAATCATCTTTGAAAGAGACTTTCTTGGATTTCTTGTCTTCTTGAGAACTCTTCTTTTCAAGGGCTATAATTCGTTTCTCTACAACAAAGCTTCCTTCATAGTTTCTGCCAATGTAGCTAACTTCGCTCTACTGAAAAAAATGGCTATGTTAGATGGAAGAGAAGAAATATACCACTCAATTTTTACATTAGCACCAAGAACTAATGTAGAAGGGATTTTACCGAGTAATTTATTAAATATATAATTGAAGTCTTTTATTTTCTCTCATGTTTTAGACTTTAGATTTAATAGGTCATTGATGAGCGATGCAATGGTTCGGTCATCTCCAAACTTAGCTAAGAATTGTTCTTCAAACATATTCCAGCTAGTTATAAAGCAAGCAGGTAATGAAAAATACCAGGATCCTGTAGATCCTGTAAGAGTATATGGAAGTAATCTAACTACACCATCTTCTTCAGTTACCTCTTTCAAATTGATGGCTAGCATATAATTATGGATATGTTCTTTAGCTGGGAGACCATCATCTGGATTGAATTTAGGTAACCATATTTCAGGGTATTTAGGAAGAGGGTGAAGAGGAGAAGACATTTGTACAACACCTAGATTATTCCATGGTTTTACATTTGGTGGAGGTTGTTGGCTTGCCATTGGACCTTTGGGTGGAGATGATGAGTGAAGTTTGAGTTGAAGAAGAGGGAGGTTGAGTGCTATAACTAGTTGAAGGTGAAGTAGTTTGGGTACTGGATCTAGTTGTACTAACACTGATAGTTGGAATAGAAGTTGTTGAAATGAGTGGAGATAACAAAGGTGAATGATGTGGATTATTGGATAAGACCTCGCTAGTGTATGACTCTGACTCTCTCTTCTTTATTTTCCTTTGAGAAGTATTAATAGGAATTTCAAAAGGAGGGAATCTTGTCTTCTAAGTTTCTAATGAAGTTAATATTCGTCTTTGTTGTAAAGAAGATGAAACACTAATTTCATATGTTTGATAATTTTCAGGATTTTCAGTAGAAATGGATACTCTCTCTAACTTTTGGATCAAAGAATGAACTTCTGGGTAGTTATGGTGATAATCTGAATATTGTATTGGTTGAGTTTCACTACGAGACTTAGGAGAAGGATGTTCAACTTTAGATCTTAAAGATTTAGATCTAGATAATTATCTAGAAGTTGAAGGGGACCTATAAGGAGAGAGGCTCTTAGATTGGCTTTTAGATTGATCAGAACTTTTTTTCCATTCATGATGGCCCTCCTTCTAGCACCAAAATGTTGAGGCCTCAGAATTTCATTGTAACAACATGGGCGAAAACCACTCGGTCCCAACCTTAGAGAAAGTCATTTTCCGTTTGGTGTATTGACTCCAACTGGGGATAAAGGGACCATTTTCCTAATAAGGATAATGATTGTGTGTTTGTTTATAACATGAATATGGAAAAAATGATTTAATCGATCATATGCAGTGACTAAATATCTATTCTACTATATACTCGGGAGTATTCATTCTTCAATGCAATCTAGGATGATATCTTTCAACAATTGGTAATGAAGATTATTCAATAGTTTAAAGAGATGAAAATAATCTAGGATGATATCTTTCAACAATTGGTAATGAAGATTATTCAATAGTTGAAAGAGATGAAAATTATGTAAAAATAATTATTTTGAAAAAATAGCTTAATGAAAACAATTGTGAAATATATCTCGCATTCATAAGTTTGATCATATATGAGATAGGTAACCATAGATAAATATAAGTACAAAAGTGCATTTAACAGTCATCTATCATGACAAATTTCATATATAATATAGATAAAAATATGATTGTCAATTCAAGAAGTAAAACTTAACATAATGTGTAGAAATACCATATATACGAGGCTCTACTCATTCAAACCAACAATAGTATTTTGCTCCTCTTCACGTCAAAGCAATTCAATCATTACAAAAGTGAAACTTCATTAAACAACTTCAATATCAAAATAAAACAGACTTTGTTCCATTAATGCATCAAGGCATTCAAAAACATACAGAAGTGAATTCCTTTGCAAAAAAATTTTGACAAATTTCTGGAGCCTTCTCTAAATGCACGAGAAGGGTTTAAATACTAAACTGAATATGTCAAAAATAGATTATTACATAAAAAATTGAGGAGGTTTCAAAAATCCTTCCTAGTAATAAGTAAACTAAACTACAATCTAGAAATAAATATAACGAGATTGCTTAGGTGGGCTGATATAATTTTTTCATTTGATCTATGAGGTGGAAAATATCTACCATTGGCTTCAACTAAGTTTCCTGTGTGATCCCGGATATATCCTGGCCTTTAAACATGACATTTGAAAATGCTGGCAATGTTTTCCTAATAGACTTAGTTAAGGATTGTAGATTCATACACTGATGATGTGGTTTGATAAAAAACTTCCAAGAATTTTCTTGATCTAACTTGGTTATCTTCTTGATAGCTTCTGCCCGTGTCTCTATGATTTCCTTCCACTGTGTTTCCTATATTTTAAGCTCTGGGATTACTTCGGCTGTATATTCTTTTATAATTTCAACATTTAGAAGTTTTCCATTAACAAACTTGATAATCTCAATTGTTAGATTTGTTGCCTTTGATGTTGTCATCTTTGCTTTGTCAACTGCATTACCCGGTCTTTAAATAAAATATCTTTGTGAAACTTATTAATTTTCAGGAGATAAAATTTCTTTCCTATATCAGATTATTTCCATAGGATGAATTTAGAAATTTTATTTTGAGCATTTTCACATTCTAGCCTTCTGTTTTCCACTTGTTGAAACAAAATTTTTCTTGTTTCATAATATGAATTGGTAGCTGAGATTTGCTGACAAAAAGTATCTTGTTGTTGCTTCAATTTTTCATTGCATTCAAGTGCATATTTTATAAAATATCATGTTTGACACTGGATTTTAAGCTTATCCATCACTCCATATATCTGTGTATCCTTCTCAGAAATTTGTACTTGATGCTGCAACTTTAATCTTTAAAAGCCTTTCTGGAACTGTAAAATTTTCATCTCAATTTGCTTATTGGCATCAAGATTTTCTTGTTCAAGTTTTCTTTCCAATTCTTGAACTTTATCTTCATTTCGTTTGAGCAGAAGTTTCACTTCTGCTGCTTTATCAATTGTGGCAGTTGCATATGCATCTGAAAACTGTGACAGTTTGGTAACATGTTCGTTAGGATTGGAAAAAGTGTCTTTCCAGACAACATCTACTTATTCATTATTGAGAGTTCTCATTGTTTCATCAAATCTTCTTCCTTTCCTCCTCTTTACTACATATTTGTGATTTGGGTTATAGAAAACATCTAATGGAGGTATTTACTCAATATTTAAAATGATTTATTCTGTTGGGTAGGCCATGATGATCTCTTGTTGTTGAACCTCTGTTACCTGCTGAAGTGCCATTGCATTTTCTACTAGATTCTGATTTTTCTCAGGAGTTTGAATTTTAATTTATTTCTGGATAAGGATTTGGTGGTGTCTCTAGTGCTTTAGTAAAATTTTTCCATTCTATCTCTAAATTATGTACTTGAGATTCACTGTATACTGAGGTGTAGTTTGAACATGATGAACTTATTTTGAATATGCTTATAATAGTTCAGCTTCATCATTTCCTCAATTTTCATATCAATTCCTTTATTTACATTTTCAATTATATTCTCACGCCTTTCTTTTTTTCTTTCAGATTCATTATCGGAATGATCTGAACTTTGATACTGGTGCTGTGAATGCGCTGAATCTCATATTGATTTTTCTTGTGATTCATCTTCTGACATCTCTTTTGCATTTCTTTTTCATTCTTGTTGATATCGCTTCCTTAGGTAGTTTCCCAAATTCAAGCAAGACGAGTAAATTTAGATTTGAGATGAGGATAGAAAAGGACAGAGAATAGAGTTAAATCAACACAAATAAAAAACCTGATGCTTTAATTTAAAACATGCTTTAAGAAAGATATCGATCTTGTTGAGCCCTATACCCATTGAATGCCATTAATAACCATTTAATCGTTCATCAAAACTTTTACATGCTTTACACAATATGTCCAATCCAACGATGTAAATCATTATAGCTTATAATAGATCGATTGATTAGGGATTACTTCAAGCGCTTTAATAATAAATGTTATAGCACAAATCAAAAGTTTTAGAGATATCAATACTATATGTTATCACCACAAGTGTATGAAAAATGCGATCTCCACAAATCACATATCACACTTTATCACAGTGGATATAACTTTCCATTTGGTTTAACGTTGCAAAATGCGATATGTGCTAAAAAATCAAAGTATTGCACTTTATCGGATTTTATGGATACATTTCATTGTTCTTTTATTGTATTATCAGGTTTATTAGAATTACGATGTAATATGTTGTCCTTGATGGCAACCTACTTGATGAGATTTGTCCTTGATGGAATCCTACTTGATGAGTTGCCTTATGATAGAAACATATTTGTTAAAGATGTAAAAATGATGTATCTACAGGTCAGTTCAAATGCGACAGAAAAAGGAATTCTATTCAGTGACAGAGAAATGATAAAAGTAACATTTCACAATGTATACATAGGTTTGATGAAGGCAACCCATGCACATACGCAGGTTTTATGAAGGCAACCCATGTATACATCTAGAATTATGTATCCGTAGTTTTGATGAAGTGAAGTCACGTATACATGCGGGTTTGAAGAAGCCAAGTCGTGTATCTACTTAAGCACTCAATTTATAATACCAAGGGTCCTTACCATGGTATTAGCCCACAATATTGAGCATTGTGTCATGTATTTGATTCTGTCCAAGAATACCATTGACACTAGTATGGTTTTGGCTCATGGTATTTGGAAAGGATAAAACTATATAAGGAGATGAAGATCATAGTGCAAAGGTGTACATGTGTTTGGGTATTGAAGGAATAATTCACTCTGAAGTATATCTGCATGTGATGGGCTACATTTTATTGATAGATATAAAATAATAATGCACCCATGAATACAATGATGGATTAAGATCTCTAGACCTGAAATCACTATGTATTTGCTATATCTGTTTATGAAGTGTTTAGATCTGTGTTCTAGTGAATTTTTTCTAAACTGAAGGGTAAGATCTGAGCTGATTATTTATTTTGAAGAGCTTCTTAGTCCTAAAATAGTTGCAGATCTATACACAGGTTCATTTCTGTAAAAGCGTGTATATACGCAGGTTTGTTTTAGAAAAAGAGCATATGGAAGTCAGGGTTTTCTAAAGCTTGATGGAGAGGTCATCTATTTATTGTTGTTATATTAATACTCTCCATCAATGAAGTCTTCATGAAGATCTGGGTTGTTTGAATACTGAATATGATGCTAGTTGACTATGTACAAATATGATCAATGGGTCATTAAATATGATTAAGTATGTTGATTGATTAAGGGTTCATCAAATCTGAAATGATATATGACTGTAAGCCTCATATCTGTTTCTAAGTCTGATCACATTATAGAAAGTATGTATTCATAGATCTTGACGCAGGTTGGTGTGTAGGAAAGCGCGTATACACGTAGGTTTAGTAAAGTGAAGTAGTGTATGCATTTAAGGTGATGAATGATCAAGGTTGAAATTGATTCTACATGTTGATTATGAAATTTGGGTTTATTACTGTGTTCTGGTTACATTGATCTCATTGTTATGTTTAAAGTTTGGATTATATCTATTAGTGTTGATCTATATATTGAGTTGTGTTGAAGCTATTGCATCCAGTGTGAAAATTTATGAAACATGGTCTACAGTAGGTCTGATGGTTGAAGTCTTCAGTATGGAAGTAAAATATTCCTGCCAGTAGAAGCTGGTGTTCTGATTAGGGGGTTGTAGCTCACTTCCAGTAGTGGATGGTAAACGAGATCAGGGGTGTTGGAGCTCCCTTCCAGTAGTAGCTAGAGAACGAGAGAAGGTTGCAGCGTTCTGTAGGTAGTTTCCTGCGTACTGATATGAGTTTGCATAAGTAAAAATAGTGTAAGAAGTTTTCTATATAATAAAAATTGAATACGGAGACGAAAACATCGGTGGTTTTCTCCCGAATTGGTTTTCCACCTTAAATCTTGATGTTTATGTGTGATACTCTTGTGTGATTATTTATTTCTTCTTAACTATCTGATGCATAGCTAATGATCTGGGCTAAATAATGTTTCTGAATAATTATCTGAACAATAAATTTATTTTGGTGTACACAAGCTTCTGTTAGAATAACCGCGTACATACGCTATTTCGGCTAATCAAATTCATGTATAGAAATCTGTAAAAGAAAATGTAAAAGATTGTAATTTTTGTAAATACTAATCCCCCCCCCCCAAAGGTATTTTTCCCAATAATTGGAATTAGAGCAGGTCCTTCTATAGAAGCTTAATCGCTAGAAGGAAGATCATCGAAGATGAGAAATCAAGATGGGACGACATCTATTAGACTGCCACTCTTCAATGGAAACAATCTAATATTCTGGAAGACAAGGACAAGATCCTATATTTAGTCTCTTGGAGCAGATGTATGGGCTATAGTTGAAGGCAGTTATCAATATCCAACCTTGGTTCCAACAGATCCAACAGCAAGGAAAAAATATGAAACTAATGAAAAGGATATTAACGCATTATTGGGGAATCTGACTGAATCAAATTTTTTCGAAGTTATGCAGTTAAATACATCAAAGGAGATATGGGACAAAATTATTCTAGTGTAATATTCCCAATTAGCGATGAATTAGTTGGAATATTAATTTTTGTATTTGCTTTCTTTTTTAATTAATAAGAGGATAATGGAGCTCCATAAGTCTCCTTAATAATGAATAAATCAATGAAAATGTGAAAATAAGACATCTTGGCAGCTTAATTCAGCACCATTAGGTGTGAAAAGGGGCTGGAACACCTTGACTGGGTCAACTTTGACCAAATCAATAACGTTGTCATGGAGGAGTGGCATTCAATGAGGGACAACGTAGTTTTAGATGGAGACTCATTGCATGGAAGTAGTGTCATTAATGAATGAGGCTTAGGGTTTCGAAGCACATGTCTTAGAAAAGGAAGAGGATGGCAGCCATATTATTCAACTTATGATATGTTTATGTTCCGATATATGGTCTGTTTAGACAATATAGCTTTCTTTGGTTGTTTAGCTAAGATTTCAAGTGTTGTTTAGCATTGGGTGTTCCTCATCGGGAATCCCACCTATTTCCTTGAGAGGCCTCTTAGAAGAGTTTTCACTACATTCCACTATCAAGAATTTGGCCAAAGCTTCAGTCATAATATACAATGCAGTTCCTATTGAGGATTTTGTGTTATGTTGTAGGGAAGAAGTGTGGAGGTTTGACTTGGGAAATTTCTGAGCTTGATCTCATTGGAGGGAGGTTTTTTTCTCTTTGGAGGCTAGTGAAGAAGGCCCTGGATCTTTATTGACACATTTGGTATCAGGCCATAGTGTATTTATCACCTACAACACCATATCAATCTGGATTTGCGTTATTTTAGGGAGGAGTTGCAGGGGTTTCTGCAGTAGGTGATTTAGGAGGTGATTTCTCTAGTGAAAGGGCCAACCTTTCAGCCATAGGATTCATTGGAGGAGAGCATATTCATTCTTGTGTCAGCTTCATCCATTTACTCTTCAGTCATTTGTTGCAACATAAATTCAGCCATAGGGCTGCAACTTACATTGTATTATTGGGTGCTTTTCCCACAGACCCTTTTGGGTTCTTTTCTGGAGGTTGTATAGAGCCCAGATTTTTATTTTTGCATCTATTGTGGCATATACCAGCCCCACATCTTTTTTGTACTCATTTTCTATATAATTTCTTTTAAAACTATGCTGTAGCAGTGTCTCCAACATTTTTATATATAGTAGCAGCATCTCTTTTGAGGGTTTGTCCATTAGAGGCATGTTCTATCTTGTATTATGGTTTTTGGCCCATTATTTTACATATCCATGCTGTTGTTATGATGAATGGAAGGTCTCCATATTGGCCTCTTGCTTTCATATGATTTTTAACACTACTATTCCAACACTTTTCACTATATTCCTGCTTTTCCCATTTGGGAATATGACAGTGGTATCAGAGCATAATCTTGGCACAAGATGTGCACCTTGAAAAGCCAATATGTCATCTGAATAAGGAGATCCTCTCACTGATAGAGAGAAGAGATATCTCAAAAGAAGACACCAGAAGTTTTATTATACAAATGATAAAGAAGACAAGGGTAATGCCCCTTTATCAGGAGAACATGAAGAGAAAGAGTTTCCTAAGATTCTTATCAAAGCTATTCAAGACATTGCTAGAGAAATAAAGGATATGAGGATGGATAGATACAAGGAATCCCCTAAAGGATTTCAACATCGTGAAGGCTCCGACATTTCTCATCATTGGAGTGATCAACCAGTGCAGCAACAACAAGCCTCCCAACGCTCTACAGTGCCTACATTCTTATTAGTAGAAAATGAAGGGTTTCAAGAACAAGAAAATCTTGAAGAATATTTCATGGAGTATGAGTCTCAATCTCAGAGATTCAAGGACCACTTTAGTTTTCAAGAATTTTTTCATATCAAGGACAATAGGAGACCCAGGCATCATAATAGAGGTGGAGGATTCATTTAGAATCATCATCTACATTGCACTATGGGCAGATTTTTCTTACCTAAATTTGATGGGTCATCTAAGTGCACTGCCAAATCATGGGTAGAGAAGGTTGACATCTACTTCCAGCTGAACAAAGTACCAGAGATGGATGCCATTAAGATAATAGCACTACACCTTGAGGGTGAAGCACATGATTGGTGGTTCCATGACTTGTCTACATCGGGTCATGCCAGTGTGACTACATATTCAGAGTTCACAGGGAGGTTGGTGGAGAGGTTTGATAGAAGAGATCCTGAGGCACCATTCATGGGGCTTAAAAAGCTCAAACAATTAGGTAATCCATAAACTTATATTTCTGAGTTTTTGAAACTTTCTGTTATGGTTGCTGATTTATCTGCAATAAGAAGCATCTATATGTTCATTGATGGGTTAGAAGAACCTCTTCATGGGTTGGTTAAGTCTACAAAGCCCACTACCCTTCAAGATTACATTGAAAGGGCTAGAGATCTACAAGATTCCTTGCAAAAAGAAAAGGCAAAATTTTAGCAAAAGCCCTCTTTTCCATCAAAGGGAAAAGATGAGAAGGCTCCTTTCTCAAAAGAGAGCCAAAATAAAAAAAACTCTTAGTGATGATGTCCGAAGAGATTTGAGGAGATGGAAGCTTTGCTTCACATACCAAGAATCATGGGCACACAGACATAGATGTGAAACATGAAAGGCACATTATATATAGGTCTTCTCAGATGATGAGGAGGAAGAAGAAGAGGAACTAGAAAGAGGTCACAATTCTAACACAGAAGGAGATGATCCAACACCATTAGGAGATGGGAATGGGGCATTTTCTCCGATTGGAGGGGCTTTTGCATCATTGAGGGGAGTACCTAAGTACTTGAACTTGAGGTTTTGAGGTTCCATCTTAGATCAGAGGATCTCTGTTTTGATTGACAATGGTGCTACCCACAATTTTATGATTCCCAACTAGTGCAAAGGAGGGTAATACCCACTGATGATTTTGAGGGATTTTCCATTTTGGTCCCAGGGGATAGAACTATGTAGTGCATGCATTATGTTCCATCATTATCTGTCACCATGGGGACATATACATTGACTGATCACATCTTTGTGGTTGACATACCTAACACCAATGTGATATTGGGTGTGCAGTGGTTGATTACTTTGGGGAATGTCATCACAGATTGGGAGACTTTGCAAATAGAATGGGTGGATAGAAAGAGTGATAAAACTCAGATTATTAAGGGCATGCAAAGATATCCATCACATACAACTTCCACATATAAATCAGAGATGGATTTTCACAGTGGAAGCAAGGACCTAATAGTCCCATCTATTATGCACATGACTTTGGACCATGGGACATTATTGTTTTGTGGCAAACCACCCGAGAGGCCACCTGATCCAGATTTGGTGAGACATGTCTCACATCATGATGCATCATTCATATATCCAATGGGAATGGGAGCATTAGAAGGCCTTGATACAATGCTGAGAGTCTTGGGTAGACTCAAGGAGGAGGGAGACATTCTCCCAACATCATCATTACCCACACTCATTTTAGATTCTGCATTATGGGAGGAGCAGCATGGGAAGGATAACAACCTTCCAATATGTACCTTTGGCATGGGAGATTTCAAAGAGAAGGGAAACCATATTACAAATGTTCTTTGTGATAGATCATCAGCGTTGTCACTATCGAGGATAGATCCATATTGGAAATCCCAACTGTTGGTGGATTATTCCAGGGATCCTTTTACATGTATGATACTTGATGACCAGCTACATGAGGAGGGCTATTCAGTCCAAGATGAGGTCATTTATTATTATGGTAGGACCCTCTTATATATAGCTTCCAAGCTCAAGGAGAAGTTACTACAAATATCTCATTAATATTTTCTCTTCAGCTATACTTATCCCATGAGAGCCTACAACACTATCATGGAAAGCTAAACTTGGGAAGGCTTTGAAGAAGAGGTATATCAGGATTTGAATATATGCATGGACCATGTGGAGATGGGAGAGATACATAACTCAATGGAGGAGTTGTCACAACCACCTCTTTCCTCTTTTGGAATGAGAGGGGATCTATCTATAGACCACTCCATTTGTATGCGCAAAAATTTTGGTAAGGAACATGCTTATGTACATGATGTTTCATTTGATCAATATTTGCATTCCTTTACCATTTATATGCATGAAATTTCTCCAAGGAGGAGAATTCTTCCATATAAAATTCATGGCCAAATTTGGGTTATAAACATTTCTGAACATGGCCACTACCTTGGAGGATATAGGGAGATGATTTACGACTCTGGGTGCACTCGAAAGGCACCGTACATTTCTCACCTTTTCAGCCATTGTGATAAAAATTGGACAAAAAGTAAGTGGTGGGGAAAACACTTACCATATCATTATCTGATGTAGTCAGGAGATATACTATGCTGGTTCCACATGTGGGACTATGACCCACCTCCATTTTTGCATATTTCTGTTTATATGTACTTTTTTTTGATCCCACACATTTATGATGTGCTTATTATTTTTATGGGAATGATTGGAGGGAGGATGGGAGGATTGGATGTGCCCTATGGGAGAGAGATTCTCAATGTTCACTATGCTATATGTTTCAAGGAGGACCTTGGGCAAACCATGATTGCTTCATTGGATCTATTGCTTCCTTTTGGGATGAATCATTTGCATCACATGAGAACTTTGGAGGAGCATTTCATGGAGGGATGGATTGGGAGACACTTAGATTATGAGGGAATCTTATCACATGATGGTGTCACAAATGATGGAGGAGAAGAGTTGCAGCACTCACCTTGTTAGTTGCTTGAGGACAAGCAACATTTGGGAAGTGAGGACTGTAATATTCCCAATTAGCCATGAGTTAGTTGGAATATTAATTTTTTTCTTTAATTTCTTGTTTAATGAATAAAAGGAAATTGGAGCTCCATAAGTCTCCTTTATAAGGAATAGATCAATGCCAATGTGAAAAGAAGACATATTGGTAGCTTAATTGAGCACCCTTAGGTGTGAAAAGGGGCTGGAACACCTTGACTGGGTCAACTTTGACCAAATCAACAATGCTTTCATGGAGGAGTGGAATTCAATGAGGGACATCACAATTTTAAATGGAGACTCATTGCATGGAAGTAGTTTCATTAATGAATGGGGCTTAGGGTTTGGAAGCTCATGTCTTATAAAAGGAAGAGGATGGTAGCCATATTATTCAGCTTATGATATGTTTATGTTTTGATATATGGTCTGTTTGGACAATATAGCTTTCTTTGGCTATTTAGCTAAGATTGCAAGTGTTGTTTAGCACTGGGTGTTCCTGATCGGGATCCCACCTCTTTCCTTGAGAGGCCTCTTGGAAGAGTTTGCAATAAATTCCACTATCAGGCATTTGGCCAAAGCTCCAGTCATAATATACAATGAAGTTCCTGTTGAGGATTTTGTGTTGTATTGCAAGGCAGAAGTGTGGAGGTTTTATTTGGGAGATTTTTGAGCTAGATCTCATTGGAGAGAGGTTCCTCTCTCTTTGGAGGCTATTGAATAAGGCACTGGAGATTTATTGACACATTTGGCATCATGCCATAGTGTATTTATCCCCTACAACACAATATGAATCTGGATCTGCGTTATTTTAGGGAGGAGTTGCAGGGGTTACTGCAGTAGGTGATTTAGGAGGTGATTTCTCTAGTGAAAGGGCCAACCTTTCATCTAGAGGATTCATTGGAGGAGAGCACATTCATTATTGTATCATCTTCAACGATATACTCTTCAGTCATTTGTTGCAGCATACTTTTAGCCATAGGGCTACAACTTACATTGTATTATTGGGTGTTTTTGCCGGAGATCCTATTGGGTTCTTTTATGGAGGTTGTATAGAGCCTAGATCTTTATTTTTGCATATATTGTGGCATATATCAACCCCACATGTTTTTTGTACTCATTTTATATATCAGTGGTTTTAAAAATGCGCTGTAGCAATGTCTCCGACATTTTGATATATACTAGCAACACCTCTTTTGAGTGTTTTTCCATTGGAGGATTGTTCTATCTTGTATTATGGTTTGTAGCCCATTATTTTACATATATATGTGGTTGTTATGATGAAAGGAAGGTATCCATATTTTCCTCTTGCTTTCATATGATGTTTCACACTGTTATTGCAACATATTTCACTATATTCCCACTTTTCCCATTTGGAAATATTACATATGAGCTACGACGGTGATGCCAAGGTAAAAAGTGATAAACTCCAAACTCTCAAAATTTAGTATGAAAAACTCAAAATGAATAATGATGAAAGCATTGCTAGTTTCTTTTTACATCTAGATGATATTGTAAATCGTATGAGAAGTCCGGGTGAAACTATAAATAACACCACTCTAGTAGAAAAAGTCTTAAGATCTATAAATCCTAGATTCGAGTCAAAAGTGTTTGCTATTGAAGAGAAGCAGGATCTTCAAACCCTTACTAGTGTTCAACTTCATGGGATTCTGACAACATGTGAAATGAGGAAAGGAGGTCCATATAAAGTCAAAGAAGCTAATTTTAGAGCTACTGCAAAAGGCAAGGAAATCGAAGAACAAGAAGGATTAGGGTATGTATAAGAAGAAGATGAGATAAATTTTGTAAAGAAACTTCAACTTGGCACTAGAAGGTTCAGAGGTAAGCTTCCTTTCAAATTCTTTTCTTGTGGAAGAGTCGGTCATTACACTACTAAATGTCCTCACAAATATAATCATGAAAAAGGAAAGGAATTAGAAAAAGGTAATAAGAAATGTTTTATCAATAGAAAAAGCCATTATACTCACGAAGATAGTGACGGTCTATCGAATAGTGAAGAACGAGAATCTGATCAAGATATTAGACTACTCATGGCATTTGAAAAAGACTATAGTGAGGATAAAGATACTTTTATGGATGCCTTAGAAGAAAATGAATTTCTTGAAGAAATAAATCAACTCAAAATATGTTTGGAAGAAAAAAAAAACCATAGATACTCTAAAGAATCACCTTATAAAAAAGAAGAAGCACAATTAGAAATTAGGATGTGAAATAGTAATTCTAAGAAAGGAAATTGAGAAAGTGAAAACTTTAAATCTTAGATTTGCTAAAGGATCTGAAACCTTAGATGAAATTATCAAGGTACAACACTCTCCTCTTGTAAAGACAAGTCTTGGATATATTAGAGAATCTTCTCAGTCTTTAGCACCAAGCTATCTAAATTTACCTAAAACCATCCAGCAACATTTCGTCACTCAACAAAAGAATAAAGAGATTGCCTAGGTGTTACACAACATTTTGTCACTGTCCCTGCAATCCCTCGTCCCGTACATTGGAGGAATATTCCCGTGACCTGTGAATAGTAAAATGTCCTGAAACCACCTTCATGGCATCCTCTTGCATAAGGAAAAACATTCTCCTAAAGAACATTTCCTTTGAAAAACCATAAAAACAGATGTTTTAGCCTTGGCACGACTAGCCAGTTCATCCCTCGCGCCAATGGGGGAAATCCATACTAGAGGGCGCACCAACTAGAGCTATGTCCCTGTGTTTCACTCATGCCAAGCTTATTAATGGATGTTTTTTAAAAATAAATGGTAGAATTTTGATTCTAACAAACTCCAGAATGAATCATCAAAAGGAGTTGAGTGGTTTGGCTCCAGATCTCCATGTATAGGAAGCGGTTTTCCACCTATCATGGAACCTTCCTAAGAGATAGGGCCTATCCCATGATTATAGGTATCCCAACTTCCCTTCCTCCATCTATAAAATCTTACCCACTCCTTTTCCAAGCTAGCTGAATGCTTGGGAGCTGAACTTGTAGGAAGGAAACTATAGCTGGGAAACTATTGAGAGCTAAGCTGAAGAGAATCCTATAATAGAGAGAGCTTCGTCCAGATTTCCGACAGGATTTGTTGAGACATGCTCCGTTGCAAGCCCCACTAAAGGAAGATCATAGCATCAGAGCATTTGGTTGTAATCTCCCTTTTTTTCATTTATAATATAAGCGAATCTGATTTTGGTTCCATTCATGTGTTCATTTCTTTATGTAATGAAATGAATTATATCCTCTTTGACTGATATATAGTTACATGCTTTATATTTTACGTTATATGTCGTTGTTTCCCTGCATGTGTACAGGTGTTCGGACATGTCGAATGGAAGGATTGTGATCTGTCAAGCGAGGGACGGGAAACATCATATTTTATCCAATGACAACTGCATGGGATTTGAGGTAGGCTACTCATCGCGATATTTGTATTTTTGTAACTAGGAACCAATGTCATTGCGTGACTTGATTGTTGCTAGACTCGATCTGGGCTAGTGGGATCGCCTCTATCTACAGAGGGGATTTACCTCCTCAACACTAGGTAAAGCATAACCACTTCAATTGAAGGATGAAAAATAACATAAATATCAATCAACAGGTAAACATCAACATAAGGGGCCATGATCACATAAATTTATTTTTTAATGGACAATGTTTCTGATGTCATAATTTTGGCCATAAATCTCCTCAATGTGTTGCATACAAAACCATGATGACTAGAGAAGCAAGAAAGCAAAGAAATGACACTGGAATAAAGAAGAATACTTATAAAAAAATTTCTCCTCTTCAAGACGAAATTGAATGTTCTTATTGCAATAAATTTGGACAGAAGAATCTGAATGCAGGAGAAAAATTCAGCCCAGTGAACATATACCCACAAACTCCAAGGTATGGAGAAAGAAGGACATGCAAGTTGAAAGTTGTGGCATAGCTTTATTTGCAGAAGGAGAATAAAATCAATGGTATATTGATAGCAGATGCTCAAAACACATGACAGGTGATAAAAATAAACTTCTTTCATACAATGCATTAGAGAAGGAAAATAATGTTACTTTTGGAAATGAGTCTCTTGCTATCATTAAGGGTAAAGGTTCTGTGTTTCTAAAAGAAAAGGTTAAATCTAACAATGTTATGTATGTGGATGGATTAAATCATAACTTGTTGAGTGTAATTAAAATTTGTGATCAAGGCAATGAAGTTGTCTTTAGTTCAAAAGAATGTGTAGTTCGTGAACTTGACACAATAAAAGCCATAAGAAAAGGAACTAGAACTCCAGGAAATCTGTATATATTGAAAGGTATCCAAGAGCAATGATATTCGGGTAAATATATAGAAAATTGGTTATGGAACAAAATATTGCGACATTTGAGCTTCTCTCAAATAGGCAAATCTAGCAGACTCAAAGCTGTTTGTGATCTACCCAACATCACTCCACCTGAAAGTACCATATGCAAGTCATGTAAATTCAGTAATAAAACTAGGGGGAGATTTAATGCCAAAGAAGGATTAGGAAGTAAGCTTCTTGAACTTATACATACTGATCTAAGTGGTCATGTAAGGAAAAAGTCACCTCGTGGAGAAAAATACTATACCCTATTTATTGATGACTTTTCTAGAATGTGTTGGATCAGATTATTGAAACATAAAGATGAAGCATTTGAAAAATTTAAGATCTTCAAAGCAATGGTTGAAAATGAATTAGATCGAAAAATAAAATGTCTTAGATATGACTGAGAAGGAGAATACATATAAGATGAATTATTTGATTTCTGTGATCAATATGGCATAAAAAGACAATTTTCTATAGCTGAAACTCCACAACAAAATGTCGTGGAAGAAATAATGAATAGAAAAGTTCAGTAGATGGCTTGTGCTATGCTGGATGAATCTAGAACTCCCGATACCTTTTGGGGAGAAGCACCACACACTACTATAAATAGTCTCAACAAGGCTCATGTCCATGTGAACAATGATAAAACTCCTTATGAGCTCTAGTATGATAATCTTCCCACTGTGAAACATTTTAGAGTTTTTGGAAGCAAATGTTTTATCAAGAACAATGATGAAAAACATGGGAAGTTTGAGCCTTGATCAGATGAAGGAATATTTCTTGATTACTATTCTAGAAGTAAGGCATACAAATGTTACAATAAAAGACTTCGAAAGATTGTTGAATGTATTGATGTTGTAATTGATGAGTCTCTCACAACTCCCAAAAGGGAAATAACAACAAAAAATAAAGATGAAGATGATGTATATATCCTCTCATCAAATAAAAACAATATAGAAGGAGAACCCAATCAAGCACCAGAAGAAGATATATCAGAAAAGGCTCCATCCAGGTATGTTCAAAAGAATCATCTAGAATCTCAAATATTGGGAGAAAATGGATCAGGTGTCCAAACAAGAAGAACTCTTGTAGGATCCCTTAGCTATCTAGCATTATTACCAACTATTAAACGACATAAAGTAAATCAAGTTAGTAAATATGAATGCTGGATTCAGGCCATGAATGAATAACTTGATCATATTGAAAAGAATCATACTTGGGAATTGGTTCCAAGACCTCATGATAAAAATTTTATTGGAACAAAATGGATATTCAAAAATAGGTTAAATGAAAATGGAGATGTTATTAGAAATAATGCTAGACTTGTTTGTAATGGGTATGCTCAACAAGAAGGTATAGAATTTGAAGAAAAATTTGCACCTGTATCCAAAATTGAAGCCATAAAAATGTTTCTTGATTTTTAAAGTTTTCAACAGTTCAAAGTTTATCAAATGGATGTAAAATCTTCTTTGCTCAATGGTGATCTAGAAGAAGAAGTTTATATAGAACAAATTGAAGGATTCAGTCTGGGAAATGATGAAAAACTTCTTTGAAAACTCAAAAAGGCTCCATATGGTCTCAAACAGGCCCCTCGGGAATGGTGCTATCGTCTTGACAAATATCTTCAACAACAAGGTTTCACAAAAGGATCTGCTGATTATAACTTATACACAAAAATTGAGAATGATAAACTGTTAATTATTTTTGTGTATGTTGATAACATCATTTTTGGAGTAATGAAGAATGCATGAGTTAGAAATTTTTTGTTGTTATGCAACAAGAATTTGAAATTTCATTACTTGGGGAACTAACATATTTTCATGGCTTACAAGTGAAACAAGCAACATATGCCATATTTCTATCACACGTAAAATATCTCAAACAAATCCTAAAGAAGTATGGGATGGAAGCCTGCAAACATGTAAGAACTCCAATGGTAACTGGATGTAACCTGAGTTCTCATGATGATTCTCCCATGTTAAATCAACCAGAGTATAGATCTATGATTGGAAGTCTTCTTTATCCGACCCAGACTAGATGAGACATTATGTATGCAGTTGGGAATTTTGGACGATTCCAAGCTAATCCAAAGGAGTCACACCTTCAGGATATAAAGATAATATTCAAATATATACAAGGGACTCAAGACTTTGGTCTATGGAATCTGAAGAATGTTGATCTTACTCTTCATTCTTACATAGATGCGAACTGGGTTGGAAATGTTGATGATCGAAAAAGCACTAGTGGTGTTGGATTATATATGGGGCCCCGGTTAGTATCTTGGTTCAACAAGAAACATATTTCCATTGCTTTATCTATAGCAAAAGCAGAATATGTGGTTGCCGCATCATGTTTCACACAACTTCTTTGGATGATGCAGACATTCCAAGATATTGAAATTAAATGTTCTCCTCCCATCTCCATCTTATGTGATAAGACAAGTTCCATTAGTATCTCGACAAATCCTGTTATGCATTCCAAGACCAAGCACATTCCTATCAAGTGTCACTTCTTACGAGAACAAGTGCTTGAGAAAAAGGTTAAATTGGAGTATGTTTCCTCCAAAGAACAAGTTGTTGATATATTTACTAAACCTATTCCCAGGGAAGCATTTGAATATCTCAGGTAGAAGCTGCGAGTTGTCTCTACCTCCCTTATCAACTCTTCTTGATTTCAGAAGTTTAAATGCGGTACACAAGTTTCATGAAGATGAGTTGCACATGTACGTGAGTTTCTACGTATAAAGCCCCGTATGGTTTTTGCAAACAAATATTTTAGGGGTCAGAACAGTCTATGGTATTGATGGGTAAACTCTCTTGTTTTGGTATTCATCATATTGTTCCTTTCTTTGATATTTATCTCCTTTATGAATATTCTTTTATGAATTGATTGTTGAAGGTGTTCAGGATGCACAAGTTTAGGGGGAGAAATTTCCTTGCTGAAAATATTGCATTGTTGGCACTATCTTGGTTGCTATTATGATCTCTTGTTTGAGATTCTTTGGTCTTGGTTATAAAATGTCATATTTCTAATTTGATATAATGGTCATGTTGAGACCTTTGATGTAAATATTTTCATGTTCAAATTTTTAAACCCACTTGGTTGGGAAGTTAAGTCAATATGTAAATCCACTCGGTTGGATCCTTGATGTAACTTTGTTTCCTTGGTGATAGGAATGGTCATACTCTGATGAGTTAAAGTGTCGTGAATTTTATGGAAATATTAGGGGAATTTTGAGGTCTAAAATGGGCCTCCTAAGAAAATTATAAAATAATAGTGGAAAAAATCAAATTAGATTTGATGACATCATCAAATTTTAGAGGGAAAAATGAAAAAACTACTTTTTCAACTCATATTTTCAAATTATTTCCCAAATTTTTTACTCAAATTTCGAGTAGGAGTACTTGTTGGATGCGAAATTTAATTCCCCATCCAAGGAGTACCCATGTTGCATACTTTCAATGGGTCCTACTACACAAAAAATGAGAAATACATAAAAAAACGTGATTACAATCATGTTTTTTATGTATTTCTCATTTTTCATGTAGTAGAGTTCATCGAAGTATGCCACATGGGTACTCCTTGGATGAGGAATTAAATTTTGCATCCAACGAGTACTCCCACTTGAAATTTGAGTAAAAATTTTGGGAGATAAGTTGAAAATACGAGTTGAAAAAGTAGTTTTATTATTTTATTATTTTTTAATATTTTTACCCTTTTATTTAAAAAATGGTAAATCATCCCCCGTGGTTGACAACATCACCTTGAATCCTATAGGTTGTTATAAAGTTTATTTTTGTTGTACATTTTTCTTAGGAGGCCCATTTTAGACCTCAAAATTCCCCTAATGAACTGAAGCGTCCACATGTGCTCAGGGGGAGAAATTTTTTGCCCTTTGCTCTTGATGTCAAAGGGGGAGAGTAACTTGGTGTTTGAATAATGTTTATGATTGACATATCTATCACTTGTGGTGATCAAACACCAACATGGTTGCCATCAAGTCAAAATGGGGGGGATTGTTGGTGTTATGATGTAATATGTTGTCCTTGATGGAAACCTACTTGACAAGTTACCTTTTGATAGCAACCTATTTGTTAAAGATGTAAAAATGATGTATCTACAAGTCAGTTCAGATGTGACAGAAAAATGAATTCCAGTCAGTGACAGAGAAATGATAAAAGTAATATTTCACAATTTATACGCAGGTTTGCTGAAGGCAACCCACATACATACACAGGTTTGATGAAGGAAACACATGTATACATCTAGAATTAATGTATACATAGTTTTGATGAAGCAAAGTCATGCATACACATGAATTTGAAGAAGCCAAGTTGCATATGTACTTACGCACTCACTTTATAATACCAAGGGTCCTTACCATGGTATTAGCCCACAATATTGAGAATTATGTCGTCTATTTGATTATGTCCAAGAATACCATTCACACTAGTATGGTCTTGGCTCATGGTATTGGGAAAGGATCAAACTGTATGAGGAGATGAAGGTCATAGTGGGAAGGTGTGAATGTGTTTGGGTATTGAAGGGATACTTCACTCTGAACTATATCTGCATGGAATGGGCTACAATTTGTTGATAGATCTAAAATAATAATGAACCTGTGAATACAATGATGGAACAGGATCTCTAGACTTGAAATGACTATGTATTTTCTAGATCTATTTAAGAACTTTTTATATATGTGATCTAGCAAATGTTTGCTGAAATGAAGGGTAAGATCTGAGCTAATTATTTATTCTGAAGATTTTCACAGTCCTGAAATAGTTTCAAATCCATACGCAGGTTTGTCTCTGTAAAAGCACGTATATATGCAAGTTTTTTTCAGCAAAACCAGGTATGGAAGTTGTTAGTCATCAGTGTTTTTCACTTGTTGGTGATGACTAGTTGTAACAACCAAGTTTTCTAGCAGCTGATCTAAAAAAATTTCAAATTTTCCAGCTGGAAAACACCCATAAACATTTTTTCCCTCCTACCTTTTCAATCCATCCATGACGAGATAAAACCTCATTATCAAGCCCTATCTAGCCTCAGCCCTACTAGCTTGTCCATCAACTCCAAAGAAAACAATCCAAATCTATCCAAGAAGTCTCCCCTAAGTTAGGTAGTGGCGCTTTAGGAATTTCTCCCTTGGCAAACTATCCTAAAGCCAAAGAACCTCTATCTACTATAGACCAGTCATAACAGACCTTCCTATTCTGCAAATAAAGTTGGTTACACCCTTAAGTCGCGCCACTAACAAGCCCTGAAGTCTCAACAATGCATATGCCATAGGTCAAACTAATATTAGGTGGTTTTACAGTGTTTCAAAGGATATTTCAAGAGCAGAAGTGTACCAACATTACAGAAGACAATATTTAGCTCAACATGAGAAGACAACTGCTTCTCATGTGATTTTGAGCCTGGGATGCAGTCACAGGGAAGAGAGTTGTTTCATTAAGCTCCTGCAATCACATTCAATGGTTAGTAAATTATGAAAGACAAGAAGTGCTTTGCAAATACCAGCAAAACTGCTTGTGATATCTAAAATAGGTGCAAAGGTATTTGGAAAGTAGAATTACATGTCTCAGAGAAATGCCCATCATGAATTATTGAAAGTTTGTCATCTTCATTTTCTTAAGCATGAATAGACAGTGAAGGGAAAGATAACATTGTTTAAAAACTGATGAAATGACATGAATGAGAAAAACTCCATTTTATAAACAGAGGGTTGAAGACTGATAAGGGCATCCTTCATCTATAAGCAGAGGGCCAGGGACAATGATGGATTTTAGGGTTTTTACTGACTAAAGAGAAAATTTTAAGAGCAGTGGGAGACCATTGAAGGTTTATGGATGGAGAAATGGTGTTAAAAACAAAGAGAAAGCATGAGTACTATAATGATCAAAGAAGCTAACTTATCTCCTATCAGAGATTTCTTTCAAAGGAAGTCTAGAGCCGAAATGAACAAACCTTGCCGAGGGATGTAATTTCCTTAAAGGTTCTAAAGATCCATCTCCTTGATAAACATGCATGACATTTAGTCTCTGTTCCTTTAACAAAACAAAGTTGAAAGTAGTTGAAATCAACTGGGTTTAACAGAGGCCCAAGAGTGATGTTGATATTCAAAAAGGTTTTTCTCTTCCTATTCATAAAGATCTTTTTCAAACTTGTCAAAAGTGACAAAGAGGTAACCTAAGCTTTGTTTTCTAAAGGGGACTTTGCAAAATAACAACACAAAGACAAGAGGTGGGAAAAAGGAGATGACGAGTGTTTCATTTTCAAGAGAAATACTAGAAGAAATGAAACATGATGCTGTTACAAACAAAGGACTCTTGAGACATATGAGGATACTTAGCTGTTGCATATAAGTGCAAGAGAAGCCTTTAGAAGATTTAGTTTTTTTGAGCATAGGGAAGTTAAGTTTTTCCCCCAGTAAAAAAACAATGTCATTCAAAAGGCACATCTACAGTCATTCACATGGCTCAGAGCAGAATTTTCCTCTACAGTACAAACATCAAAAAAGGAAACAAAGTTTCATTAATTAATGAGAAACTATGGAAAGTTTTTGACTCTTAAAAAGGCTTCTTTACTTCAAAAAGAAGTCATGCCTGTAAAATAAGTGGTTCTTGCCACTGTATCATTTATTTGAGCAAAAAGAGTCTCGGTTATGTTTTAAAAGGACATAAGCTTCATGTTTTGTTCAAACCAATACCTTTTTCAAAAAGCCTTGAAAACCCTCATAAAGCATTTCAAAGGATCAGTGGCTTTTTCAAATATAAAGGGTGGACTGACCGTTGCCAAAATCTATTTGAAATTTGAAACATGAGCAACACTCCCCTAGGCTACTCTCTGACCGAAACAAGGAGTTTTCAAGCAAAATTTGCAGAGGTTCAGGCTTTTTAGCCCACGCAGTGTGCCTGGAAAAACGCGCGGTGTGTTCAGGAGTGAATTTACACAGCGCTATAACGTTTGTGCGATGCGCGGTGCGCCTGTAGGCGCCGATCGCGACCACCCAATCATCGACCCAACACCTTGTCTATTGTGCGGCGCCTTTCCATTTCAACGTGCTACGCATTTTTTAACAGTTAAAACGCCTCCAAAAGGGTCTTGAAGATGCTCAACTCTTCAAGCAAAGTCCACCATCCATCTTCGAGGTATTTTTGTTTGCCTCCTTGATATATTTGATTTTATAAAAGGGTGATCAATGCTGTGTTTTTCAAGACTAAATGGTGGTGAAAAAATGGAGGTCTTGGTAGGAAAATCAAAGTGATTTGTTAATTTTATTGACAAAGTTTGCTACGGTGGGAGGCTAGTAGAGTGTTCATATTAGTTTCAACAGGCCTAAAGCTACCCTCAAGACAGTGATAAACCATAACCTCTGTCAGCAATATGTAATGGAGAAATAGTGGTAAGGAGGGTTGAGTGTTCTGTTTAAAATCCGAGATTGTTGTGGCTATGATTGCCCAAGATTGACATAGTGAAAGTGGTGTGTTTATATTGCTGTCAAAAGGCCTAAAATTTCCCTCAAAATAGTGCTAAAACATAACACTACCTGCAAGTCAAAATAAACACAGTATTAGAGGTTATGTCAAATTGTTGAAGGTGTCCTAAATATGATAGGACAAAGCTAAACCTCTGTCAGCAAAATGTAATGGTGAAAACAATGTTAGAAGGTGAAGTAGTGTTTGTAAGGAAAGCACAGTGTTATAAGGTGAAGGCAGTTTTTGAAAGGAAAACACAGTGTTCCTAAGGTGAAACAGTGAGCCTAATTTAACAACTGTGATCATGCATGAATGACTTTGTCACTTTCAAAAGTCCTCTATGTGTGGTAAAAATAAAAACCACTGCTGCCTCCTTTTATCCATGAAACAGAATATGGTGAGTGAAGCTGTTAAATCAATTTGAAAGTGTTTTTGTCTACCTGTGTATGTGAAACAGTGAAGTACAAGAGTGTTTTTTGATTGAGAGGGGTGTTTTTTTTTCTACAAGGTTGTCTTGCTTACACCAAAGCACAAAAGAGCTTTGTGACCTTACCAAAACATAGTAATCATTTGACTGTGTGTACCTCTTTATTCGATAACTATTTGTTGATTGACATACAAAGAAAGACAAACAGTGATTTGTAAGGAACAAGAGGTTGGTGTTAATGAACCATTTCACACAGCATTCAAAGCAATTTGCCTTGGTAAAACAGTGACTAACAAAGAAGACAGAGTTGTGTGCTTGAGAAAAAATTCCAAAGGCTATTTGAGGCAGATTGGTGTTGCAGAGAGCATTCAAAACAAGATGCCTCCTAGGAAAGATAGTAGGAGTGGCTTGCATAAGAGATTTGAGCCTGTTTCCATTGAAGAAGTGAATGCCCACCCATCAGTCTTGTTCAATTTCCGTGAGGTTGGGTGTTTAGATTTTTGTCAAAGAGTGCAAGAGGTGAAGAGTTTTTCCCCTTTGACACATCTTTGTGCTTTGAGGTTTCAAGAGAAGCATTTCCAGCTGGCAGGCCTAGATTTCAAATTCTCTCCGAGGTCCATCTCCAAGGCCACTAAAATCCCTTATGTCGGGCAGAAGTGGTTTAAAAAAAGCCATCTGGACTCAGAATATTACAAGCCCTTTCTAAATCCTGAGCACAGAGATTCATGTCCTTCCATTTTACCCTTCTCATATCTTTTGACTAGCTACGCCCCTCTCATGAAGATCATCATGAAATACTTCACTTGTGAGGGAATATTCTCCCGAGTCTATGCCTATCACATTTGATTTCTCATGCATTTCACGAGGGCCAAATTGCTAAATATTCCTTTCTTCTTACATAGAAGCATTGAAAAAATGGCCTCCACTGTTTAGAAAAATCCTCCTTCACAGCAAACAACCTACCTCTTCCATCACTCCGTCATCAAAGTCATCATTTTTCATCAGCTTGAGAAGAGAGAGGTCTCTTGGGATACTTTCATCACCCATCTATATTTCTCCACTTTCCCTCCAGTTCACACATCCCCTACACCTCCTACTCACCATCCTTCACCTTCTTCTAGTAGACCTATTCCCAAGAAGCTCAAGTTTACCATATAACAAACAAAATAGCTTGAAGAGGGAGAAGAGCATGACCATGATGAGGAAGAAGAGGAGGAGCAAGAAGAGGGAAGTGATGATGAGCAGCAGCAAGATGAAACACGGTAGCAAGGGGATGATAAGGAAGATGAGGAAGGGCATCAGTATGAAGATGTGAAATACAGTGAGGGTGAGCAGACTCATAAATATGTTGAACAGGGGCAGCCACAACAATATACATAGCAGCCACAACATGATGAATAGAGGCAGCTATAGGATGATGAACAACAGCCTCCTAAAAAGGAACATCAGCCTCATAAGAAGAGGGACAACAGGATAGACAGGTGAAACACAGTGAGGATGACAGCCCTCAAAAGGAAATGCAAAAGGACAACCAAGGCATCGATGAAGAAATCCAAGACAATGGCAAAAATAAGGAGCAAAGTGACAAGGGTAAAGAGCCCATGGAGCATGTGCTAGCTGCCTCTCCTAGGCAAGGGGCCATGCTCTCTTCTCCAAAAGTGGCCAAGCCATGGACATCAAAGAAAAGGGTGCCTAGAGTTGTAACTCCAAATGTGACTAGGGTCCTCCGAAGCAAGGGAAAATTTCCCAAGAAGCCCATGGTTGAATTGCCCAAGAGGAAGAAGACTAAAGGAGCCACCCAAAGCAAAGGGAAGGAAAAGGAAGAAAGCAGTCATGAACAGGAAAGGGAATTTGATATCATCCAAATCCAAAGTGATGATAGTGATAATGAAGCCCGGATCCTAGAAAATCTCTTGATCCATAGAGAAAGCCAAAGTGATGCCTTGAGGAATGATCTTGATAGAGCTAGGAACTTCAATCACTTTTTTCATGTTCAAAACAAGAAGATGAGTGTCCATATGGCTGTCTATGAGATAAGGGCCATAAAATACAAAAAAGAGGCCTCCAAAGCACAAGTGATATTTGAAGAACTCATGGGTGATTTCGATGAAAGCGAAGGCGAAGATCAGCCCACGCGAAAGAGGCCAAGAACCATGGGGCTCAAAAATGCCCTTGAGAAACAAAAAGAAGAAGAAGATGCCCTTCTCCAATCTACCCCTCTCACTGCATTGTTATAACAAGAGATAGAGAACAATCGGGAAGCATGGCTTGAGAGAGATAATGATCACTTGGAGAAGAAATTGGAGAGGGAAAATAGAGACTTGGACCTTCAACGGAGGATGATCGGGCATTATAAAAAGCTAAATCAGTTTTCCCGGTGGAAGTTGAAGGCTGCTCACGAAAAACTCAAGGAGGCTAAAGGGAAGCATCCGGCACAAAAATTGAGGAAAGACACCTCAAGGCTCCAAATTTTGGCCTCTGCTTCACAACATGTTGCTGAAAACCCTTGAGGGTCATGCTCACCAAGTTTGGGCGAAATTCGACATATTTTGGTTTTTTGTCATTTTTGGGTTTTTGGCCAAAAATCATGGGCATTTCCATTTCAGTATGGGACATCATAAAAGGATTAAAATGGTATCATTTTATGCCATATTTTTAGGGGCACATACTCAGCGAATTTCAGAACAATTGAAGATCTTTTGCTCGCCCAAAATGGCAAAAAACACTCACTTTTTCTACACTCTACCCCGTTTATCAGCAAGGCTTATTTTTTTGGTTTTTACACACAGACCTATTTTTGGAGGACTTCCAGTGGCTATTTGGGATAAAAATAAACATTTTCAGAAATAATACACTCATATCTTTCCAACGAGCCATCATGAGCGTCGTTTCGACATCGGGAAGGCCTCCAAAGGTTGCCGGCAAGTCAGGGGACCTTTTGTTGATGTATTTTTTGAGTATTTTTGTAAAAATTGAACTTTTCAAAAGTGACTTTTCTTCATGTGCGTTTAGCTATTTTTGTACATGATAAGTTATAAAAAGTTAATATATTTCCCTTTTTTAGAATTTTTTAGATATTTTATTAGATTTTTTGTGCCTTGGGCTTTGCAAAGTCTCAAGGAGAAAATCAGATATTTTGAATAGGCCAATGAGATTGCAAGTTGACCTAAGAGGTTTTCCTCACTTTTGCCTATATATTCCAAAGGCTTTCATTGTAAACAAGGCTGAAATTGATAAATAGAAGAAAAATATGGTCATATAAGCTTTGGAAGAAATACTTGTCTCATGCTTTTGGATAGTTCTTGGATGTTCTTGGATGATGAAAGAGGATTGTTGCTGGATTCCATGACTTGGTAGAATGGTATAGTGTCTCTATATCTGTTTTTGTTTCTTAGTTTTCATTCATAAAACCATGTTATTTCTTGCTATAGGACAGTAGCGAACAAATTTGAGACATGCCGTTGGAGGCACCTCAAATTTCCTGTTTCTTCATAGCTTGCATGTTTTCTTCATTCTTAGTCATATTAAAGAATTCTTGATTGCTCTTTAATAACTTAAGAATATTGTTTGCTTGTTTCATTCATGGTTTTATGCATGCTAAGTATGATTTACGGTATGCCCTGCTTACTCATGGCTAGCCATAGCTCCATCTATGAAACTTCTCTTTGACTGATTAGATTGTCATTTGTTGAACCAAGGAGGTCTTGTTCTGATCTTGCCCTTTGCCTAAGACTATGCAATCTTGTTTTCAAAGTGCCCAATAGATTGAAGTACTATGTTTGGGCGTTCCGACATAGTGATTTGAGTTTTTTTTTCTGTGTTAAATGTATTTCCCCAAAGTCTGATAGCCATTTCCTAAAGTTAGAGAGTTATATATCTCTATGCATGGCTTGAATGTTTATTTCTATGCATTGATTAGCTTAAAGTTACATTTCTCATGATTAATGGTTTTCCCTACCATGTTTATGTCAGCTATTCAACTATTTGTGCTTGAAATCCTTTGTTATTCACAAAATTGATGTCCATCTTACTCCATTTTTCCCAAAGATCCATTTTACCTCGAACCAAATCTGCCCTTCAACAACCTCGTATCACCATCTGAAAGCTTTCTTGACCTTTTCGACCCCATAGCCTAGTTGATCTGGCATGTTTTTACTTATCTTATGTCTTTGATCAGATCATCCCTCACAACCTAAAAACCAAAACCAAAAACCTACTTTATAACTAGCCTAAAATCAGAACACAATAAGCAAACACACAGATATCCCTTACACAAACAGAGAGAGCCCTCTCTGAGTCTAGGAAGGCTAGGTCCTTGGGTTCCAAAGACTAGTTTGATGTTACACTATCATTTGGCTTTCCAATCAGCCAAATCATGGGACCCTAACATAATGGCGATCACGGTGGGACCCTGAGTACATGACAGTCTAGCGAACTCTTATAGACTCTTTAGTCGTTCAACATTAAACTCATACCATCAGCCTATAAAATCATTTAGAGTAAACTCTTTGTTTCACCATCTTAGCAAAGTGACGAATCAGGTTTAGAACACTCTTACAAACTAGGTTGCGCATAAAAATTCAGAAAACCCCAAAAAATTCCTTAGATTGGTTTTTGACAATATTGGTGGTGGACCATACACATATCTCTAAAAACAACTAAAAACATCCACTTGGCGACTCCACTATCCTCCAGTAGGCTTAACACTCCACTAAATTCTCAAAAATTCCCACAGGAAGTCTATCCAATTGATTTATCCCACCACTCACTAACATAATGGCGATCATGGTGGGACTTTTCTGAGTTCATTTTAATCTGAATACCTCTCAAGACTCACGGAAAGTCCCTTTTTTGAACTAAGCACACCTGCCATTTAGCCACCTCATCGCCACACTATCATAATGGTGATCACAGTGGGACTCTGAGTGATAAACAAACTTAGTTTCCCTAAACATTCCAGCAGCCTTAAGAATACTATCTGATTGACTTATCCCACCGCTCACTAACATAGTGGCGATCATGGTGGGAACTTCCGAGTTAGTGACAATCTAAGTACTCCTTAGTAACTCCGAAGTCTCAATCAAACTTAGAAAAATTAAGTGTTGTTTGAAGAGTAGAAACTAGCTTTTTCACCATCTTAGAAAAATGATGATTCAGTTATAGGAAACTCTTCCAAACCTCATAGGCACATAAAACTCAAAAAACCCCAAAACATTCCTAGATTGGCTTTTCCCTAGTTACTGGTGGTGGAACATAGCTACATCTTTACAAAAATGACCAAGTTCCACCTGGCGACTCCACTAGCCTCCAGTAGGCCTAAAAACTCCATAAAAAACCAAAAAATTTATAAACCATACCTTTCTGTTAACTCATCCTTTCCAAAAATTAAAACTTATGGTGCAAACTCTGTAATCAGTGACAAACTAAGTATAACTTAGTGATTAAGAATACCTCACCTAAACGTAGGAGATAAGCAAAAGTATTCTTGCCAAGAGAACCATTAGCTTGTCCATACATCCTAGAAAACTGTTAAAACCAAGTGAATCACTCTTCTTTGCAAGTTTCCATCTCAAATTTTGCTATAAATTTTTTTCCCATAAGCATCTTTGATAGTGTTGGTGGTGGACCATAGTTCTCATAGAAATCCACCTGGCGACTCCACTAGTCCATATTTTTGTTTTGACCATCCTTCACATTAGTAAAAACCCTAGAGAGGCCATCCATCCGAAACAATCCCAAATACCATCCTCTCTAAACTCTAGATGCGAAATCTAGCTTCATGAAGAATCAACACCAAATTTCATCCGGACCCAAATCCCCCTATCATAGTAGATGACCCAGAGAAGATTTTGTGGCAAGCTTCCGAAACTGGAAATTTAGCTATCGATAGGTCCATCTGTAAAGCAAGATCAGTACCTGAACATCTCACAGCCTTGCAGGATTCCCCCTTTGACTTAAAATCAGCAAAAACCTTTTTTAGAAGCAAGTCACAAAGTAATATAGAATTTGACGATCTTGAGCCCCTAGATCTGCCACAGAGTCCTAGTAGAGAAGCCTCGCCTACTACACCTCCCGACTTTAAACTTCTCCATCACTTTGGCTCCTACCATCCCAGATCTGCTCAAAATCAGATCACTAGTCCATGTACATCTGCCACACCTATCCAAACCACTACTGTTCAAACCACCTCAGCTCATCCCATAAGCCCTCATTTTGTACATCATCCATTAGCTCCTGTCATGGCAACCTGGTACGCAGCTTTGGTGTTGCCACAGCCTTTGGCTCCCTTACAAAATGACTATCAATGCAAAATCCCGCACTTTACTGGAGTTGAGACTACCACAGCTCAACAACATGTAGATAGGATTAGCGATGCCTTTGAATACATGGAAATAGAAGACGAGACCATCAAAATGAGGATGTTCGCCCAAAGCCTGGGCGGAGAACCCAAAAAATGGTTTAAGAGATTAACTCCAAATAGCATCCACAATCTCCCAGAACTCTACCAAACCTTCATAAATAAGTGGGAAATTTGAAAGAACCCCATTCAAATCCTGTCAGAGTATAACAATCTAAAACGGGAAAATGGGGAAAGTGTCTAGGGATACTGCACTAGGTTCAACAGTTTTTATAACGCCCTCCCACCTCACTTCAAACCCCCACTTCGCTCAGCCTTGGAAAAATTCCCCGAGGGCTTCAACCCAGAAATGACTTATCAACTAAGAGATAAGGATCCCCCTACCTTAGAGGAAATGCAAAAAGTGGCCATAAGTGCAGAAGCCAACTTAGCAGAAAAAAGAGCTAGGACTAGATTAGAAAGGAAAGTCACATACCGGGATGAGGTATCCACTTCAGCCCCTTCCTTAGATCTAATAATAGATGACTTAGTTAGGTCCATGGCCAAAATGTGGGAAAATATAAGTGAAAAGATTCCTCTTAGCGACAACTAGCCAAACCCTCCAAACAGAAACCATAACCAAAATTTTAGGAGGGAACAGCCTAAAAACAAACCAAGGGAAAATGACCAACAAATTAGGCCACCATTTAATGAAAATTATGTGGAAGAAGATGATAGGGATACCGAACCCATTGATGAAAATCATTTGAACCTCATAGGTTCTGATAATGAGAGTGAGTTGTACCTCACAGAAGAAGAACAAGCATTCTTATCTCCGAATCAGGATGAAACCAACTATGAAGATCTCGAGGATCTTGCCATAGATTTTCAGAATGCCATAGTAGAAGCTCATAGGAAGTATGACTTTAGAAGCAGAAAAAACCAAGACAACTCCAAGAAAGACAACTCAGACACTGCTAAAACCCCTGATACCATCCTTAAAAAAGTAGTGGACAACAACAAAATCATGGTCAGGAAAACTAACCAAAACAAAGATAAAGCTACTCAAACAAGTCTTGGCTCAGATGCTCCTAGTACTTCCACAAAGATTCCCGAGGTGGCTGTGTCAAAAAAAATCCCAAAACAAAGCCAACAAACTCAGAACATAGAGAAATTCATGGTTGAAAAAGTTGAAGCAAACCTGTCTAAACTACAAGTACCTTTCAGTTTTGAGGGAAAAATTGCCAAAATAAAGATTACCATGCCTCTCACTGAACTTATCACCCAAGGCTCTTATAAATCCCAAGTGTTAAAGGTCCTGAATATAGGAAATGATGTGAACACCCTTAATCTAGTTGATGACACTCCTGAAGTGCTATTTGGTCCAAAAATAGAAGGAAAATTCCAAGAAGGAACCACTCTTCCCTTTTACATCAGTCTGAATATCCATGACCAAATCCTTCACAATGCCATGCTAGACTCCGGAGCCTCACATAATCTCATTCTGAAGGTTGTAATGGAAATATTAGGCCTATAAATCACAAGACCATACAAAGACTTATATTCCTTTGATTCGAGTAGAGTCAAATGTCTAGGCTTGATCAAAGATATTTGTTTCAGTTTGGCCCAAGTACCTGCGAAACATCTGATCATGGACATAGTGGTACCAGACATCCCTCCCAATTATGGAATGCTTTTATCCAGATCTTCAGGAGCCAAGCTTCAAGGAAATATTCAACTTGATATGTACTACGCCACTATTCCTGTGTTTGACCAAACTAGAATACTCTATCGAGAATCACACATGAAATACATGATCAGCAGCCAAGAGAGGCCAGATAACATCCCGATGCATTCCTTACATTCCGATCTGAACTCTTTCATTTTACACACCGATGAGGACATTGAAGAACAGTCAAAAGGATTTGAAACAAACTCAGACTCACCACATCAGTTGCCCCAAGTTCTCTATGATGAACTGAACACTCAAAAATATCATGATCATGAACAACTATGTCTTGAAGAAAGAGAGTTTGTTCCTTTCGAAATAGGGATGGAGCAGGAAGCACAAACCATTATGTACTATCAGGAAAATTGCTCAAACCTTAGGCAAACATCGACAGTAACATCAGGAAACGTTTTCAGAACAGAGGCATTAGAAGACTTACATATCACAAAACTCTTTGGAACTCAGGAGCAGGGAAGCTTAATGTTCTTACCATACCTCAAGGATTTACCAACACATAACTCTACGATTGCAAATGAAACCTTGACTGTAGCCATAACAGCTCAAAATCCAAAAAAAATGCCTGATAAAATTCTTATGAGGAGATATGATGACTGTAGCCCAAATATACCTGAGTTACTTGAACTGGCTAATATTCTGTCACTCCACCAAACACTTAGAACTGCTAGAATTGGAAATCTCATTCAAAATACTACTTCATATAGAGAAAAAAGTGAGAAACACTATGCCACTGCCATCACTCTAAGAAACAACTTTGACAAAAGAAAATACAAAAATCTGAACCAATCAGTAATAGTCAAAGATAAAATAGTTGGTCATAGGATCTGTTTTGATTTTAGAAACACTAATACACATCCTTGTGACAAAATTTTTATCCTTCCTGCCCAAGACCATGATATATCGATGATAAGTGATTTTAATCATATGTCTTTGCAAGATGATGTTTCAGGTTATAGCCAATTGATTCCCTTGCAAAGTAGACAACTCAAAGATTTTTTCCAGTATGCTGGAAGTAGTTCCAGTTTCAAACTCAGAACTGCAAAACCACCGGATATCAAAAATATGCCCCTAAAAGCCATTTTTCTAGTCCTGAATTTCTGCATTTTTACATACCTTGATGATGTCATCATATATTTCAAAAATGACAAGGAATATCTGCATTACTTGAAAAAGATGAACAGTAAAGGAAGGAGTGGAAATCAGAGGTATAAAGAGGTACAGCGGGAAGATACGGGTTTGTTCAGAGATTCATGCATGAATCCTTATGTCATGCTTGAAAGAGAAAATTTTCCATATTTTTCTTTTCAAGAGCTGAGTGGACCAAGAGTGGTAGGAGATCCTTATGAGGATAAGATGCTTAAGTTTCGCCATTTCCAAGATTTCTGAGTTTAAAAATTTTTCAATCATTGTATATACCATTGTTTGAAAAATAGATAAAAACAGAAAATTCAAAAACAATAGAAAAATAAAAAAAGAGGGTGGATTGAAAAATAGAAAGAAGGCCCCATGTTCAAAAAATAGTCATTCAGAAAGCACGCAAGTCTAAATGCCGCTACTAGTGCTCAAATGTCTTGTTCAGTTATCTAGCCTAATCATAGCTGAACATGTTTTAAATTTATTTGCTGATAAGTTAGTGAGTGGAAAAGATGGTCAACATTGTGTAAGCTTGAATTATCAAAGAGAATAGATTAGGAAAAGATACTGGTTCCACATGCTCAAAACAAAACCCAAGAGGGAAGCGGGGATGAAAAACAAATTGTGCATCCTAGCCTCGTTTTTCTAGATTTCATTTTTTGCAAAATAAAATTTGTGTGCAGCTTGTCTTTCTGATTCAGGTGGATATTGGTGGTCACCCGCCTATTCCACTTGGGGCCCCACCATTGTCTCTTTCAGTTTTTCAGTTTCGGCACAACTTACTATTTTTAGCAGTTTTTCAGGTCCTGAACTTCTGGAGCCTTTTTGAGGCCCTAAACGATGTTTTTTTGGGAAAACGGAGAGAAACATGGCTCCATGGACCAATGTTTCTCGTTAAAAATTTTTATTCCTTGGATAGATATTTCTAACGAGGCATGGTACGCATCAAACAGAGATCTTATGCCAAAGTTACGCCGTTAGGAAGTTGAAACACAAATTTACCCAAATGGGGCCCATAGTTTTGGCGCTTCATCTCCTAGGGTTAGGGTTTTGGCTGTTTAGGATTTCCCATTTTTCTAAATAATAAATAGGCCCTAGAGCCTCATTGTAACTCAGTTCAGAGGGTTGTAGCCACCACATCTCTTCTCAGAGATAGCTACCAGCGCCCTAGCTAGTTTTATTTTCATTCTGTCTGTAAGAAAATTTCAGTTCTTTGATATTAATGAAATGAATTGTTATTTCCGCTTCATCTCTATATTTATGGTTATATGTTTATTCTGTTGCATTCCTAAATAAATCCAGATCAGTGGTATCAGAGCGGTCTGCTTTTTCTCGATCCTTCTTTGCATGTCCCCAATGAGGTCGGGGTATAAGGAGCTAGGGCTTGATCTTGTGGAACCTTTGTAAGATCAGCTTCGCAAACCTCGATGGATGCCCATGGGGGAAGAAAAGAAAGATGAGGGAGCAGGAGATCCTATCAAAATATTGCTCGAGGAGGCCCTCAAGAAACAAAGGAATGCAATGATGGATAACTTTTCTCAGATCCTTCAACGGCCGCCCACCGGCGGTGCATATGCATCCAGCAACCACTCTGGAGGCACAACTCCTTTTAAGGTACAAGTAAATTTTGAAATTCCCATATTTGAGGGTCAAATATACGTAGGTGCTGTAGATAGACGGTTGAATCTATTAGACAGATATTTCTTTTTTCATGACTTTTCAGACCGGGAGAAGATTATTTTTGCACTCCTCAAAGTTACCCCCCATGTTAAGGACTGGTGGGAAACCTACTGTGAGAACAAGGACCAGACAAAACCCTCTCTGTTCTTGGTCGTACCAACATGGAATTATTTTCGAGCTGCCGTCAAGGAACAATACTGTCCCGTGGGGATCTATGAGGACAAGTACATACAATGGACCACGCCATGACAAAAAAGGGATCAAGATGTGCATGAGTTGACGAATCTGTTCCATACCCTGCGCACAAAGTTGGGTATCAAAGATTCAGAGAAACATCTAGTGCTAAAGTATCACAGCTGTATGCAAAGATACATTTAGGAGGAAATGGAGTTCCTCGACATCTCCTCGCTTGGTACGACATACCGGTATGCTGCCAAGATTGAGCATAAATTCAAACAGAAGAAGTGGGACTTTGGATATGCGAATCAAAATCAAGGGAAAGGTGCTTCCAAACCACAGAATAAAGGACAGAGCCAAGGCATGATGGCTAAATACAACCCGTCAAAGCCACAATAAAGGAACAGCACCGCAAAGCCAAAGAAGGACATGGGAAAGTGGTGTGAGTTCCATAAGAGCTCCACTCACAACACAAGTGAGTGTCGGGCCAAGCAGTCGCTAGTGGCCGAGACGAGGGTTTCTGAGTCAGATGCATTCTCCGACTCTGAATCAGAACCTAAAAAGGGGAATGAAAAGGGAAACAGATTATTGATGGGGAGCCCAATGCCACTGTTGCCACTACAAAGATCCAGAAGGAGGAATCGGAAGATCTAGAGGAGGAGGAACGTCTCTTCCACTCCCAGATGTGGGTAAAGGGCTCCCCTGTACAGTTCATTGTCAACAATGGGAGCCAAAATAACCTCATTTTAGCAGACGCCGTGAAGCGTTTGGGCTTGCCGACCACAGCTCACCCACATCCATACACCATCGGGTGGCTTCACCAAGGACGAGATCTTCGCGTCAGCCAACAGTGCTGACTTCCCTATAGCATCAAGCCCTTCACGGATGAGGTACTATGTGACGTTGTTCCTATAGATGTTTCTGATGTATTATTAGGACAACCATACTTGTGGAAGCATCATGATGTGTATGAGTCTCGACCTCATGTTGTTATTGTTACTTTGGGAAATAAGTTGTACAGGATACCAGAGGTACCTCCTCCTGCCGCTATATCATTGGTTATTGCAAAACAATGCAGTAAGCTCATTTCCCAAACCAGGAAATTTGTTTTCCTGATGATCCGCCCCTAGGGAAAGAAGAAGAATGTGACCGCGACCTCCAAATAGGGCTCCTCTACACAACAACAACAAATGGATAAGGTTGAGGAGGAGTACAGGGACATCTTCACCTCACCCACAGGGGTTCCTCTGCACTGTCAGGTCAAGCACCCGATTGATCTGACCCCAAGTGTGCCACTACCCAATGGACCGATCTATCGACACTCTGTTCTGGAGAATGATGAAATCAAAAGGCAGATTTAGGAGCTGTTGCAGAAAGGTCACATCAGACCAAGTTCATCGCCCTGTGGGAGCCTGATCGTGTTGGTACAGAAGAAGGATGGGACGTGGAGACTCTGTATTGACTATCGGGCGCTGAAAAAGATCACTGTCTAGAATAGGTACCCAATCCCACGGATTGATGACCTTCTAGACCAACTCAAAGGTGCAAAATATTTCAGCAAGATTGACCTGAAGTCTGGGTATCACCAGGTACCAATTGAACCCTCTGATGTGTGGAAGACTGCCTTCAAAGCCAAGGAAGGAATTTTTGAATGGCTGGTCATGCCTTTCAGGTTGACGAATGCTCCCACAACCTTCATGAGGATGATGGATGACATCTTGCAGCCATTCACCATCTCATTTGTAGTGGTGTACTTGGATGACATTCTCATCTTCAACCAGACTTGGGAAGAGCACCTTCACCACATCCGACAAGTCCTCCAAACACTGCGGCAACACAAGTTGTGTGCCAATTTGGAGAAGTGCACGTTTGGGATGACCCAGGTTCAATATCTGGGATACATTATTGATGAAAGAGGGGTGCATGTGGATCCAGCCAAGATCCAAGTCATTCGGGATTGACCAGCCCCAACCACTATAACAGAGCTTCACAGCTTTCTGGGTCTTGCTAATTTCTATGGTAGATTCGTGTTGGGATTCTCTCATATCACTTGGCCCTTGAGTCAAGTCACCAAGGGAGGAGCAAGAGAACAATTCTTTTGGTCGGAACCTCAACAGAAGGCATTCACAGAATTGAAAAATCGCCTCTATTCCGCCGCAGTTCTCACATTACCAGACTTGCAACAACCATTTCAGATCGAGACAGATGCCTCTGACTATGCTATTGGGGCAGTTCTTACTCAACAGGGACATCCAGTGGCATATCACAGTGAGAAATTATCTGACACAGTTTGAAAGTATCCCACTTATGACAAAGAAATGTATTCCATTGTGCAAGCTTGTCGATAATGGAAGCATTACATTTTGGCGAAGGAAACAACCATCCACACAGACCACCGGCCCACAGTTCGTACAGACACAAGGGAATTTGTAGAATGATCGCCATCAGAAGTGGTCCACATATTTGAAACAGTTTCATTTGAACATCAAGTACAAGAAGGGTAGCACCAATAATGTTGCAGACTGCCTCAACCAACCACCGATCGTGGCACTCACCACCATGCTCAACTCTTGTGGACACGAGACTTTTGATTGGCCGCTTCTCTATGAGAGTGACCCAGAATTCAGCCACACTTACAAGGCACTCTTGGGGGGTACGCAAGTTCAAAATTTTCACCTCTAAGATGCACTTTTAGGTCACCTGGGACACCTTTGTGTTCCTTCAAGCGAGCGTGCCAAGATGATATGGGAAGCACACTACAGTCGAGTTGATCAGCATTTTGGGGTCAAGAAAATAGTAGCAATACTGCAGAAGTATTTCTATTGGTTGAACCATCGAAAGGATGTCGAGAAGCACATCAGATCCTGCACTGCTTGTGCCATTGCCAAACCGACCATCAAGAAGCAAGGCCTATATACTCTGCTACCTACCGCTAGTCAAATTTGGGAATCCATCTCCATGGATTACATGTCGGGCCTGCCTTCTAATATGAATGAAAATGAATGTGTTTTCGTGGTCGTTGACAGATTCTCGAAGATGGCCATTATGGTGGCTTGTAAGAAGAATATCACAGTATAAGCCACTGCTAAACTCTTCTTTGAACGAGTGTGGGTGCACTTTGGGATCCCACAGTTTATCATATCAGATCGAGATAGTAGGTTCCTCAGCACATTTTGGTCCACCCTCTAGTCAATGTTGGACACAAAGCTCACCAAATCCACAACTTTCCATCCCCAAACAGATGGCCAGACAGAGGTCGTCAACAGAATTATTGTACACATTCTACGCATGTACAATTCAAAGCATCCCCGCACATTGGACGAGAGCCTCCCCTATGTACAACATAGTTATAACTGGAATCTCCACAGTTCAATTGGCCATAGCCCCTTTTAGGTGGGCTTGGGATTCCAGCCACTATGTCCCATTGATGTAGCCATGCCATTTGCAGCTGCTCAAGCCGATTCATCTCATGTCCAGTCTGAAGTTGACAAAGTAAGTAACTTCATCGAGCACATTCAACACATCCACCAACAGGTTCATGATATATTTGACAGAGCCAATGCGAAGTACAAGCAACGCCATGATCAACACTGGGTGCCACACAACTTCCAGGTGGGCGACAAAGTATGGCTACATTTGCAAAAGGAGCGCCTCATTGGACCCCACCGCAAGCTTCGCCCACTCCGTTACGGGCCGTACACCATCACCAAGGCTATAGGGAACAATGCCTTCGAGCTCAGTATTCCACCTGTTGTCGTTCCTAGAGACAGCCTAGAGTTGTGATAGACCAGTGCCTAGGACATCTTATATAGCAAGGAGCATATGGTATAACAGAGGGAATTATCAATAAAAAGCTCTCATGCTATCTCCTGTAAAACAAGGAAAATTAATCTGAATGGGAGCAAGACCTTCAGAGACTGACACAGAGAAAGGGATATTGCAGAGGTAATATGCAAAACTCCAATATAAAAGCAACAGACAATTCAGAGACAACTTACTGTAAAGCGGGCCGATTCAGAGATACCTCACATAAATAATTTATCAAAAGGTGTATGTAGTGAATGAAATATAGAGAAGATACTAGTTAACATTGAGCTGATATCCAGATACACAATACCACCATGCATGGGCTTACCAATCTAAGAATCCATACATGATAATAGCGTTTTAAAAAACACCCTCCCAAAGAAACTAATATAGTAGAAACATGGTTTAGATGAATAGTGGAACAAAATATCATGCATGAGCCATATTTAAAGCACTTGACTAATTCGAGCATGGGTATCAACTAGGATAAATCCATACCAAGAATCAGTGAGCCACTCGCATTCCAAAACATGATACAAGAAAGATGGGTGAAATGAAATGATCTATTTAAATAACACATAAAAGAAAATTACAGACTGTGAAATACCAAAGACCAAAATCCTCTTTAATAGATGGAACTCCTCCTCACTGAGACCCTATGGGCTCTGAGCATTCATACAAGAATTTTACAAAACGTATACAAAAAGCCTTTCACTGCATAATTTTCTGATAAAATCTGGAACCCTGATCATCTGTTCTTTTGGAGCTTTATAGGGGAACAAGGAAACTCGAAAAAGGGAGTAGGTGATGAACATTTAATTATCTCATTAACACAAAATGGCAGAGACGTGCACACCCATACTGCTCGATGACTTTGTAATGCTGTTTGTACTCTGTGGCCTGCAAACTGAAATGAATGCACTGGGTAGAAATATCTCCAGGAACATAGAAAAGCAGTAAAATCACGTAAACATTCCGTCCTTTCCGAAGGAAAATGGTGCTGAAAAGAAAGCTTTAGAGTATGTTTTCTGTGAATGGTACCCACTGCCTTCAAAATTCCGAATTACGGCTTAAGATATTCAATGCTGAATGTTGAATTCCTAATCTTTCACTGATATTTGTCTGCTGCTCCATTCATATCTCCATCTGCGAAATCGGCGCCTTGAATGTCCCTACAGGGTTTGAGAGATTTTAACCCCGCTTCTTTAATGGAAGTCTTATCGATTTTCCTTCCCAGGCCTTTCTTCATCATTTCAGATCCTGAAAATTCTCCTTTGATGTGTCCTCTATCATAGTAATAGAGATTGTGAATCGTGATAGTTTTCCGCCGCTATAAACCTGCAAAACCCACAAACTCGTTAGGAAAACCATGAACGGGGAGGATGGATGTAGTGGCGATAACTGTGTAGCAGCGCGACATGATGAAATGGAGGAAGGATGTGGGGTGGCGATGAAAATGTAGTGAAACGATGGTGAATGGACTCGGTGGAAAAATGCATTGGTGAAGCTTGGCAGAGCGCAGCAAATGAAAAACCTTTGAATTTGACCTTTTGAATGAAATCTAAGGAAGACGAAAGAACAAGTGGCTAATGACATGTGGAATGGTGACGTGGAGGAGGACCAAGTCAATGGCGGGGTATGCAAGTGATCTGGACCGTCCGATCTCATGATGATATCGACGATCGAAACTGCGTCGGAGGATGATGAAACAGTGGGCCAGGGGCGCTATTGACTTGGATTAACACTCGTGCAGCTTCGAAGTGCGACGACCGTTGGATGAAGACCTCCAGAGCTGACGGCTGTCATGAATATCGTGCCGTGACTACGGATGAACGATAACGTGCGATGGAGGGTGGTTTTGGAATCGTACACGGGGACACGTGGCGAGCGATGTATGGAATCGCTCTGAATTGAGAAATATCGCTCGCCTCCGGAAGGCGGTGCGATAGATACCGGGCAGTTTTTGAACAGTGGAAGCGGGGCAGGGACCACAGAGATGGATAGGCTGCAGACCGTTTATTTAGCAGGATGATTGGACGGTTTGAATACGATCATATAGGCAAACGGAGTGGGGACCACGTGCACGATGGGGTCGCACAGGCCGTCGGATCTGCGTAGATCGACGGTTAATACTTTTTCCAATATACATTTGTGATAAGCGCCTATTGGATTAGCTCCTAGTTTTGACTTCCGGTCGCGTGGAGAAAAAGATAGAGGGGTCTAGGACTGAAAGGGCTAGGCTTTACATATTTTCAAAATATGGGTTTTTCAGCCCTTTTATGCAATTTTGAAGCTGGGTGGAGGTAACGATAGGTGGAAAACAGATTTTTCAGGGCAAAAAGAGGGGATTTGAAAGGTTTAAGCTAGATTGTTTGACGAAATTTTATATGAGGGTGACGTGGTCAACATTGGCTCCACCTGGGGACGACATGTTCATGCTTGGACGTATCGAGAACTTCGTAGACCATCCGATAATCTTCTAGCAGACACTGTTCTTCAGTAATCCTATTTTTATTTTCATGATCCATCACAACACCCATATTATTTAAATAAAGATGAAATAGAAAATTAATATATAGTATAATATACCAGGCTGTTCTTTCCTGCATTAGAACTGAAAGTAGGGCTTGATAAATTGGCCATTTACAGGGGCTTCAAGCAAGTCTCCCTGTAGATTCTCCAACTTGAAAGTGTTGTTACCTCCCTGTTCCACAATTTTGAAGGGACCGAACCAAAGTGGATCGAATTTACCATGTTTTCCTTTTTCAGCTCTCTGAATATCCCACCTGAGTACTAAATCACCATCTTGCAGATTCCTGTCCTTAGAATGTTGATAAAAAAGGTATTTCATCTTCTCCTGATACTCTGTTAGCTTTTGATCCACCTGATTGCATGTTTCTTCCAATTCTACCATCTAGTTTATTCTCCTGATCATATCATCAGGCTCTTCTTGACTTTCTTGCATGAATTGGGCTATTGGTAGGGCTAATTGAATAGGAAATAATGCTGCCCTGCCATATACCAATTAATATGGGGATTTCCCAATTTCTCCCTTGCTGGTAATTCTATTTTCCCACAGAGCAAACTTCAACTGAGAATCCCAATTCCTCTGATTTTCATTTATAGCCTTCTTCAGTGCCCTTACCAGGGTTTTATTGGAAGACTTTGCCAAGCCATTTCCCTGTGGATAATAGGCTGTAGAGTGACTTAGTGTGATGTTATACTACTAACAGAAGCTTACAAACTTTGTAGACTTGAAGGCCTATGCATTATCAGTCACTATTCTGGAAGGGCAGCCAAACCTGGATATGATGTTTTCTTCCATGAACTTTATTATCACAGTATCTGTGGTGTTCCTTGCAGGTATGGATTTCACCCATTTAGTGAAATAATCAGTGGTCGTTAAAATCCACTTATGCTGACCAGTTGATGGGGGATGTATTTCACCTATAAAATCAATTCCCCATTGTCTGAATGGTTCATCCACGTGCACAGGAATCATGGGCAGAGATGACAACTTCTGCCTTTCAGCAAATTTCTGACATTTTTCACATGCTCTAACCTGGGCAAAAACATCTCGAAAAAGCTTGGGCCAATAGAAGCCAGCCTTCAGGATTTTGTGAGCAGTGGCCCTCCAGCTGTAATGACCCCCACAAATTCCCTTATGAAATTCAGCTATTACGCTCTCTACCTCATCCTCTGTGAGGCACAGGAGTAGGATGCCTAAGGGATCTCGCCAGTATAGCTGGCCATTGGCGAATATGTACTTCTATGATTTCAGTCTTAGCATTCTGTATTTAGCTTTATCATAGCTTGGAGGGAAACTGAGTGTGAGGAGATATTCTACTATCTCTTTGTACCACTGACTGGTGAGGTACTTTATATGTGTTTCTGGAGTAGCTACTCCAATTCCCTGTCACTCTTCTTTCTCCTCAGATACCTCACTTGCTATTATGGACAAGTTTATACCCAAAGCTTGATAGTTTGATTCAGACAGGAACTTGGCCAACCCTTGTCCTTTGATCAACTTAGTAGGGTGGATGTCTATGTCATACTCCTGTTTCTTGACAATCCACTTCCCCCTTTTTCCTTCAATATCCCCCTGAATAAGAATATCTTTTACTGTAGCTGTAGGCACAAATGCAGTGATATGAGACTGCAAGATATATATGCGGAATGCTTTGAGGGATTTTACTAGGGCGTATGCTTGCTTTTCTAATATGTTTTATTTTAATTCTGCATCACGGAGCACCTGACTGAAGAAGGCAATGGGCTGCTCATACCCCTCCTCATTTTTCTGCAATAAAACTCATGCTATTGTATGAGGTGATGAAAAAGTAAAGATCATGAAAGGTTTAGCATAATATGTCCCAACTAGCACAGGGGCTTCTGCAAAAGCATTTTTTATCCTGATAAATGCCTCTCATGATTCCTAGGACCATTTTACTTCATTATCTTTCTTCAGCATGTCTGTTATATGTCTAACTATTTCAACATAGTTAGGAATAAACCTTCTCAGTAAATTAATACACCCTAGGAATACTTGCACTTCCTTCTTATTTCTGGGAAGAGCAATACCATTTATAACCTCTACCCTCTTAGGATCTATCTTCACGCCATCTTTAGTCACAATGTTTCCCAAAAGTTTTCCCTCTTCTAATGAAAATAAAGACTTCTGAGGGTTTAGAGAGAGACCATACCTTCTGCATTTCTCAAAGGTTCTGCGTAGATGTTCAATGTGCTCAGTATCATTCTTTGAAAATATAGTGATATCATCAAGGTAGACTATCAAAAATTTATCTTTCTCCCCAAAAAAAGCGATGTCCATGGCCCTCTGAAAAGTGGCCCCTGCATTAATCAATCCAAAAGGCATCTTGGCATACATAAATGTACCCCATGGTGTGGTGAAAGAAGTCTTCTTTTGATCTTCTAGAAGCACAGCCACCTGGTTATAACCAGAGAATCCATCCATCATTGACATCCTCGAAGCTCCAACCACCTTCTGCAGGATATGATCCATTTTAGGTAGTGGATAATTATCCTTTAAGGATGCTCTTTTTAAATTTCTAAAATCCACACAGAGCCTTATTTCTCCATTCTTGTTTCAGACAGGGAATAGGTTTTCCACCCATTCAGAGTACCTCAATGGTACAATTATTTTAGCCTTTAACATCTTCTTAATTTCCTTCTCAATGGAAGGGAGCAACAGGGGATTTATTTGTCTGAGCTTCTGCTTATGAGGCTTCACATCCCCCTTTAGTGGAATTTTGTGTTGCATTATACTGATGTCAAAAGTTTTCAAATCCTGATAGGACCATGCAAACACATCTTTGTAGGACTGAAATAATTTATGATATAGTCTTTTATATTCTTCTGGGACTCTCTTGGACAATTTGACAATTTTGGGGTCAGCATCAGTACCCAAATTTAGGTCTTCTATCTGATCTTCTTCTACCACTTTTCTTGGCTGCAGTAGGATATCATTCTTGTCAAATAATCTTTCTAGAGGCACCAACCCTCTAGGTATTATGTTTCCCTTTAACTGAAACACCTTATTACCTGCCACTTTCTCATCCCAATCTCTTTCTGAGGTATCTTCAGACTCACCTCCTTCTTCTGCATCGATCTCCATATTAGACAATTCCCCCACTGTTTCCAGGAATCTCTTCATCTGTTCTTCATCCTCAAATACCTGCCAGTGTTTGACGTTATCTAGGATTGACAACCGATAATGCACCCCCACTTCATATCTTAAAAGAGGGTTCTGCGGTGGTCGAAATGTACTAGCAGTCGTAGCAAGGGAATCAACCATTCTATTCTGTTCTCGGGGCATGAACTAGATATTGAATGCCAAGAAGAAATTTTCCACCATGTCCCAAAATTCATTCCCGTAAGCCCTCAGCCTAGGATTTTTGGTCTGACACTGATTCCTGACTTGTTTAACCACCAGTTCTGAATCTCCCAGAACTTTTAAACTTTGTGTGTTCATGTTCTTGGCTGTCTGCAATCCTAACAGAAGTGCTTCATATTCAGCCACATTATTAGTAGCTTCATATTCTAGCTTGAAGGATAATGGGACCCATCTTCATGTAGGAGAAATCAATAGTATTCCAGCTCAATTGCCTTCTCTTGAATTTTCTCCATCAAAATGGAGTGTCCAGATTCCTGCTTCATTGCTCTTTGAGGGTTGCTCAGTCTTGGTCTGACAGAAGGATGGTTCATGAGAAAAATCTTGATCTTCTTCCAGCATCAAGCATGAGAAATCTCCTTCTTTACTGTAGACTGGTGAATTTATAGAGTTTTCAGCCTTAGTCACCATCTTGACGAATCTATTCTCCCTGTAAAACCTCCTCTCCTGGCCACCAAAAATTGGGATAGTGGCATATGTTAAATCCAACTTAATTGACCCGCCAATTTTTGTCCCCTAGGACCTCGACAGTAACATGCGAAAGCGAACTGGGATGTCAGCCACCACGATGTCCATTACCACACTTTTTGCTGGGATTTGGGCCAAATTGACTACCAAATCCTTGATCATCCCCAAGCATTTAACTCTTTTGGAATCAAATGAATAGAGATCTTTGTATGGACGTGTAATTTGTAGTCCTAATTGTTCCATGACTGACAAAGGTAGTAGATTATGGGAAGCTCCCGAATCTAACATACAGTTATGTAATAGCAGGTCATGAATCACTAGAGACACATAAAAGGGAGGAGTAGAAGCATCTAATTCCTCAACATGTGGACCAAACACAACCATGGGTCTTTCTTCTTGAAGGTTGAGACTATCTGGAGTGAGTGCAGCTTCTGGAGGGAGCATAAAAGAGGTTACTTGAGATTGATATGCATGCTTAAATAGTTCAGTCAAGGGGACTGGGATTTTGACTTTTTCTAGTTCCTTTTGTAGACTGAAAATAGGGGAGGGTTTTTCTATTATAACTTATTTTGACTCTTTATTTTCAGCTAAGGGTTTAACTTCTTTTGACACAGACTTGGTATTAGGAGGAATGACTACCTTTGAAGAGGAAGGAGTTTTATCATTAGACTGCAAAGGTTTGTTTAGAGGACCCTTACCTTTGTCTGTGACTTTCGGCATTGTAGACTCATTCTGGGGTAACTCCTCTTCTTGATTTTGAGTAGTGGTCCTCTTCTTAGAAGATCTGAGATCATATCTTCTATTGAATTGTGCTTGCATGAAATTAGTAAACTATTTACAATAATGATCAATTTTTGCATCTTCTGTGTCTCTGGCCTTTTCTTCTTCTTGCAATGAGCACTCAGCTCCATCATTTCCTTGCAAAGGGAATTCTTCTCCATCACTATTTGAAAAGGCAAGCTGCAAGATTTGCATCCTGCAGTCCATAGGCAGTGTCTTTAGTAGAATCATCTATGGGACCTTCTAGGTACAATGGGTGTGGTACCTGATCTTGTTGCTCCTTTTCTTCCCTTGGCAATATTTGCAGGGGTGGCTTCCTGTACTGAGGATTGTAACCTCTGTTTTGAGCATTGTGGAAATTCTTGGGGGCTGAATTCTTGGTCTCTAATTCAAGCTTGACCAGTTTACTATAAAGGTTCTTAATCATTTTTCTCATTTCTTCAATTCTGTCATTAGTTGAATCTCTGTCTTGATAAGAGGTGGACACCTCCTCTTTGCCCCTTCTTCTGGTATCTTGTTCAAATTTTCCCTTTGATTTGCCAGTGGAGGAAAATTTTGCTTCAAACTCTAGTGCGTCTGACTGAGCATCATCCATAGTAGCAGGTTTTCTTTCTCTGAGAGAGAAACCAAATTCTGAATCAAAAGCTACTACAAAAACAAATTTAGCAGTGGTTTGATGAGGTTTCATCTCAGTAGGAAGACTCAAATACAATTTATTAAATCTCTTGATAAATTCTGACACCCTTTCATTATGTCTTTTCCTGAGTGTATTGAACTCAGTAAGACAATGTCCATGGTCTTTCTTCTTTCCCCATTTTCTGAGAAAATTATCCTCCATTATTTCCCAAGTTGTAATAGAATGACCTGCCAATGTCTTAAACCATTTTCGAGCTTCACCATCAAGAGATTGGACAAAAAGCCTTAAGACCACATCTAAATGTTCCACATTGAAATTCTCTGCAAAAGCACAAAAGACCTCAAGATGTTTTTGAGCATCAATCTCATTTTCCCCATTGAATCGGGGTAAAATATTCAAATAATCCTGTGGCAAATCATTCAACACTTGGGGTAATGCCAGAGGGGCATATTTATTTAGCAAGAAGCCTAGAACATTTTCCATTGGAGGGGGTGGAGGTAGTGCAATAGTTTGATGAGTAGGAGGAGGAGGAGGAGGTGGAAGTGGGGTATGAACAATAATAGAAATGTAATGAATAGAAGGCTGAGGCGTTGAGGGGAATAATGGTCTATTAACAGCTGATACTTCAGTGACTTCTTTAACCTCTTCAACCTCAGGAGCAGGGTGAAAAAAATATTTATTTTTGACACCTCCTCAGGGTGGGCTATCTGAATAGTAATAATCGGTATCTCCCACAGTGGAGTCGGGATTTGGCACTTTAGCTTCTTGAGAAGAAGAGGATGGAAAGTCTTCTATAGATAATTCAGGGATTTCAGAGTGGACTAATTTTTTTTCCCTCCAATTTCTTCTATGTATGATATTTTCAAGGTTAGACACTGAAGGTGTCTTTGGCTTAGACGTATCTGACCACAGGTGTGGCCTTCGAGGAGCTAGGACTGAAAATAGATTTATCAAATAAACAAATTTGGAGTCGCCAAGGTGAGGGATCTACAACTCTCAACTCTCCATACTCACCTACTTGAAGAGTGGATTAGATTTTGTCGAGGCCCAGGGATTTTAAAATTTCTCAACTTCGTTCCCCGGCAACGGCACCAAAAATATGTTGTCGTGCCTAGAGACAACCTAGAGTTGTGATAGACCAGTGCCTAGGACATCTTATATAGCAAGGAGCATATGGTATAACAGAGGGAATTATCAATAACAAGCTCTCATGCTATCTCCTGTAAAAAAAGGAAAATTAATCTGAATGGGAGCAAGACCTTCAGAGACTGACACAGAGAAAGGGATATTGCAGAGGCAATATGCAAAACTCCAATATAAAAGCAACAGAAAATTCAGAGACAACTTACTGTAAAGCGGGCTGATTCAGAGATACCTCACAGAAATAAGTTATCAGAAGGTGTATGTAGTGAATGAAATATAGAGAAGATACTAGTTAACATTGAGTTGATATACAGATACACAATACCAGCATGCATGGGCTTACCATTCTAAGAATCCATACATGATAATAGCATTTTAAAAAACAGCCTCCCAAAGAAACTAATATAGCAGAAACATGGTTTAGATGAATAGTGGAACAGAATATCATGCATGAGCCATATTTAAAGCACTTGAATAATTCGAGCATGGGTATCAACTAGGATAAATCCATACCAAGAATCAGTGAGCCACTCACATTCCAAAACATGATACTAGAAAGATGGGTGAAATGAAATGATCTATTTAAATAACACATAAGAGAAAGTTACAAACTGTGAAATACCAAAGACCAGAATCCTCTTTAACAGATGGAACTCCTCCTCACTGAGACCCTATGGGCTCTGAGCCTCCATACAAGAATTTTACAAAACGTATACAAAAAGCCTTTCACTGCATAATTTTCTAATAAAATCTGGAACCCTGATCATTTGTTATTTTGGAGCTTTATAAGGGAACAAGGAAAATTGAAAAAGGGAGTAGGTGATGAACATTTAATTATCTCATTAAAACAAAATGGCGGAGACATGCATGCCCATACTGCTCGATGACTTTGTAATGCTGTTTGTACTCTGTGGCGTCCTAACTGAAATGAATGCACTGGGTAGAAATCTCTCCAGGAACACGACAAAGTAGTAAAATCACATAAACATTCTGTCCTTTCCGAAGGAAAATGGTGCTGAAAAGGAAGCTTTAGAGTATTTTTTCTGCGAATGGTACCCATTGCCTTCAAAATCCTGAATTACGGCTTAAGATCTTCAATGTTGAACATTGAATTCATGATCTTTCACTGATATTTCTCTGCTGCTCCATTAATATCTCCATCTGCGAAATCAATGCCTTGAATGTCGCTGCAGGGTTTGACAGATTTTAACCCCGCTTATTTAATGGAAGTCTTATCGATTTGCCTTCCCAGGCCTTTCTTCATCATTTCAGCTCCTGGGAATGGTCCTTTGATGTGTCCTCTATCACAGTAATAGAGATTGTGAATCATGATAGTTTTCCGCTGCTGTAAACCTGCAAAACCCACAAACTCGTTAGGAAAACCATGAATGGGGAGGATGGATGTAGTGGCGATAACTGTGTAGCAGTGCGGCATGATGAAATGGTGGAAGGATGTGGGGTGGCGATGAAAATGTAGTGAAACGATGGTGAATGGACTCGGTGGAAAAATGCATTGGTGAAGGTTGGCAGAGCGCAGCAAATGAAAAACCTTTGAATTTGACCTTTTGAATGAAATATAAGGAAGATGGAAGGACAAGTGGCTAATGACACGTGGAATGGTGACATGGAGGAGGACCAGGTCAATGGCGGGGTATGCAAGTGATCTGGACCGTCCGATCTCATGACGAGATCGACGGTCGAAACTGCGTCAGAGGATGATGAAACAGTGGGCCAGGGGCTCTATTGACTTGGATTAACACTTGTGCAGCTTCGAAGTGCGATGACCATTGGATGAAGACCTCCAGATCTGATGGATGTCATGAATATCGCGCCGTGACTACGGACGAATGATAACGCGCGATGGAGGGTGGTTTTGGAATCGTACACGGGGACACCCGACAAGTGATGTATGGAATCATTCCAAATTGAGAAATACCGCCCGCATCTGAAAGGCGGTGTGATAGATACCGGGAAGTTTTTGAATAGTGGAAGTGGGGCAGGGACCACCGAGACAGATAGGCTGTGGACCGTTGATTTAGCATGATGATCGGACGGTTGGAAAATGATCAGATAGGCAAACGGAGTGGGGACCACGTGCGCGATGGGGTCGCACAGGCCGTCAGATCTGCATAGATCGAGGGTTAATATTGTTTCGAATATACATTTGTGATAAGCGCCTATTGGATTAGCTCATAGTTTTGACTTCCGGTCACATGGAGAAAAGGATAGAGGGGGCTAGGACCAAAAGGGCTAGGCTTTACAGATTTTCAAAATATGGATTTTTCGGCCCTTTTATGCAATTTTGAAGCTGGGAGGAGGTAACGATAGGTGGAAAACAACTTTTTCAGGGAAAAAAGAGGGGATTTGAAAGGTTTAAGCCAAATTTTTTGACGAAATTTTATATGAGGTTGAAATGGTCAACACCACCATTCCTTGGTATACACCCAGTCTTCAATGTGGATCACCTTCGTCCTTACTTCCCACCTCTACTGGACACCTCAGACATTGTAGAACAACTCACACCAACAGAGTTAAACCCAGACTGCATGGAACAGGCCACCATAGATTGTATCATGGACATGAAAATCAATAACACTCGCCAACAGAAGATCCAATTATATTAGGTTGTCAAAGCTGGCCAACTCCTGCACCAAGGAAAGTGGTTCACCAGGGACCAAGTTCAGCAGAAATTTCCTCATCTCATGGAGGAACTTAATGCAATGGGGACCATTGCTTCCTAAGGGGGGAGGAATGATCCAGGTGGATATTGGTGGTCACCCACCTATTCCACTTGGGGCCCCACCATTGTCTCTTTCAGTTTTTCAGTTTCGGCACAACTTACTATTTTTAGCAGTTTTTCGAGTCCTGAACTTCCGGAGCCGTTTTGAGGCCCTAAACGACATGTTTTGGGAAAACGGAGAGCAACATGGGTCCATGGACCGATTTTTCTTGTTAAAAATTTGTAGTCCTCGGATAGATCTTTCTAACAAGGTATGGTACGTGTCAAATGGAGATCGTATGCCAAAGTTACGCCCCTGGGAAGTTGAAACACCAATTTACCCAAACGGGGCCCATAGTTTTGGTGCTTCATCTCCTAGGGTTAGGGATTTTGTTGTTTAGGATTTCCCATTGTTTCTAAATAGTAAATAGGCCCTCGAGCCTCATTGTAACTCAGTTTAGAGGCCTGTAGCCACCACATCTCTTCTCAGAGATAGCTACCAGCGCCCTAGCTAGTTTTATTTTCATTCTGTCTGTAAGCAAATTTCAGTTCTTTGACATTAATGAAATGAAGTGTTATTTCCAATGCATCTCTGTATTTATGGTTATATGTTTATTCTGTTACGTTCCTGCATAAATCCGGATCACTTTCATGCCACAAATACATGACAAATCAGACTGTCTAATCCTGATTTGGTCATTTTTCATTTTCATGTTTTAGATTAGAGAACAAAATCTTGTCAAACAACTTAACCTTGACAGTTGATCTAGCATAGCTAGAGTAATGAAGGAGTTCATCAGCTTAATCTGGACTCCCGACAGATATAAGTGTAGAACTAGATAGGTTCATTTTTCAAAAGAAAAAAAAATATTGTCAAAGGGTTGCTAGTCCAAATGCACCCAAAGGAAGAAAAAATATTAGGAAAGATAGTGGGGTAGGTAGAAATATCATTGATGCTAATCATGCTGTAAATTTTCAGAAATAGCATCAAGGAAGAATGAAATTTGCGCCAATGGATAAGGCACTGGTCTTCATAAGCCAAAGATCTGAAATTTTGGAAACCTCTTGAAAAGGAGTTGCCCTCCCCAAATGGAGCCACTGTTAGTCATCAATATTTTTCACTTGTTGGTGATGACTAGTTGTAACAGCCAATTTTTCTAACAGCTGATCTAAAAATTGTCAAATTTTCCAGTTGGAAAACACCCATAAACATTTTTACCCTCCTACCTTTTCAATCCGCCCATGACGAGATAAAACCTCATTATCAAGCCCTATCTAGCCTCAACCCTACTAGCTTGTCCATCAACTCCAAAGAAAACAATCCAAATCTGTCCAAGAAGTCTCCCCTAAGTTAGGTAGTGGCGCTTTAGGCATTTCTCCCTTGGCAAACTATCCTAAAGCCAAAGAACCTCTATCTACTATAGACCAGTCATAACAGACCTTCCTATTCTGCAAATAAAGTTGGTTACACCCTTAAGTCGCGCCACTAATAAGCCCTGAAGTCTCAACAATGCATATACCATAGGTCAAACTGATATGAGGTGGTTTTATAGTGTTTCAAAGGATCTTTCAAGAGTAGAAGTGTACCAGCATTCTAGAAGAAAATATTTAGCTCAACATGAGAAGACAGCTGCTTCTCATGTGACTTTGAGCCTGGGATGCAGTCACAGGGCAGAGAGTTGTTTCATTAAGCTCCTGTAATCACAGTCAATGGTTAGTAAATTATGAATGACAAGAAGTGCTTTGCAAATACTAGCCAAACTACTTGTGATATCTAAAAGAGGCACAAAGGTATTTGGAAAGCAGAATTACATGTCTCAGAGAAATGCCCATCATGAATTATTGAAAGTTTGTCATCTTCATTTGCTTAAGCATGAATAGGTAGTGAAGGATAAGATAACACTATTTAAAAACTGATGAAATGGCATCACTGAGAAAACCTCCTTCATTTTATAAGCAGAGGGTTGAAGACTGATAAGGGCCTCCTTCATCTATAAGCAGACGGCTAGGGACATTGATTGATTTTAGGGTTTTTACTGACTAAAGAGCAAATTTTAAGAGCAGTGGGAGACCATTGAAGGTTTATGGATGGAGAAATGGTGTTAAAAACAAAGAGAAAGAATGAGTACTATACTGATCAAAGAAGCTGAATTATCTCCTATCAGAGATTTCTTTCAAAGGCAGTCTGGAGCCGAAATGAAAAAACCTTGCTGAGGGATGTAATTTCCTTAAAGGTTCCAAAGATCCATCTCCTTGATAAATAGGCATGACATTTAGACTCTGTTCCTTTAACAAAACAGAGTTGAAAGTAGATGAAACCAGCTGGGTTTAACAAAGGCCCAAGAGTGATGTTGATATTCAAGAAGGTTTTTCTCTTCCTATTCATAAAGATCTTTTTCAAACTTGTCAAAAGTGACAAAGAGATAACCTAAGCTTTGTTTTCTAAAGGGGACTTTGCAAAAGAACAACACAAAGAGAAGAGGTGAGAAAAAGGATATGGCAAGTGTTTCATTTTCAAGAGCAATACTAGAAGAAATGAAACATGATGCTGTTACAAACAAAGGACTCTTAAGACATATGAGGATACTTAGCTGTTGCATATAAGTGCAAGAGAAGCCTTTCGAATATTTTGTTTTTTTGAGCATAGGGTAGCTAAGTTTTCCCCCGAGTAAAAAATTAATTTCATTGAAAAGGCACATCTGTATTCATTCACATGGCTCAGAGCAGAATTTTCCTCTACAGTACAGACATCAAAAAAGGAAACAAAGTTTCATTCCTTAATGAGAAACTGTGGAAAGGTTTTTACTCTTAAAAAGGCTTCTTTACTTCAAAAAGAAGTCATGCTTGTAAAAGAAGTGGTTCTTGCCACTGTGTGATTTATCTGAGCAAAAAGAGTCTCGGTTATGTTTTAAAAGGACATAAGCTTCATGTTTTGTTTAAACCAATACCTTTTTCAAAAAGCCTTCAAAACCCTCACAAAGCATTTCAAAGGATTAGTGGCTTTTTCAAATATAAAGGGTGGACTGACCGTTGCCAAAATCTATTTGCAATTTGAAACAAAAGCAACACTCCCCTAGGCTTCTCTCTGATCGAAACAAGGAGTTTTCAAGAAAAAATTGCAGAGGTTGAAGCTTTTTAGCCCGCATGGCGCTCCTGGAAAAATGCGGGGTGCGTTCAGGAGTGAATTTACACAGCGCTATAACGTCTGCGCGGCGCGCCTGTAGGCGTCGGTCACGACCACCCAATCATCGACCCAACACCCTGTCTATTGCATGGTGCCTTTCCATTTCAACGTGCCGTGCATGTTTTAACAGTTAAAATGACTCCAAAAGGGTCTTGAAGCTGCTCAACTCTTCAAGCAAAGGCCACCATCCATCTTCGAGGTATTTTTATTTGCCTCCTTGGTATATTCGATTTTATAAAAGGGTGATCAATGCTGTGTTTTTCAAGACTAAATGGTGGTGAAAAAATGGAGGTCTTGGTAGGAAAATCAAAGTGATTTTCTAATATTATTGACAAAGTTTTCTACGGTGGGAGGCTTGTAGAGTGTTCATATTAGTTTCAATAGGCCTAAAGCTACCCTCAAGACAGTGATAAACCATAACCTCTGTCAGCAATATGTAATGGAGAAACAGTGGTAAGGAGGGTTGAGTGTTCTGTTTAAAATCTGAGATTGTTGTGGCTATGATTGCCCAAGATTGGCATAGCGAAAGTGGTGTGTTTATATTGGTGTCAAAAGGCCTAAAACTTCCCTAAAAAAAATGCTAAACCATAACACTACCTGCAAGTCAAAATAAACACAGTATTAGAGGTTATGTCAAATTTTTGAAGGTGTCCTAACTATGATAGGACAAAGCTAAACCTCTGTCAGCAAAATGTAATGGTGAAAACAGTGTTAGAAGGTGAAGCAGTGTTTGTAAGGAAAGCACAGTGTTATAAGGTGAAGGCAGTTTTTGAAAGGAAAACACAGTGTTCCTAAGGTGAAACAGTGAGCCTAATTTAACAACAATGATCATGCATGAATGACTTTGTCACTTTCAAAAGTCCTCTCTGTGTGGTAAAAGGAAAAACCATTGCTGCCTCCTTTGATCCATGAAACACAATATGGTGAGTGAAGTTGTTAAATCAATTTGAAAGTGTTTTTGTCTACCTGTGTATGTGAAACAGGGAAGCACAAGAGGAGTGTTTTTTGATTGAGAGGGGTGTTTTGTTTTCTACAAAGCTGTCTTGCTTACACCAAAACACAAAAGAGCTTTGTGACCTTACCCAAACACAATAATCATTTGACTGTGTGTACCTCTTTATTCGATAACTATTTGTTGATTGACATACAAAGGAAGACAAATAATGATTTGTAAGGAACATGAGGTTGGTGTTAATGAACCATTTCACATAGCATTCGAAGCAATTTGCCTTGGTCAAATAGTGACTAACAAAAAAGACAGAGTTGTGTGCTTGAGAGAACATTCCAAAGGCTATTTTAGGCAACTTGGTGATGCAGAGAGCATTCAAAACAAGATGCCTCCCAGGCAAGATAGTATGAGTGGCTTGCATAAGAGATTTGAGCCTGTTTCCACTGAAGAAGTGAATTCCCACCCATCAGTCTTGTTCAATTTCCATGAGGTTGGGCGTTTAGATTTTTTTCAAAGAGTGTAAGAGGTGAAGAGCTTTTCCCCTTTGACACATCATTTCATTTTGAGGTTACAAGAGAAGCATTTCCAGCTGGCAGGCCTAGATTTCAAATTCTCTCCGATGTCCATCTCCAAGTCCACTAAAATATCTTATGTTAGGGAGAAGTGGTTTAAACAAAGCCATCTGGACTCAGAAGATTACAAGCCCTTTCTAAGGCTTGAGCATAGAGATTCATGTCCTTACATTTTCCCCTTCTCATATCTTTTGAATAGCTACGCCCCCCTCATGAAGATCATCATGAAATACTTCACTTGTGAGGGAATATTCTCCCGAGTCTATGCCTATAAAATTTGATTGCTCATGCATTTCACGAGGGCCAAATTGCTAAATATTCCTTTCTTCTTACATAGAAGCATTGATAAAATGGCCTCCACTGTTCAGAAAAAGCCTCCTTCACAAAAAACAGCCCGCCTCTTCCATCACTCCCTCATTAAAGTCATCATTATTCATCAGCTTGAAAAGAGGGAGGTCTCTTGGGATACTTTCATCACCCATCTAGATTTCTCCACTCTCCCTCCAGTTCATACATCCCATACACCTCCTACTCACCATCCTTCACCTTCTTCTAGCAAACCTATTTCGAAGAAGCTCAATTTTACCACAGAAAAAACAAAAGAGTCTGAAGAGGGAGAAGAGCATGACCATGATGAGGAAGAAGAGCAGGAGCAAGAAGAGGGAAGTGATGATGAGCAACAACAAGATGAAACAGGGAAGCAAGGGGATGATGAGGAAGATGATGAAGGGCAGCAACATGAAGATGTGCAATACAGTGAGGGTGAGTAGACTCATAAAGATGCTACACTGGGGCAACCACAACAATATACACAACAGCCACAACATGATGAACAGAGGCAACTACAGGATGATGAAAAATAGCCTCCTAAAAAGGAACAACAACCTCATAAAGAAGAGGGGCAGCAGGATAAACAGGTGCAACACAGTGAGGAGGAAAGCCCTCAAAAGGAAATGCAAAAGGATAGCCAAGGCATCCAAGAAGAAATCCAAGACAGTGGCAAAAAGAAGGAGAAAAGTGACAATGGTAAAGAGCCCATGGAGCATGTGCTAGCTGCCTCTCCTAGGCAAGGGGCCATGCTCTATTCTCTGAAAGTGGCCAAGCTTCAGACATCAAAGAAAAGGGTGCCTAGAGTTGTAACTCCAAATGTGACTAGGGCCCTCTGAAGCAAGGGAAAATTTCCCAAGAAGCCCATGGTTTAATTTCCCAAGAGGAAGAAAACTAAAGGAGCCACCCAAAGCAAAGGGAAGGACAAGGAAGAAAGCAATCATGAACAGGAAAGGGAATTTGACATCATCCAAATCCAAAGTGATGATAGTGATAATGAAGCCCGGATCCTAGAAAATCTCTTGATCCATAGAGAAAGCCAAATTGATGCCTTGAGGACTGATCTTGATAGAGCTAGGAACTTCAATCAATTTTTGCATGTTCAAAACAAGCAGATGAGTTTCCATATGGTTGTATATGAGACACGGGCCATCAAATACAAAAAGGAGGCCTCCAAAGCACAAGTGATATTGGAAGAACTCATGGGTGAGTTCGATGAAAGCGAAGGCGAAGATCAGCCCAGGCAAAAGAGGCCGAGAACTATGGGGCTCAAAAAGACCCTTGAGAAACAAAAAGAAGAAGAAGATGCCCTTCTCCAATCTACCCCTCTCACTGCATTGTTCGAACAAGAGATAGAGAAAAATTAGGAAGCATGGCTTTAGAGATTTAATGATCACTTGGAGAAGAAATTGGAGAGGGAAAATAGAGACTTGGACGTTCAACGGAGGATGACCAGGCATTATAAAAAGCTAAATCAGTTTGCCCGGCGGAAGTTGAAGGCAGCTCAGGAAAAACTCAAGGAGGCTAAAGGGAAGCGCTCGGCACGAAAATTGAGGAAAGAAACCTCAAGGCTCCAAATTTTTTCCTCTGCTTCACAACATGTTGCTGAAAACCCTTGAGGGTCATGCTCACCAAGTTTGGGCGAAATTCGACATATTTTGGTTTTTTGTCATTTTTGGGTTTTTGGCAAAAACTCATGGGCATCGCCATTTCAGTTTGGGACATCATCAAAGGATGAAAATGGTATCATTGGATACCATATTTTCAGGGGCACATACTCAGCAAATTTCAGAACAATTGAAGATATTTTTCTCCCCCAAAATGGCGAAAAACACTCACTTTTTCTACACTCTGCCCCGTTTATCAGCAAGGCTTATTTTTTGGGTTTTTACACATAGGCCTATTTTTGGAGGACTTCCATTGGTCAGTTGGGATAAAACTAAAAATTTTCAGAAATTAGACACTTAGATATTTCCAACGAGCCATCATGAGCCTCGTTTCGACATCGGGAAGGCCTCCAAAAGTTGCCGGCAAGTCAGGGGACCTTTTGTTGATGTATTTTTTGGGTATTTTTGTAAAAATCGAACCTTTCAAAAGTGACTTTTCTTCATGTGCGTTCAGCTATTTTTGTACATAATAAGTTATGAAAAGTCAATATATTTCCCTTTTTTAGCATTTTTTAGATATTTTATTAGATATTTTGTGCCTTGCGCTTTGCAAAGCCTCAAGGAAAAAATAAGATATTTTGAATAGGCCAATGAGATTGCAAGTTGAACTAAGAGGTTTTCCTCACTTTGGCCTATATATTCCAAAGGCTTTCATTGTAAACAAGGCTGAAATTTATGAATAGAAGCAATATATGGTCATATAAGCTTTGGAAGAAATACTTGTCTCATGCTTTTGGATAGTTCTTGGATGTTCTTGGATGATGAAAGAGGATTGTTGTTGGATTCCATGACTTGGTAGAATGGTATAATGTCTCTATCTCTGTTTTTGTTTCTTATTTTTCATTCATAAATCCATGTTCTTTCTTGCTATAGGACAATAGAGAACAAATTTGAGACATGCCCTTGGAGGCACCTCAAATTTCTTGTTTCTTCATAGCATCCATGTTTTCTTCATTCTTAGTCACATTAAAGAATTCTTGATTGCTCTTTAATAACTTAAGACTATTGTTTTCTTGTTTCATTCATGGTTTTATGCATGCTAAGTATGATTTATGGTATGCCCTGCTTACTCATGGCTAGCCATAGATCCATCTATGAAACTTCTCTTTGACTGATTAGATTGTCATTTGTTGAACCAAGGAGGTCTTGTTATGATCTTTCCCTTTGCCTAATATTATGCAATCTTGTTTTCAAAGTGCCCAATAGCTTGAAGTATTGTGTTTAGGCATCCTGACATAGTGATTTGATTTTTTTATCTATCTTAAATGTATTTCCCCAAAGTATGATAGCCATTTCCTAAAGTTAGAGAGTTATATATCTCTATGCATGGCTGGAATGTTTATTTCTATGCATTGATTAGCTTAAAGTTACATTTCTCATGATTAATGGTTTTCCCTACCATGTTTATGTCAGCTATTGAACTATTTGTGCTTGAAATCCTTTGTTATTCACAAACTTGATGTCCATCTTACTCCATTTTTCCCAAAGATCCATTTTACCTCGAATCAAATCGGCCCTTCAACAACCTTGTATCACCATATGAAAGCTTTCTTGACCTTTTCGACCCCATAGCCCAGTTGATCTGACATATTTTTACCTATCTTATGTCTTTGATCAGTTCATCCCTCACAACCTAAAAACCAAAACCAAAAACCTACTTCATAACTAGCCTAAAATCAGAACACAATAAGCAAACACACAGATATCCCTTACACAAATAGAGAGAGCCCTCTCTGAGTCCAGGAAGGTTAGGTCCTTGGGCTCCAGAGACTGGTTTGATGTTACACTGTCATTTGGCTTGCAAATCAGCCAAATCACGGGACCCTAATAGAAGTCAGGGTGTTTTGAAGCTTGATGGAGAGGTTATCTATTTATTGCTATTATATTTCTGCTGTTTGTTAATGAAGTCTTCATGTAGATATACATTGTTTGAATACTGAATATGTTGCTAGTTGACTATGTACTAATATTATCAATTAGTGATTAAATATGATTAATGATGTTGAATGAGTAACGGTTCTGAAAATCTGAAAAGATATATGACTGAAAGCGTCAAATCTATTTCTGAGTCTGATCACATTGTAAAAAGTCTCTATTCACAGATCTATGCACACGTTCATGTGCAGGAAAGTGCGTATACATGTAGGTTCAGTAAAGTGGAGTAGCATATGCATTTAAGGTGATGAATGATTAAGGTTGAAATTTATTGTAAATGTTGATTCTGAAATTTGGGTTTATTATTGTGTTTTTGTTACAATGATCTCACTGTTCTGTTTAAATTCTGGGTTATATCTATTGTTGTTTATCTATGTATTGAGTTGTTTTGAAGCTGTTGGATCCAGTGTGAAAATTTATGAAATGTGGTCTATAGTAGGTCTGAGGCTTGAACGCTTTAGTATGGAAGTAGAATCTTCCTACTAGTAGAAGCTGGTGTTCTGATCAGGGGGTTATAGCTCCCTTCCAGTAGTGGCTGGTAAACGAGATCAGGGGGGTTGGAGCTCCCTTCTAGTAGTAGCTAGAGAATGAGAGAAGGTTGCAACCTTCTGTAGGTAGCTGTATGCATACTGATATGAGTCTGCATTAGTACAAATATTTTTAGAAGTTTTCTATATAATAAACATTGAAGATAGAGACAAGAGCAGTGGTGGTTTTCTCCCGAATTGGGTTTCCACCTTAAATCTTGGTGTTCCTGTGTGATACTCTTGTGTGATAATTTATTAATGCTTACCTATCTAATGCATAATTGATGATCTGTGCTAAAGAATGTTTTTGAATAATTATTTGAATAGTAAGGTTATTTTGGTGTATGCAAGCTTCTGTTAGAATAACCATGTACAGATGCTATTTTGGCTAATCAAAGTCGCATATAGAAATCTATAAAAGAAAAGGTAAAAGATTTTTATTTTTGTAAATAGCGATTCACCCCCCCCCCCGTCTTAGTATTTTTCCGAACAGGGTCCGACTCATCGCAATTCCTTTTGAAATGATATAAGTTTTTCTTTTAAAGGAGGTGTGACACAATTTATAATTTTAAGGGATTTTTAAGTTTTTCAATAGGGAATTTCATATATTTCAAAAAGGTTGGAGCGCTTATCGCAATTCACAATTCTTATATGTGTTTCAACTTTTTTCAACTTGTGATATTTGTGATTTGCGTTAAGCTTAATGAAATCAAAGCGAAAGTAACAAGCCTTTTATTCCTAAAGTTTAAAAACTTAACGCTAAAAGAAATACTATTTCTTAAATTATATTTATTTTTTAAAGGGTCTCCATTTATTATTAAAATAAATTGGGGGTGTTTTATAGTACAATACATCCGTCTACATTTCTTCCAATGTTTTTGAATTTCTCTCTCTAATTTGGTAAGACATGTATGCCTGAAAACCATCTGGGAATTTGACTAAGGCTAAAACCTGTGGTGGTTTTATGTGAGAAGGAATTTCATTATATAAAATATTGAATCTAGTGCAGTAATCCCAAACACTTTCACCTAGAGCCCTCCTGATGCTTTCATATTCAGATAAAATATGAGGAGGTTTTTCTTAACTTCCCACTTATTAAGGAATTTCTGATGGAATGCAAGAATATCATTAATACTATTTGCAGTCAAACCTTTAAACCATTTCCTTAATTCTCCTATAAAACTTTGAGAAAACATTCTTCACTTAGCACTCTTCATCTACTTCTTTAAGGTAAAAATAATCATTAATCTTGTCTATATGTTGTTGGGCTTTCAAAGGACCAGTCCCATCAAATTGTGGAATTTTTTACTAATAATCCTGCGACATGTTTGCCAGAGGTGTAGGTAACATCAATGGAGCATACCTTGCTACCATGATTGGTGGAGGAGGAACTAGAGGGGGATTAACAATAAGTGGGGGAGGCTGAGTATTAGGTGGAGTAGGGTAGATAATGGAAGGATATGGATGTGATGGGGTTTATATAGTTTTATGAGGAAATAAAGGAGAAGTGGTGGATATCAAAAAATAAGTAGGACTAGATGACTTAGGTTTTGCAAATTGAGAGGCTATAAAGGAGGCTACTACGATTAAAGAAGATAATTCAACTGATTGCGCAAGATAAGCATCTTTGACTGTTGAATTAAAGCTTGTTACCAAATCTTGAAGGTCATCAAAATCCTTGAGATGTTGAAGGTTAGATTTAGTTTGTGAAGAAAATTCTCTAACTGGAATTTGTTGTAAACTTGATGGATCAAGTATCGTCTTATCTACCAAACTCTCAGATTTAGTCCTAAATAAACCTTGTTCAAAGTTTAAGTCAAATTCAGTGCCTTGTATAATATCAAAATTTTCAAGAAGATAATTTTTCTAGAAAGAGGGCTATTTATCCCTTGTTTCTATAGTTTTTTTGTTCTTCTTAAAAAATTTTCAGGATCGTCCACTATAGTTGCAGGATTTGGATCAGGATGAGATCTAATATAGGCTCTCTTGGGAGCCATAATTAAAAAATAAGGTGCACACACTCTGATTATTTACAAAAATTAAAGGAAACCAATCTTCTTGAAATATTTCTATCATACAAATTTTTTTGAACCAGGGTTTCAGAATTCAAAAGAAATGATAAATTTTTCAATTTGTCGTCTCCCTAGTGTGGTCGCCACTATGTTATAGTTCTATAATTTTAAGATTGGCAAGAAAAATTATATAGGACAACATCAAAACTTCTTTTAAAGCTGGGATCTAGCCCTGCCAGCTTTAGAGAGGGATTTCTCTTTATGATTTAGCTTTGTTTCCTTAATTGATATTCGGCTAGTTATGATAGTGTTAAGTTGTTTGTTTGTCTGTTTGATTGGTTGGATTGGTGGGTCTATTTAAATTAATTCCTTTCCATTGGGCTATGGGGTCAGATAAACATTGGATGTTGCATCAATTTTTTAAAGAGTATTCACGAAGAAAGATAGTTACAATTACTGGATCTTTTAATTCTAAATGAATTATGAAGTGGAATGATGGTGAATTTAGTAATGATAGAGAAGAATTTAAGAATTTCTCAATCATAATTCAGAGGAAAAATTTTATATTGTAAATATAGCCATAAATAAGGTGTTCAGATAACAACACTTATTATTCACTTTATGTTTTACAATCAGATTAAAATGATGCACAACAAAGGAAAAAAATGAAAACAACTACCACAAAAGGAAAAACATCACCAATAACATATAGCACAAGTATCCTGTGAATGGTCTTCTTATTATTGATGTACCAACAATTCTAAAAAGTACAATGATCAATATAAAATTATTACAATGTTCAGAGTCCAAACCTTGAATACTTCGAATACATGAATTATTTATACTAATTCTACAAAGAATTTTGTATCAAACAAGAAATCTGTTATTAATTACAAAAATAACAGTATTTGACCAATGTGAACCAAGAAATGTGGAATCATTAAAGACATATGGACATCTGACACTTCAATCTAGGAAACAGTTGTTGCACAATCTATTCTGTTTGTTGCGCAGGCTGTTGTGTTGGCTGTTGTGGTGGTTGTAGCTGGTCTTTACTCTTCCTGATACTCGCATAACTTATCCCACTAATCTTTATCGGGAATATTTACCTTTGTGGCCTTCCGATAGATCTAATATACCTTCATATATCTAGGAAATGTAGGTTTGACCACAAAAATATGCTTTATCTCATGCTGAATGAAAATTTTGTTGCTCATAGCTTCTAGAAAATCTCTCCCTCTCATAGCACCTTTAATGTTTAAAAATTTTGTTGTATCCTTTGAAATTTCTTTAATATTTTTTACATAATCATCCCTCGTTATCAGTTTTTCATTGATAGAAAATAGAGAAGGCAGGCCCCTCTTAGTTAATGGCTCAATTTTGTTAAAAAACTTGTTGGCCGAAATTTCCAACCCATTACATTTTCCCTCAAGATTTTGAACTAAGTTCTTTTTTGTAAGAACCGTTTTAACTTCCAAAATTGTTTCTGTCCTGTCATGTACTCCCAGATCATCAAGTTCATATCTATTTTTGGAATTCAAAAAAATAATTATTACGTTGATTATATTAGGCATATCTCCTAACTCTTCATTTATATTGGAAATAGACTTATTAGCTTTCAAAATAAAGTATTTTTGCTAAAAAATAATCTAGATATATGGCCAAATTTTATTCATGGCTTCAATAATGTTGTTCGATATAATTTCTTTAGCTTGACCCAATGTTTTTCCAATGGAGGATTCCCTTTGAGCCTTCTATAAATTTTCTATCTTCTTCTCAATTCTCTTTAATTCTATTGCATGGGTAGTCTCAGTCCTTACCAACTGGTTTTGCAAAATTTTATTTTGATCCTGAATTCTTTTAATTTCTTCTAATTGTACTGACATATTCTCCATTGATTTTTCTAACTGATCTACAACATTTCCTGTGTTAGTTGTAGATTTTATTGATGCAGGAATGGATGTGAGGGGCACAACCTCTAAAGGGACAACTGATGTTTTTGTAGCTTTCTCTTTTTCTTTGACCAGTTTCTACATCTCAATTTCCATTTGTTTAAGCTAGGAAGTATGCTCCATGATGAGTTTCATCATCTCTGATTTGTTGGACTATGTGTCCTCAATTTCCTTTATGAGTGGACATTAGGTGAATTTTGAGGTCCAAAATGGGCCTCCTAAGAAAAATGTACAACCAAAATAAACTTTATAAGAACCAATAGGATTCAAGATGATGACGTCAACCATGGGTGATGATTCACCATTTTTGGAGTAAAAAAGTTAAAAGTATAAAAAATAATAAAATAATAAAACTATTTTTTCAACTCGTATTTTCAACTTATATCCCTAAGTTTTTACTCAAATTTTGAGCCGAAGTACTCATTCGATGCAAAATTTATTTTCTCATCCAAGGAGTGCCCATGTTGAATACTTTTGATGGACCCTGCTACATGGAAAATGAGAAATACATGAAAAACATGATTGGAATCACTTGTTTTCATGTATTTATCATTTTTCGTGTAGGAGGGTTAATTGAAAGTCTGCAACATGGGTACTCATTGGATGAGAAATTAAATTTTGCGTCCAACGAGTGTTTCCACTCGAAATTTGAGTAAAAGCTTAGTGAGATAAGTTGAAAATACGAGTTGAAAATAGTTTTATTATTTTATTATTATTTTATTCTTTGTTCCCTATAAATTTGATGATGTAATCTAATATTGTTTTATTATTTCCACTATTATTTTATAATTTCCTTAGGAGGCCCATTTTAGACCTCAAAAATCCCCTAATGATCTTCTATGGCTGACATCTTTAGCTGCTTTGTTAATGCTGATATATCTGCATTATTCTTTTTTATTATATCTTCCACGACCTGCAAATTGGAGGGATCATATCCCATATTTACAACCAATTCATCCAAGGATTTTATCCTTGTATCCTTGGACATAGAAGATAGCTTCTCCATTTTAAGCTGTGAATGAACATTTTCTAATGAAACCTATAAGTTAGACAAATTCATCGTTGTATTGGTTAGTGTAGAAGAGATCATTTCACCTATTTTTTTATGCATTCCAATTTGGTCGATGGGATGAATATCCTTGATGTTGAATTTGAATGAAGTCTTCTTGTAGTCTGTTGCTATCTTAGGCTTTGAAATTTGAGCTTCTAGGAATTCCATGTGCATTTTCCCTTTTTTTGAGTCAAATGATGATAAAATTATACTCTAAGAGCTGGAAGTTTTCTTCCAGAACTGGGTGTATGTGATATTCTTTAAAATTTAATTTCTTAGTTTTATTTCCCTAAAGGTTTCAAATATTATATTTTCCTTTTCTCCTGTAGCAGCAATGGATGTGGATATCTGAAGAGATTGTTGTGGATTTGGCATAGTAAGTGATGTCGTAGGGGAAGAGATGGGCTTACCACCTACTGGATAAGATCTTGGAGTGTCTGTGATGTTGATAATTGTCTCCTACTCTACCTCTTTGCCCTGATCAATATTTGTATGGATTCTGGCTCTTTTCCTATTTTTGATTTTAAATTATTTATTGGAAGTATCAGTCACTCAAGGTGACATATCTTCCCTCTGCCTCTTTCCTATTGCTTCTTTCTTATCCTCTTTGTCATGTTTTTTCTATGGAACATGGGTTTGTAATCATGAAGTTGATATGGCCTACTCCTCGGCCTCCTGAAAAGTGTTCTCTGGCCATTCTGCTTGATTCATGAACTTCTCTATTTCTAGCGTGTGAGTGTGAATGTAGGGTGTAGACTTGTTTTCCATCCTTATTTTAGAAATGATCCCAAATGGATCATAGGACCATGTGTATATGTGAGTGAATTTCATCTCTTTCGATCTTTTATCAGCTTCCTCTCCTGTTGCCCTGTTGTTGCATATGAATGGTCCAATTTGAGACTTGATCCTAAACTATGACTTCTTCTTTGCTGAAACAATATGAACCTCATCAGCATTTAGCATCTGCCTGATATACTCCAAGGCAAAAATCGTCATTGGGAGGAATTTTGGCAATTTGTAAGGAGGTAATTCAAATCCATAAACCCTCAGTTCTGTGTAATTCTAGTATAAGTACTAGTCTCCCATTTTAGCTTGACCTGAAAGTTGCAGAATCCTTTTGATGTCTTCAATTATTCTAGGCTCAACTATGCTGCTTGGGATACTCATGGCTGGATGTACAAATAGCTCAATGAACTATTTTTAGTTGTACTCTTATTTTTCCTTCATCAATAGAGTGGTCTAGAAGATGAAAGACTGTGGGTGTCTATCATCATCCATCTTCCTCATAAAAAATTGGAGGTGACAATGCTATATCCATAGTAGATGATCTCTACTGATCCCATCCTCATCATAGTTACAGTATGAGGTGCTGGGAATTATTGCTATTATGAGGGAGAAATTATGTCACACTTATAATTGAAAATCAATACTGAAATCAAATCATGAACACTATTATGTCTGCATCAAAAAGTAGCTATACTAGATTTCACTCATTCATATACTTAACATATACTTTTGCAATGGAAAAGACTAGCACTTATTCTAATTACAAGAAGGGAAATTAGACTAGATTGCAATCATTCTCTTAACTACTCAGTAAAATTGCAAGAAGGGAAATAATCTAAATTCACACACACACACACACACTGCATCAATGATGAATTAACTTATACCTACTACATTCTAGATGTGCTAATGATGTATTCTACGATGGACTAATACATTGAAAATACTCTATTTTGCAACAAGAGACAAAGGAGTTTGGGTGACCTAGGGGTGCCCCTGATCCAATAATTCAGATTCAGGGATCCTCTTAGGCCTATACTAAGCTCAGGTGACGTGGAGGACTAATTCTGGAGTGAACGAGGTGGTTTTCAACACTACTATAGGAAGTTGCTACAGGATCCCCGCTTTGCTAAATGAAATCCTGTAATGCTACAAGAAACATGGAGAGAGGGTTTTTAGGCTAGGGATGGTGGAATGGAGGTTAGAAAATGTGAGGACAAGGTGGATATAAGTGGATGGGTGATGACCAAATCCATTGGAAAATATTAGAACCTTCGGAAGGCATGTCTTGCACCAAGAAGGCTGCTCTAGGTGGTTGTGAAGATGGTATTCAAAACAGAGTTGTGGGTTGCAGGATGAAAGGGAAAATAAAGGAGGTTTGAAGTCCAAAGTGATATTTCTAAAGGGGGTCCTCCTCTAATGTTGTAGCTAGTCTTGCAACCAGTACATTCACTCATGCATTGATCATTAACAAATTATCATGTAAAATGGTGGAAAAGATGAGTTGAATTTAACTTAAGATAAAATGCACCTAAAAATTAGATATAACCTCTAATATATAATAGATTCATGATAAAAAAAGTGAGAAATACTTTATCCTTTCAAAAAAATCATAAAATTAATATTTTTGTTATATGGTTGGAGGCCTTTCTCCTTAAGCTCCAATGGAAGAGGTGAGAGAGAGACATTGCCAACATAGTGTTCATGATTTTCAGATGCTACTAAAATGCAATGACATCAACTAAAATACTGAAGCATAAAGGAAACATAAAATTTTCACAAGAGAGACTGCATCCCGTGGATTGGGCCCTAACCCACAAGCTTCATTCCTCTGGAATCAAATCAGTGAGAGGAAAACCAACTTCTCATTCCCATTGCATAAAAAGACTCTTACATTAAAATAATAGTCAAAATATCTCTAATACAGAGTCAAGTGTTTTCTAGGTGCCTATAAAAAATGAATCCAAATGAGCTCTTGATCCTGTCTACTTTTACTAATGGGAAGATACCAACAACTCCCTAAAAAGTAGGAAATTTTCTCCTTGATCTTCGAGAGGTGTGGAGCTTGTCTCCCTCTTAACATTCACTTTCTCAACTACCTTTGACTTCAAACTATTGGAGAAGGATCTTGGGTGATATTGGACTGATTGTGGAAGCTAAGAACATGGAAAAAATTCCTATAATTGGTCCTTCTTGTATACTCTGAGCCCTGACCTAGAATCTGACTAAAAAAATAGCTTTATTTCATTTATTTCATTTAATTAAACCATGTTAGGCTTCAAGTCATGACAAACCTCATACACCTTTCTCACTATCAAAAATATGGCAAAATGTAATAAAATGTGTTTGAGAGAGATAGTAAATAAGATAAAAGGTGAAATTATAACCCCGTAAAGTATACCTAATTATGGGCCTCATCATCGCCCCCCTACTGAAATGTTTTATCATCTTCTGAGAAACTCAATCCTCTCCCCTGATTTCCTTCAAAGTTATGGTAGCTTCCATAACATTCAAAGGTAGATGAGAAGGAGTTGCTTCTGGTGGGTGGAACCCTACATTATTTTCCGCTTCCTCCGATTCCTTTTGTTCCTCTATTTTATCTCTCCCTTCATGTAGTCCCAACATCAATTATGGGCTTAAATTTAATCCTATCCACTATATTTTCATTCTCTACATTTCTCTTTCATAGAAGGGTTCTCTTTTTAAGGAAACTTTCAATCTATATGGAGTATGGTACTCCCTTCTCTTTAAGCCAAGTGGTAGATCAGGCCATCTTCTTTGGTATGCCTCCACACTCTCTTCGCCTACTAATCTGGAGTTGTCATCAAAATGTGATATTTCCTATGCTTGGGTTTTAATGTATTTTTCTGTAAGTTCAACATCATTAGATATAATTTGGTGATTGTTGATGATCCCTCTAGGACTTATGAGTTCTGCCCTGATTTGGAGGGGTTCTCTTTCTTCCCTCTTCATTAATATCTTGACCTATTCTGCCATTATTTCTTCATTTTTTACCCAATATGATAGGGACATTAACTGCATATCACCCAACCTAGAATTGGGGTCCCAAATATTCATGCAGTCAAAATAAGGTTGTGCATGTAAAATTCTTCCATCCCAACCCTTTCTTCCACAATAGGTTGCCTGAAAAAATAAATGATATGTCTATAATTTTGAAAGGGTAAGGATCCATGTTGTGCTAAGGTATTAATCTGAAATCAACCACCACTAATTCGAGTAAACAACATAAGAATTATAATGGTGTCTGTAGTGCATGGCCTCCATGAAAATATTTTACACAATGGAATGTTGTGTGTCCTTCTATTGCAACTTCCCCTTAAAACTCATGTTATTTTCTTGGTTTTATTCTAACTAATATCTCAACACTGATTCCTTTAGTCTAACATTAGCTAGGTCCTTTCCTATCTCAACAACTTTCTCATCCATTTTCCCCTCATCCTCAACATTTCTAGATTTGGAAAGTTGCATCCACTTGTGGGTGTATCCCATTTCTTCCTCTAGCTCATAAAAGAGATGGGTTGAGAGCTTCTCAGTGATTAGTCTCCCTCCCTCAATGAACTTTTAGTAGGAGCTCAAACTGGGCTGTGGGGTAGGTTCTTGGAATTCTTTGATGTATTTTTGGAAATTTCTTATAGAGGCTCCTTCCTCTTGTGGTTGATGTGTTACAACTTGTGCATCCTCTTGCATCTATTGTCCTTCAATTTGGGCACATTACCCCTCTATTGGTGCCTTATTTCCATCCGCTTGTGCATTTTGTTCTTCTAGTAACAGTTTCTATTCTTCCTGTAACCTCTCCTTTTATTCTCCTTGGAGGAATGTGAGTACTTCTGACTGTTGCGAGGATGCTAACCTAGTAGAGTTCCTTCTTACATAGGTCATGGGTGTCTTGGGTTTGGTGTTTGGGGAAGGAGTTTCTTCAATTTTTCCTTCCTATGGCCCTATCTCTTTCTTATTTATAGGGGACTCTTCAACGGTAATGGGGACCTATGTTGTAGTTTGAGGCCTTCCTTGTTTCACCCTAGTGCTCTTTCTAGTCTTCAAATACATAAGAGTTTGTATTTTCCTTTTTTTATTGTTAGGTCCAATATTACTAGTGTAATCCATTATTGTTGTTAGTTTAGCCCCCGTAATGTTATTCTTGTACCACCATAGTCCTCATATTGTTATTATTATGCCCTGTAAAATCCCACTATTATTATTGTTGTGCCCTTACATTATTATTGTTAGCTCAAATAGGATTATATTGTAACCCGATGGAGTCCTATATATAGAAAGGAAGTTTTTTCATTTGTATCATACAAGAATTTTTCATTTATGTAATGTAAAGGAGGTTTCCCCCTTGAAGAGGTTGGTTTCTAAGGCATTGATCTATCTTTTCTTCTGTTTTGTGAGCTGGTTTCATAAAAATTGGTATCATAGCTTTGGATTCTAGGGTTTCACTACTTCAAACAAGTCATCCTCGAATGTTTGCTATAAATTTTTTTCTATGAAGGTTCAGAAGCTAAAATAAAACCCATTTGCGATGAAAGCCTATGGAACTTCCTGTAACAATTTCAGATCTTGGCTCGCAATATTTGCAGAGATATGATTTGTGGAAGTTAGGGTTTTTATAGGCTCTCGAATTTAATCTCAAAGAGGTGACCTTCTGAAATTCATCATAACTCTCTCTCTGAGCATCAGATTGGAATGATCTAAAATGTGGCCAAACATAAACGGACTGTAGATTCCTATGTATCTATTTTAGAGGCAAAGGAGGATAAAATTATATTTGGCACGTGTACAAGTTTTCTCTACTGAACCACTTTAGAATTAGGTCATTGTGGGAGATTGGGCATAGATTTTCCTTGAAGAATACAAATCAGGTAATACCTATGCTATTCAAAAGAAGACCTAGAGAGATACGATAGGACAAAATATAAAATCTCGGGGATCTAAAATTATAGAGATACATCAGTTTCAATATCGAGCTCCTCAAAAGAAAGAAAAATGTGTGTATTTTTTTAAAACATCGCATAAGTCTTGTTTGAAAAATCAGTTTGAAGTTATTCCAAGGGATATTGAAGCATAGATATTAGTATTGGGTTCTAAAATTCCTCCTAAAAATAATTCAATACCCACTAAGCCCTCATAAGGCTCTACTATGACTCATGAACAAGAAGAATTGTACTATGATATATCAAAATTACAGTACCAAGTGCAACAAATTTTGATCTCATAAAGAGAAACCAAAGATGACATAGATGGTTTAAAAGAAGAAATGTAGGCTAATGTGGATGGTTTGAAGGATGAAATGAAAGCTAATTTGGATGATCAAGCATTGGCAGATCACATCGAGCATCAACAACAAGTTATCCAACTCTTAATGGATAACCTGAATTTGGTCCAGAATCGAATGAAATAATAGTAAGATCAACATCGCAACGAAAGAAGTTTTGATGCGGGTGACTCAGTATTTTTACGTCTACAACCATACAAACCAATGTCCCTCAAGAAATATAAGAATTATAATAAATTATCGCTAAAGTACTATGGTCCTTACAAGGTGCTGCAAAATATTGGTACTATGGAATACGAATTGGAGCTACCTGCATCTTCGTGAGTGGAGCCAGTTTTCGATGTTTCATGCTTAAAATTTTTTATAGGTGATAAACTCCTAGTTCCAACAATATTTCTAGAACTTGAAGAGGAATGAAAAATCATATTGGAACCTGAAGTAGTCACAGAAACAAGAACTAGACAACTACGAAATCGATCAATTCAGAGTATCTTAGTAAGTTGAAGAACTTATCTGATGAAGATTCCACATGGGAGGATGATAATTTTATATAGAAGAATCTAGAAATAATCAAGTGTTGAGGAAAACACTTGTTTGAAGGAGAGGGTCATGTTAGGTCCCTATATTACTAGTGTAGTCCCTTATTGTTGTTAGTGTAGCCCCTTTATTGTTATTTTTGTACCCCTGTAGTCCCCATATTGTTATTAATGTGCCCCATCAAAGGCAACTATTGTTATTGTTGTTACCTTGCATTATTATTGTTAGCTTGGCTAGGATTATATTGTGACCCCATGGACTCTTAGATATAGAAAGGAGGTTTTGTCATTTGTATCATCCACGAATTGTTGATTTATGTAATTTAAAGGAGGTTTCCCCCTCGAAGAGGCTGATTTATAAGGCGTTGATCTATATTTTCTTCTATTTTGTGAGTTGGTTTCATAACATTTCTTGGGTTTCACAGGGGTGCTTAAAGTGGCTAAGGTGGCAGCCACTTCATGCTCAGACTTTCTTGGTGACAGACTAGTTTGTTGAGGGGATATTTCAGTGGTATTTTTTGGGCTCAAAGCCTTTTTTTCTGCTTCCTTCTCTTCTTCCTCCTCATCACTTTTCCTATCTTCCTCTGTCTCTATATCTTCTTCTTATGTATTCTCAGTCTCTTCCTCCTCTGTTCTAGTATCCCTATATCCAAGTCTAGAGGCATTGGTATCTCCAAGAGTGATATTATGGGTCCATATTAGAATCTCCCTATCCATGTCAATGAAACTAGCCCATAACACATAAATTATAAGCTTTTTGAGGGCATAATCCACTATTATTTTAATCAATCGATGGTGCGCCAGGTGATGATGTTTTCCTTCTCTAACCCTTTGGCTCATGTATCTGATGGAGTGGAGGAGGAAATAGGGTATGTTAAATCTCTGTTCCAAAGGTGAATCCTCCTTAAATCTAAGCTCATGTAACAATCTGAAATGGTAACCATAGACTACACTCAATATTCCTTCACCAGACATGTATTTCAGGATGTGGTAGGCTGCCTCATCCCATGGATAAGGTAAAATTTCCCTTATCACCCCATTTTTGTATTCTATGTGCTTCTCCTTGGCCAAAAATAAGTTTTTCTTGGAAGTGGCACTAGTGACCATGTATTCTCTATTCCACTTGATTCATAGGGGTAGTGTTGTTATTATGTTGATCAATTCAGGTGTGATGATTACGGCTAGTCCCCTTACCCCAGTAGTGGCACTGACATCTGATTGAGAGTGTAGATCCATTGAAAATTATTGAGGTATATCATCATCATATCCCCTTATGAGCTCAAAGAAACCCAACCATTCATGCCTCCTAAAAATTTCTGCTAAAGGAGGGTTTAATTGAATTATCTTTGTATCTATAGGCTCTCTTCTATTAAACCCTCCTCCCATTTCTCTTTGTTGTGTCTAACTTGGGTTAAACATGTTTTATTCTATGGACTTGGTGTCAATTTTCTTGATTATAGGGGGTAATAATACTCTTAACACTTCAAAATTAATGTATTATCCCCTACCTCTTCACACAACTTCCTCAAAGACTTGAATTATGAAAGTACTGCATGCATAATGTTATGCAGATTTTTTGTGAAATTGATGGAGGTGATCATCACTTACCTCTGTAAACATATGTTCTGGAATGGAGAGTGTTTTTTTCTTGGTAATTTACCCTTTTGGTGGTTTGCATGCCTCTTTTCAGCACCGTGTATCACTGTTTGAAGCTTCCTATAGCAATTGCAGGTTTTCTTGTAGCACTTCCTGCAGGCACAACTACCCGATGATAGAACCTTCTATGTGGCTTACCAACTTCATCCTTTTCATAATGTTTTTGAAATGAGCATGGATGTTAGGGGAAGTGATATGAGGTACGTTATATGCCATTTCCAGTGGGGTTGGAGCGTTGTGATGAGGTGTCCCTCACACGAGATTTCCTCATTTGGACCATTGGTCCCACTCGAAGTGATCATTACCTCCTACTTCGTAATCAAATCCCACTCATGGTGTTCTCATTTGAACTGATCTGGAAACTCCATATTGCATTCCATCTCTACCAAGCTCTTTTAGTTTAAATATTCAAGGTTCCCAAGTTAACTGGCCACATTTTAGCTTATTAAACCTCCTATCCTTGACATTTAATTCATTTAGCCAAATATGCATAGCATGAGGGTGAGAGAGTTATACCAGAGCCTTACCTCGTTTCCAAATGGTTGCAGGGTCTTGCATGTAGAGATTTCAAGCACTGCAGAAATCATCACAGGAGCTACCTTTATTACTCAATTATTATTGTGTCTTCATTTCCTGTTTGAGATGCTTAATGTGTTTGTTTGTTGTGTTTTTGCAAGTACCTCATGGATGCTTCAAGCTGACATTGTTGATGCAGAATCATCCTTGGAGTGATATGATTTCCTTTAGGATCAAATCATCAACCTTTATTTTCTTCTCTATTTTTTCTAATCCATAGTTAGATTATTTTGGTGTTTGAAGATGTGTACTACATGAAGTGATCATCTTCTAGTAGCAGTCCCCTTTTTGTATATTATGGAGCCCAAAATGATATAAGGTGGTGAGGGAATGTTGTGGCAAGGATATAGGTGGTGTTAGGGTGCTAAGGTAGTGGTATGGTTTGGGAGAAAAATTAAAGGAAAGGCTTTATGATTGTACAAAACAAATAGTTTGTACCACAGTGGGAGGACAAAGGGTTAGATAAGGGAATCTCCATGCATGGGATGGTATGTTGATGAGGGGTGGTAGGAATAGGTGGGGTGATCCTTTCTATGATTTTTCTTAGGGTAAGAGAGTCCTAGATGGTTTATTTTAGCCTTGGAATTTCTTCTTGTAGGTGTTCAGGGCTTCCTCTGGTACTACGAGATTTCCTATAGCTTTCTAGGACATCTTGTAGCAGTACATAGACATGATGAAATTCAAGTTTTATTTCTCATACGGTGGTGGAATTTGATTGTGCGATGAGTGATGGAGTTGAAAATGGAGTGAATATATAGAGTAGAGGAATGCAGATAGAGTAATGTTTAACCTTTTTCCATCATAGGCCAATGTCCTGTAAAACAAAAACAAGTTAGTTGCCTTGGTGTTATTCCATTTTTTTTGCTCTTTGGGTTTTTTTTCCTTTTTTTCTATTTTTTTTTTTTTTTAAGATAGGTGGGCTACCTCAGAAGAGGTTTTTAACCCATAAACCTTCCTTGGATGCCTCAAAGAGGTTTTCACTCAAGGATCTTTTGTTTCTTTTTTCCTCCTTTTTTTTTGCTCCAGGATTGCCTCAGGGAGGTTTTCAATCCTAGAGTTAGCCTTGGATCCCTTAGAAAGGTTTTCACCCAGGCCTCTTTATTTTTATTTTTATTTCTCTAGGAAGATGATGGAATGTAAGCTATGAGGCTCACAATTACATTCACCTCTATACTAATTGTGTTGATGAATTCTGCCATAGAGATGGGATTCTTGTACATTTTCAGACTGTAACCATTGACAAGTAGAGGGATCCCCTCCTCATCTTTGGTTCTGATTTGAACAAATCCATTGTTATGGAATGTCTGTATCTGATAGGGTCTTATATATCTAGTGATTAAATTTTCATTGAAGTCCTTAAATCTGGAGTCACAGAGGAAACACCAATATCCTTCCTCAAATGTATTCTCTTTGATGTGTTTGTCATGCCAGTATTTCCTTTGTAGTTTTATTACTTCTGTGTGAAGGAGGGCCTACATCCTAAATTCATCCAACCCATTTAGTTGAATCAGTATTTCTTTTTTTTCCCTTTTGATATCCAAATCTAATTGAGTTTCCATTCTGAGGGTGTTATACTCAAATTCAATATAAAGTAGAGTTTTCTTCCCATAAACTAGATCATATGGAGTAGACCCATTTGTTGTCTTCAAGGTAGTGCTATAGGCCTAATTTTCTTTTACCAGTATGTCTACAAAATATTTTTTTCTGCTACTCATAACTTTGGGAAGGATGTTCTCTAATTCCCTATTGGTCACTTCCACCTACTGTAATATTCCAAAATAAATTGGAATATTTAAGTTTTGTTTTGTCACTTAGATAGGTGAATAAGTGGGTAGGGAGACCCATAAATATCTTTATAAAGAAAAAAACCTCTTATTATGTGAATGTGGATCATCTTTTCAGTTGAATAAAGCACCCTTAGGTTTGAAAAGGGGCTAGAGCATATGGACATGGTCAAATTTGACCATATCAAAAAAGTAGTTGTGGAGATAATGGAGGATTTAGGGAGGACAACACAGTCATTTAGGAGGAGTTTATGCATGAGAGTAAATACTTTAATAAGTGGGGCCCAGGGTGAGGAATCTCACCAAGCATAAAAGGAAGATGATGGAAACATTAGAGGACATGTATTTTTATTATTTATTTTAATCCTTTTAGATATGGATTTGTCATGTGACATATCTATGCATGATTTTTTTGTTTAGTAGCGTCTGTAGTGCTATTTAGCATAAGGGTGTTCTCGAGTGGGATCCCACCCTCATCCTCAGGGGAATTAGAGTGCCTACTCAAGAGAGGTTATCTTTAGTTGCATTACCACTATCTAGCATTTGGCCAAGATTCAGACTTCATATACAATGTAGTCTATTACAGATCTGTGTTGTGTTGCAGGGTTGTAGTAGTGGAGGGTTGTGAAACCCCATTTCCAAGCTACTTTTCCATTGGAGGGATCATCCTTTCATCCAAGAGACTTGTGAGGAGGTCCTTGGTGCATTATTTCCATATTTTGCAGGAGGCCAAGTAGCTACCATCATCTACAATGTAGTTTCCCTCAAGGACTAAGTTATTTTAGAGAGTAGTTGCAACAGTGTGTTTATTTCCCTATTTGGAGTGTTTGGGTTTCCTGTGTTAGGATCAACCCTTGATTTATGAGATCTATTGGAGGAGGGTCAACCATTTCATATTTCATATCATTCACCTCCTATTAGTGATTCAGTTGTGGTGGTTATTCAGCCCTAGGGCCATATTTTCTATTTTTGTATATTGAGTATTTCCGGAAACCTTTTCTGGGTTGTCTTAGAAATTTTTTTTGGAGCATAGATCTCTAGTCTTAGCACTTTTGGAAAATTGTATCAACATAAATATATATCTATATTTTAGCTATTACGCTCTCGTAGATAGTGCAATTATAGCATTCTGACATTTCTTGTATTAGCAGTATTTTACATTTTGATGTATTGTTTCATGGGAGGCTTGTTTCCCCAATATTAAGTGATATTTTCCTCAATATATTGTACTAATTATATTCTAATAATTATAATGGAATGGCTTTATTGTTGTCTCATTTTTTGATATAGTGGTATTTCTTCATAATTCCAGTTTTATGTCTTGTAGTGCCGCTCTCCCAATTTTGGGGATATTACAGTGGTATCACAACATAATATTGGCTTAGCCTGTGTACTTCAGCCATTATGTCATCTAAAGAGGCTCCTCATAGAAAGGAGAATATCTGCAGAAGAGATGGAGGCAAAAATCCACTGTAAGGATAAATGAAAGGGAAGGAGTTCTCAAGGATTCTTCTTCAAATTATGCAATGCATTAATAGAGACATCAAAGAGATGAGGATGGAGAGATATAAATATTCTCCAAGAGAGATTATAGATAAATAAAGCTCCATTTTTTCACATTATGGGTGTGAGGATTCATATACACAATACGATCTACAACGTGGTACCATGCTTACATTCTTAGCAAGAGAAGAAGAGGAAGGAGACACACCAAAGGAGGATAATATTGGTGACTATCTCCAAGAATATGAATCTCAGTCTAGAAGATTAAAGGAGCATCTAAACTTCCAAGGGTTTTGTAAAATAAAATAAAATAGAAGACCTAGTAACCAAAATAGAATAAGAGGGTGCATGAAACACACTTTGGGTAGATTCTTTCTACCTACTTTTGATGGGTCACCCAAGTGCACAACTAAGGCTTGGGTAAAGAAGCTAGACACATATTTTTAGCTGCATCAAGTTTCAGAAGAGGAGGTCATTAGAGTAGCAGTGCTGCAACTTGAAGGTAAGGCTTATGCCTGGTGGTTTTATGAATCTTCTTCATTGAATCATGAAAATATATCTACTTATGGAAATTTCACTAGGAGGTTAGTGAAAATATTTGATCAAAAAAATTTTGAAACTTCCTTGGGTGAGCTAACCAAACCCAATAAATCAGAACCTTTGCATGAGTTGGAATTTTCCATGAAACGAACTCCATTTCAGAATGTTGTTGAGGGGGTTAAATATGGGCAAATTTTTTTTCCAAGGGAAAAAGTGCCACTTCAACATGAACTTTACTCTCAAGAAGAAGACATGAAGATTCCTCCATCATGAGTGGATCAAGCCAAAGGGTCTCTTAATGATGAGGTATCCTCCAATGATGAGGAGAAGGAAGAGGAAGAGCTGGAAAGAGCCTCCAACGGTGTAAAAGCATGAGGAGATCCACTACCATTTAGATATGGAGATGAAGCAATTTCTTCAACTAGAGGAGCTCTTGTATCTTTGCAAGAAGTTCCAAAAGATATCACATATGAAGATCAGGAGGAGCATGTGTCTATGTTGATAGGCAGTGAGACTAAAAAATGGAGGAAGTGTGTTCCGGAATTTACCATAGTTGTGAGGACATACACCATGATAGATCACTTCTTTGTGAATAAAACTCTTGACAACAATATAACATTGGGTGTGCATGGGTTGATTACACTGGAGAAATACACCTTAGACTGTGAGATCTTGCAGAAGGTAGGAGAAGATGAGAAGGATGTCTAACATTACGTGATTGGGGACATATTGACCGATCCATTTCAGGAGGTTTATGGACAGAGGGAGGCTTATTTGCATAGTAATAGCAGGGAAAAATCATTCTACTCACATATGCAGCCTACTTTAGTCCTTTATGTCTCATTGTATGGGGGCACTCCACCAGGGAGAACCCTTTATTAGAATATGATCAAACGTTTCTCTCAACATGGTGCATCATTGATAGATTTTGTTAAGGAAGGAATCATGGGAGAAGCTGGCATAGCGCAGAGAGCCTCCTATTGGTTCAAGGAAGAGATGAGAAACAATCTGATATTTGCAGTTACATCTCTTACTCAGCTACTTGCATTGGAAGATAATGATTCAGGAGTGGGTGATGGAACAAGTACAGTGTCAAAGGGTTACTCCATAGCCTTGGAGCAGCAAATGATACTTTCACACACGAGGAACATTCTTGAATATGAAAAGAGGTTATTGACAATCCTGTATGCAGTTTCCAAACTATGGGAGTTTTGTATGGGCAATACCTTCCAAGAGGATGTTGACCTCCATTTACTTCAGTCTTTTCTTGGGAAATATCAGCTACAAAGGAGGCATCAAAAGTGGGATAGTAGTACTCAACATGCAGATTTTGCATTGAGTAGGTCAAAGAGGAGAGCTATGATATGATAGTTGCTTCATTTCATATTTCAAAAGTGATATCATTATTGGGGAGCATAGATCCATATTGGGAGTCCCGACTATTGGTGGAATATTCTAAGAACATATTCACATGTAAGGTTCTTGATGGAAAAGTGACAGATGGGAGGTATAGAGTGGTTGATGGAGTCATCTATTTCCATGATCAGATCTACTTGACTAGATATCCCAAGCTCAAGAAGGAGATTATACATGCAGCACATGATGCACACTTTTCAGGACATGTAGAATTCATTGAGTCTTGTCACACCATCATGGAGGGATTCTATTGGGAGGATCTCAAAGAATATGTGCACCAACATATCAGGAGATATGTAACTTGTTTTATGTATGAGGAGGGAAGCAAACACCTTGCAAGGTTCTTACAACCACTTTCCCTTTTAATGGAGAGATGGGAAGGCTCATATATGGACCTCTTCACCAACTTGCCTACAATATATGGTAAGGATTGTGATTTGATGCTTATTGAGCAACTAACCATGTATGATCATTCCTTTGCCATACATTTGCAGCACATTGCTCCACAAGAGTGCAAGCCTCTCTTTGGATTTCATGGTCCTTTTGGGACTACATTCAGTGATGGGATTGGCCAATTTCTAGAGGAATTTGGGAAATAATTTCTTTGATTGACTCATATTCAGTTAACACCTAATGTCCTTTACTATTTTCAAGCTTTTGAGAAGCTTATGGCATCAAGCAAATGGTTGGATGGCCACTTATCATATCATGTTTTGAGACAACAAGAAGTAGAATAGTGCTGGTCTCACTTGAGGGACTATTGTCACCGTCCAGTATGTCATGTGACACTTAGTCCATGTTTCTCTTGGATCCCATATGGTGATGACAATCTATTCACTATATGTGGGATGGATTGGGCAAGAGAGGTTCCTATAACCAAAGAGTGGGATCAGGAGAATCCAAGTACATTTTGGCTTCTTAATGACCACATTATTCCAGCCCAAGATCAACAATTCCATATTTATCATAAATGGAGAGAGAGACAGCGTGAGTTGAGCAATTGTATCTCTCATTTTCAACCATGCAACCCTTATAAATTGCAGAAGCAGGGGACTGGTGATTTTTTCTATGAGCTTCGAAGGGTGGCTCACTTTGTTTAGATGATAACATGAAGATTGGAGTTTTTCATGGGGTTTGAGGCACCCAAGAGTTATCATATCTCATGCCTTGAGGAGGTTTTGTAGTGTCCTTACAATTTCTTGAGGAAAAGAAACATTTTGGAGGGGGGAACTGTAATATTCCAAAGTTAATTGGAATGTTAAAATTTTGTTTTGTCACTTGGATATGTGAATAAGTGGGTAGGGATATCCATAAATCTCTTTATAAAGAATAAAACCACTTCTCATGTGAATGTGGATCATATTTTTAGTTGAATAAAACACCCTTAGGTGTGAAAAGGGGCTAGAGCATGTGGACAGGCTCAAATTTGACCAGATCAACAACGTTGTTGTGGAGATAATGGAGGATTTATGGAGGCCAACGCAGTCATTTAGGAGGAGTGTATGCATGAGAGTATCTCCTTTAATGAGTGGGGCCCAGGGTGAGGAATCTCACCAAGCATAAAAGGAAGAGGATGAAAACATTAGAGGACATGGATTTTTATTATTGATTTTGATCCTTTTAGATCTAGATTTGTTATGTGACGTATCTATGCATGCTTTTTTTGTTTAGCAGGGTCTGCAGTGCAGTTTAGCACAAGGGTGTTCTTGAGCGGGAATCCCACCCTCATCCTTGGGGGACTTAGAGTTCCTACTTATGAGAGGTTATCTTGAGCTACATTACCACTATCTGGCATTTTTTCCAAGCTTCATACTTCATATACAGTGCAGTCTATTCCAGATCTGTGTTGTGTTGCAGGGTTGTATCAATGGAGGGTTGTACAACCCCATTTTTGAGCTAGTTTTCCATTGGAGGGATCATCCTTTCATCCGAGAGACTTGTGAGGAAGTTATTGGTGCATTATTTCCATATTTTGAAGGAGGCCAAGTAGCTACCATCAACTATAGCGCAGTTTCCCTCAAGGGCTGCGTTATTTTAGAGAGCAGCTGTAGCAGTGGGTTTATTTCCCTATTTGGAGTTTCTGGGTTTCCTGTGTGGGGATCAACCCTTTTTTTAGGATATATATTTGAGGAAGGTTAGCCATTTCATATTTTATATTAGTCACCTCCTATCATTGATTCAGTTGCAATGGTTATTCATCCCTAGGGCCATATCTGCTATTTTTGTATATTGAGTATTTCCGAAAACCTAGTCTGGGCTGTCTTGGAAATATTTTTGGGAGCATAGATATCTAGTATTAGAACTTTTGGAGAATTGCATTAGTAGAAATATATATATCTATCTTTCATTTTTCACTCTCTCATAGATAGCGTGGTTATAACATTCTGGCATTTCTTGTATTAGTAATATTTTACATTTTGATTTATTGTTTCATGGGAGGCTTGTTTCCCCAATATTGAGTGATCTTTTCCTCAATATATTTTACTCATTTTCTACTAATAATCATAATGGAATGGCTATATGGTTGTCTTGTGTTTTGATCTAGTGGTATTTCTGCATAATTCTAGTTTTATGTTTTGTATTGTTTCTCTCCCAATTTTGGGGATATTACACCTACCCATTTTCTTGAGGGTGATAGGAACTAGAAGTATTGTGCTCCCTAATAAGATTCTCAATCATATGGGATGTGAAATGACCCCCCTGATCAGTGACTGTCTCCCTGCGATACTAAAAATTTTACAACACATTCTCTCTAAAAAATTCAACCACCTTCTCTCTTTTTTTTTCTGCCTTGGAAGCCTTTGTTTGAACCCACTTGGTCAAATAGTCAGTGCATACTATGATGCATCTCTTTTTTCTAGATGGTGGATCAATTTTTCCAATGAAGTCCATGCCCAACTTGTCAAATGGTTCCAAGGCCACCCAAGGTTGTAGAGGCATTTCATCCCTCAGTTTAGGCTTCCCCATCCTCTAATACTGATCACATATACTGGTGTATATTCTGGCATCGTGATGGAAAGTAGGCCAATAATAGCCATCTTGATAATATATGAAAGTTGTCCTCTTATCATAAAAAGGACCCCCACAGGGCCCATCATGAAATGTTGAGACGATTTCAAAGACTTCCTCTTCCTTGACACATTTCTTGAGAATTTGATCTAGTACAAATTTAAAAATATTGCCAACAATCCAAGTGAAAGGGGCACTCTTTCTTACAATTATTCTCCTCTTTGGATGAAAGGTTTGGAGGAAACCTCCTAGCTACCAGGTACTTGGTTATGTCAGAAAATAGGGAGAAAGCATTGGGATATAAAATATTTTCTCATCTGGAAGATGATCATCAACCATCCCTTCATCATCTACAGGAAAAGTGAATATAGAGAGAAAATATGCAACACAATTTTATTTCATTGTCTTGTCAATAATGGTCAAATCAAACTATTGCAACAATAATAACCATCTAATAATTCTATCATTCACATTAGGTTTGTTCATTAAGTATTTAATTGTTTTATGTTCATTATGCAAAAATGTTTGGTACCCAATAATATAATGTCTGAAATTATTCAAGGAATGGAAAATAGCTAAAACCTATTTCTAGTGACCATATTGTTTAGTTCAACCTTTGACATATTTTTGCTGATGAAATAAATAGCATAGGGAAACTTATCCTCCATTTTCTCCAAGGCTTATCCCACAATCTTATCTAATGCATCAGTGTGGATATGGAAAGGAGGATCCCAATTGGGACCTCGAAGTATAGGGGTAGTGGTTAGCTTTTCCTTTATGATATCAAAGGCCTCTTGAAAAATACTTGACCAACAGAATTCAAAATCCTTGTCCAAAAATTTGAACAATGGTGAAGACACCTTGCTAAAATCCTTGATGAATCTCCTATAGTAACCAACCAAGCCTAATAAACTCCTGACATCTCTCTGCTTTTGAGGAATAGGCACGCTTTTTATGATGGAATTTTTTTTTGGCTCTACTTGTATCCCTTCCTGAGATATGGAATGGCCAAGGAAAATCCCTTCCTTTTTCAAGAATTCACATTTCTCAGGACTCAGAGAGAGATGAATTTCAATGAATTTCCTCATTACTTTACCTATATTAGAGTTGGCCTATTGGAAATCATACCCATAGCGAGTGAAATCATCCATGTGTATTTCCACAGAATCATGGAAAAGGTCAACAAAAATGCTAAAGTATGTTCTCTAAAAAGTGGCAAGGGAATTTCATAGGCCGATGGGAAAAAATCTATAAGAAAAGGTGCCCCAAGGACAGGTGAATGTGGTCTTGCCTTGGTCTTTAGGGTTGATATAAATTTGATTTTAACCATTGAATCCATCCAGGAAAGAGAAGAACTTATTTCTGACAATACCATCCAATACTTGGTCAATGAAAGGTAAAGGGAAATGATATTTCTTAGTGGATTTGTTGAATTATTTGTAGTAAAAACATATTCTCCACTTCCAATTCTTCTTTGGGACAAAGGCAAGAGAATACACCTATTCACCATCTGATATGGGGTATATGTACCCTACATCCAACAACTTCTGTAATCCATCCTTTTCTATGTCCTTTAAGGCTGGGTTCATTCTCCTCTAGGGCTGGTGCATAGGCTTGCATCCCTCTTTGATCTAAATATGTTGTGTGTAGACTAAGAGATGCACCCATTTCATGTCTTTATAATCCAAAGAAAACACATCTAGTAAGTTCTCCTTCAGCAGTTGGGACAATTTCTCTTCCTCTTTAGCTGAGAGAGAGGGGTTGATATTTAGGGATATAGATGGGATACATTCCAAAAACTTGGCATGTTCAAGGGCTGAGTAAACTGAGAATACCTTAGTCCAAGGGTCATTTTCATATTCTCTTACTAGGTCATCAAGTGGAATGGCAGTGGGGCGTTGGATTTGAATGATATGGAAAATGAGGTCATCTTCATCATGTTCACCCCCACTGATAACAACATATAAGGTGAAAACTACGTAGGGTATGACATGGTACAATTCTTCTTCTTCTTCATCCTCCAACTAGAAAGGTAGATCATGTTCAATAGAAGGTTTGGCATGAGGATATAATACTTGTTGTTTTGACAAGGGCTTATTCTTGATAGTCATGTTTCCAACCATACAACTGATATAAGCATCGATAGTGGCCAACTAAGGTCTTCCTAGAATGATAGGATAACCATTAAACTTGGTTTTGGGTTCGAGTACCAAGAAGTTAGTGGGATATTCCCAGGATTCAATGGATACCATAACATCCTCAACAACTCCCTCAGGAGCTACTGTGGATCTATCTTCATGTTGCAAAATTGTAGTGGTCTTCCTCAAAGCTCCCAAGAGGTTGAGTTTCAACATGGTTTCTCGGTTCATCACATTTACAACAGCCCCCAGGTCTATCAATGTATGGGGGGGAATTATACCATCAATGTGTACATTCACTACTAGACTCCCAAGGTCTAGGTATTTCAGAAAAAACACTCTTCCAAGAATCAAATCCGATAACGGACCTACAACATTGATGGTGAGGGTGTCTCTCTTATTTCTCCCAGGATTTTTGGAGTATTTTTATTTGATAAGATTATTGTAGATGGGGACATCCTTAATAGCCTAGAGAAGGGGTATCTTCACACATATATTCTTCAATTCTCCTAGAAGTTCAGTCTCTTCTGTGGTGTGTTGGCTTGGGTGGATCAATTGCTCAGGAAAAGGAGGTGGATTTATCTTAGGAGTACTCTCTTCCTTTTCCTCTTCAACTTCTTTAAGTGGATATGGTGGATGATTATATGGGAGAACTCTCCCAGACCTAAGTTTAATATCATGGATCTCTACAACAGAGGTAGGGTAATATTTCTCTCCACTGTAGATGTGTTGTGCATGCTTGTTTTTTGTGCTCGGATTTGTTTTGGCATGCATCTGAGGAAGCTTAGGTGGGAAAGAATGAGTGAGTTGAGGTTGAGGTTGGTTGAATTGAGGCCTCCACCATTGTGATGGTTTGCTCCAATGGGTTGGTTGAGGAACATACTACTAGAATGGTTGATTTACATGTTGAGGATGATACGGAGGATCATAAGGCCAAGAAGGAGGTGTGGGCCATGATGGATGAGTGGAAGAATACTAAGGTTGCAAGGGTGAATTCTGGATCGAATGGTAGTAAGAATAAGGTGCACCTTGCATTCCCTACTGGTATGGATGAGGTCCTTGAGGCCTTCTTTGATTTATGAAGCAGAGTTGCTCAGGTCCAACTCCACCACTTGCTATATAAATTTTAGGCTAGGTGAGAAAGGGAATTTTTCTTTTTCATGGTTCTCTTCACAGACTAAGAAAACCTCTATGGCAATCATTGGACATTCATTCCTAGGATGTTTTATAATGAATCTAGGGAAAATGATAGCTAGGGATATTTATGATTCCTCTTGTTTCCTTTTTATCTAAATTGTGTCCATTTGCAAAGAAAAGGTGTGAAAAATGTCACTTTTAAAATACTCCAACATGTTTCCAATCTCATTATTATTGGATGTTGAAGAGGAAGATGTACTCGTCATGCTTTGAATATCTCTACCTTTTTTCCTACCTTCCCTAGAGTGATTTTTTAATGCAATATTGACATACTCATTAGGTAGATGCTATATATATCCTCCAAACAACATATTAAGGGTTTTTATCACTTCTTTCATGATTCCTCAAATCATAACTAACTTGAATGATCCAGGATCACGTGTATAGATGGCCCTTTTGTAGTTTAGTTGAATTCACTCCTCATAATACTCCAAAGATTCATCAAGCCTTAGGGTCATCCTAAATATTTATTCCTTGGTTTATTTTTACCTACAATAGTCTCTATACTTGATGTTTAAGGACTCTTGAATTTGGGCCTTGGTGGTGATGTTGTTCCAAGGTAGACCCATGAGCCAGTGCAAGGTTACATCTTAGAGGGTAGAGGGGAAAACTTTCAACCTTTTTTCATCTGAGGCATAGTCATAAGTCCTGCAGACAACAACAAACTAAAACATGGAAGTGTGAGGGTTTTCCAAAGTTAAGCCATGGAAGTGTGAAAGGGCTGAAGGGATGTTGTTCTTCATTATAGTCTCTCCATTGGTTTCTCTAATGGGAAAGACTCCTTGGTGTTTGTTCCCAACCATATCTTGAACATGTGAAGCATTTTCCTCTGGTGAAGCAAGTTCCTCTTGTTCCCTAATAGGTTCCTCAAATTTTTATGGTTTCTCACCTAAAGTATGTTCTACCTCACAATCACTGACTAACATCGAAGGGTGGCTGTGTGGGGATGTGGGGGCTTCTGGTAAAAATTTTCTTTGGTTGTCCCTACTCTTACGAGGCATGAAATAAATTATTTTTATTTTTTTTTTTCAATATTTTGAATTGAATGTAAAACATAAAATAGAAAAGTTTTCATAACAAGAAATAAAAATCTAATTACACACCTCCTCAACAATGGTGCAAAAAATTTGTTAGCCCTAGTATTGCACCAAGAGTGCTGCAACTCCCAGAGGCCAATAAACTTTAATTATGAACGTAGGGTTTGTACAATCTTGGGGGTGACAATGTTATATGCATAACATATGAGATCTACTCATGTCATCATCATATTAGTTACATTATGAGGTGCTTGGAATTATTTCTATTCTGAGGGAGGAAGTATGTAACAATTCTAATTGCAACTGAATATTAAAAGGAAATCATGAACACTGTTTTGTTTGCAAGAAAACTAATACTCTAAAACTACTATGTTTTGTAGCAAGAGACAAAGGATTTTGGGTGACCTAGGTGTTATGGGATGAAGTTCTCTAAGGTCTATGTTGAGAACCCCAAAAAAGAAAAAAACATACATCAACAAGAAGCATACAAATTTATAGTACTGATGCTCAAACTAGTAAAATGGGAAGAAGGAGTAGTACCCGTAGGTCCTATATTTCAAGGTGATCCTGTAGGGCTCAAACCCTCTCCTTATCCTAGTGCTCCAAAACCTGAAATTGACACATGAAAAGCAGATATACTAGTAATAATTGAAATCATGTTCAAGATGTTAGTGTTAGATAATATAAGAATATAAGAATAAAAACATGAAATCATTCACAATAAAATCATACCATGTGTTAGCATTGCAATTTTTGAAACTCTGGTCATCATTTTAGTTGTGTCTTTGATCCTCTCTTTTCTCCTAGCCTATGGTTGAAGGCCTCAGAGGGTTAAAATGTGTATTAGTTTTTATTATTTTTAACAAAATCCAAAATTTTTGAGTCCAATAGTTTGTTTTGTGTCTTAGAGTTATTTGGGTAAAGTTTCTTGTAATAAGTCTTTTAAATACTTTGAGTAGTTAGGGTCATGAGTTTATCTTGAGAAGTATTATTTATTCATAATGATATCTTCTATCTAAGGCTAAGGAAAAATTATCAGAGTTATCATCTATTTTAGGAATAACACAGAAATAACTACCTTTTCCAAAAATGTAGCTATTTCCTTCAGAAAATTTGGTTTCAAAAGCAACACAGAAATAACTACCTTGTCCAAAAATGTAGCTATTTCCTTCAGATTTTTTACAAGGAGGTGAAAAGGCATTGCCCTTCGAATAATTGAAGGTCTGCTAAAACTAGAGGTATTACCCTTTTGAAAGGTGCTTATTTCTAATTGGAAGATTCATTAAAAGGAGGTTTCCTATTTGATTTACTAATGTAATTAAATATAATGCTACTCATTGTAGGTGAAATATATCATGGTTGCATTACAAATAACAATTATTTTAATTATTCAATGGAGTGAAATGTTCGGTGGAGTGAGTTGGCACCAAAATTTAAATAATTTAATTTCATGTCACTTCACCTCACACCGATTAAGGGCATGCAGAGATCTGCTTCTCATTTACCCCGAGAAAGCTACAACAAACAGTTTATTATCCTCCAGCAAGAACTTTGTTACCTTATGCCAATAGTTAGAGCTTCGTGGATGGTTGTTGTTCCTAGTTTTACAGGTGTGCATTAGCAGTTAAGTTAGTTGTTAACTAAATGGATACGGGTGGTAAGGTAAACCATTCGTAACCGACCAATACACATATTGTTGATCATCATAAAAAGCCATAGTTCCAAGCAATATGATGGTATTGGTTTTTGAAGAAGTTTTCAGGAGAAAATGTCGCAATTTCTCAGGAATTTGCCGAGTCTTTCAATGGAGGTAAGGTCAAGCTGGGGTCTCGGACATTCATGATCATAGAGACCATCATTGCATGAGCTACCTAGCTGTCAGCTACAAGTGAGTGCTGGTATAAAAGAATTGTTTTTCTTAAAGCGGATTTAAATCCATATCTTAAGCCTGAGCATGGAAATATATATTATACCCCTACAGTCCATATTTCTTATTTTAGGCCTGAATGGAAAGATGTAATTAACAAAGTGCATCATTATATAACCTGTGAAGGCAGGTTTTCCATAGTGAATCAGTATCAGATGAGGTTTTTAGCTCATATTTCTGGCTCTAAACCTATGAATCTCTCATTCTTCCTCTATAAATATCTGTTGACAATGTCTAAAAAAATAGAAAGAACACCAAATTATTCTCTTCAAAATATTTATCACAGGGGTTTAATCAAAATGTTGGTAGTTTATCATCTAAAGAAGAACAACAACACATGGGAAAATTTCCTAGCAGATGAAGGTTTCAGCAGTGTTAATTCAAGGAGAAGGGTGGGAAGGCCTTTAAGATAGAAGACCCAAGAGGAATAGTGAAGCCCTGCACCTATACTTACCCCTTCACAAACTTATGAATCTTCTTCACCCTCAAGAAAACAGACAAGGAATTTGGCTAAGAGAGCTAGAGTTCAAACCACCACTCCTATACCTATGATGCAACCAGCCAAAGAGGTTTATACCAAAATTCTACCTAAGGATCCACAAACCTTGGAATCTTTCAGGAAGGAGCATGCAAGCAAGCTTAAAAAAAGGCTATTCGTCTTGACAATAATGTTATGTTTAATGGAAAGGAAGAGGTAGTTTCCTCTTGAAGGAATATAAGCAGAAGAAAACTCATCCTGACAGAAGAATATTCAGTGGAAGTCACCCCTGAAACATTAGCACCAAGCCCTATTCTAGAGACTAGACAGGAGAATGAAGAAGACAGTGCCACTCCATCACCAGAGGAAGCAACATTGGCACACGTATTTTCCTCTCTCAAAACATCAGCTAAGGGGAAAAGTAAAGTTTCAGAGACTACAACAGAAGAACCAAATGTACCCCAAATTTATTCATCTCTTAGATCATCAACTAAATGAAAGAAGAAAGAAATAATCCACTTATACTCATCTTTTCAGGAAGAGAGAAGTGAAACAGAGTTTACTGAAACAAAGTTTGAAGAGGTGTAGTCAAGCAGAGTTATCCATGGAAGAAGGAGGCCTTCATACATTCCTAATCCATACATTCAAAGGCCTCAAACCAGACTAAAGAATAAGCTCAGGCTAGCAAGGAAACTCACAACCAATCCTACTCTTAGAGATGAGATAATAAACATAGATGAAAGTCTAGAAAATGATCCAGGGAAGAAGAAGACTTAGAAGAAAAATCAAGTACAAAAGAGAAATCAAAATAAGAGTGTCACTATGGCAGAAGCTATTAGGATTTTTTCTTCTATACTAGATCTTTAATGATTGAATATCTAAAAAAATGAAAATCTGAAGAGTCATATCATTTTTGGCTTATCTACAAAATTATTAGAAATAGCTATCTTTTCCAGAAAAGTAGCTATTATTTTGATAATTTGTATAAGAAGATGAAAATGTAGCTTTTTCTTCTTGTTGTGAGGAATGACACTAAGTTGTGATAAAGTGTGTGCAACCTTAGCGGTAATGGTTTTTTCCAAGTGTCATCTAGTGAAGCTATCTTCCAAGTGTCATTTTCAGTTGGTTACTCCTACACTTTTGTGGATAAAGATCCAAATGTCATTTTGAGTTAGCATTTGCACTTTTTGTGGAGGAATTTTTTCCAGGAAATGAGGAGTAGTCAGCCACCTCAGCTCAACCATTTCATTCTCCATATTATTATGTTTTCTCTTCATGCATGTATAAACAAAATTTTGTATTTCAAATTAATTTTCTGTTATGTTTAAGATAAGATTTACAATATGTAGAATATTGTAATAAAGTCCCTACAACAGACTTGCAATTTTTGTGGAAACTTTAAAATAACACATTTTTGTATATATACTATGTAAAGCAATGAAGAAAGGGTTTTTTGGTTGTTCATCTCATTGCATCATGTGTTGTATTTTTTTGAGCTTAGAATATCCAAATACACTCTTGAGGACTTATGAATGATTTTATGTGTTTATTTTCTATCTTCTTATGTGTTTCCATACTTTATAGTTTCATTCTAGATTATGATCTACATATGTTGTTTCATGTTATTGTTAGTCTTGTGGTACAATTGTACATGATTATCTAATTTTGTAAGTCTTTCTTTACAATCTTTATCGATAATATATGTATGGTGATATTATTCATAAGCTTTCCCTGTTACATAAATATTTAAATGTATGATGATATTCTTGTAAGTCTTGAAGAAGCCTTCTTTCATCAATACATTATAGGTCTAAAATATTTTGTCTTCTTTTCTTCTTAACAACGGACTTGTATTTTATAGACCCACTATTATTGCACACTCTCCTAACCATTAGAATACAAACTTATCCTTGCTACGACATCAAATAGTAATACCCTCATATGTGTGAGTGATTTATCAGTTTGAAACCTTTTAATTTTGTAGTGTGTGTGAGAATCTCAACCACTTTCCAAATCATAACCCGATTATAAGAAAATCATTTGATCTTAAGATTTGTCTAGTCAGGTGCTTGTTACAATCCAAGTGTTGATTCCAGCGCTAACATCTTTTGGTGCGTCTGTCGAGAGATGAATATTCTGAACTCAATATTTTCCCAAAGTTTTTCCATGAATGCCTAGTACTAGTTTTTAAGGCTCAATAAAAACTAGTCATTTTTTATTGTTATTAGTTCACCCGGGGACTCCACAATGAGGAAAAGGGGTTTAAATACTACCTAGTATAAGGAGAAATCATAAATCACCTCCTGTGTCTATAGTCTCTGACCCAGAAAATATCACAAAGGATGCAAGAGGGAAATAGAAATCAACTGAAGATACATCACATTCAATGAAAAATGTTCCATTCAAAGTACATTCCAAAAGAAAAGGTACCATCATCTATCTTAGAACCTAAAGAAGTTTCAGTTTCAAAGGATTCTACTGAAATATTTCAAGTTGAAACTGCTTCTATAAAATATAAAGTAGATGATGTTAGCTTAAATTCAACTGAAAGTACCTCTTAGTCATCATTGAGTAAATCAAATATAAGTATTACTCCAATGAAAGAAGAAAAATTAGAAGCCTTTGTGTTGACATAATGGGAATTAGAAAAAGTATTGGAAATTTCACCCTTCCTAGATAGGGCTATTTTAACTGAAGAAGATATGAAAAAAATTCAAGATTTCTTCCAACTCGTCCTGAATATCAGTCCTCTCTTAGTCCACAAGAGAAGTGTTTTCCTTTGTTTCAAAACCTAGATATTGGATCTTCCCCTTCTCATCAAGGAGAAGGTAACCTTCCTAAAAAAATGACTTATAATATCTTTGAGTTTTTAGCTCAGCAAAACGAAATTGAAGTTTCCCCAATCCTTCAAGAATACACATATGAATTTGGTTCTCCTGGAGAGGTTGAAATAAAGTCTTCTGCTGTTCATTTCTTTGAAAATCCATTGTTTTCAGCTCCAAATCCTGAAGAACCAACCTAAGAAATTCAATCTTCTGCTATTCAAAAACAAATAAATCTCCATATACTAAAATTTCTAGTACTCAAACACCTGCATCAGAAAGCCTTTCACTATTTGTACCTCATTAAGTCATGGCTCAACCTCCTCCTACAATGATGCATCAAATTTTTGCTGCAAGATATGCAACCCTCACTCTTCCTCAACCTTTTCATCCTCTTCCTCAAGGGGATTATCTGAAATATTTTCCCAAATATGCAAGCGAGAAGGAGTATCTGCTAAAAAACACTTAGTTTCCTTTTACAGTTATGATGATAAACAAAACATTGAACATGAAGATATCTGGTTAAGACTCTTTATTCAGAGCTTGGATGGATAAGCTCGTAAGTGGTTTAGAAATTTTCCACCGAATTCAATAACATGAATAGATGCTTTAGAGGAAGTGTTTGTAAAACGATGGGGTGAGCATAATGATTAATTGTATTACCTTACAGATTTTGGAGCTTTAAAGAAGAATACTCATGAGTCATTAATAGAATTTACATAGAGATTCAATAAATTCTATCAAAATATTCCTGCAGAAGTCAAACCTCCTAAAACCACATCCATGATAACCTTTTCCAATGCCTTGGACTCCAAGTTTGCATTGTGGTTGAGAGCTGAGAAGCCACAAAAATTGGTGGGTATGCAGGCAGATGCTATTGGAGTGCAGTCCAATATTATGGGCTCAAATAAATTGAAAATAGAAGAGGGGAAAAGAGAAAAGGATAAAAGGAAAATGAAAGATGAGAAACCCTCTTCTTCCTCTAAAAGTTTCACAGATGAAGAAAAAATTGATCATATGTCTAATTTGACTAAAGAAATTTATTCCAAAATGAAAAAATTGGAGTTAGAGAATAAGCCTGCTATTAGGCCCATTCAAAATGAAGGAAATAGAAACCAGGCTCCTTTTAGGAGACCCTTTCAGCCTCAATAAATTTTAAAATGCCCAAGAATAAATCTTGATGATCAAAATGTTCAACCTCCACTGAATAATTTTGTTGAAGAAAATCAAGAAGAACAAGAAGAGGAAGATGAATACATTAATTTAGCTAGGGAAACATCACAGTAAACTTGTTTGAATTTGCAAGAGTATGAAGATCAGTATAGGATAAATCTATTTTCAGATGATGAAGATGCTCATATTCACTTCCAAAATGCAAAAAATAAGGTTGAAAATCAGACAAGAAATTATAGTTTGAGGTATAAAGGGGTTGTCCAACAGCCCCAAAAAAACAAGATTATGAAAGGCACGATGCTAAACAGAAGGAAAAAGTTAATGATGTTCCTCCATCTCCTAATCTTACCCCAATCATTAAAACTGATTTATAAAATAAGGATTTGGCTCCTCTCACTTTCAGTTTCAAGTCAGAATTGAACAACATCAAGATTCTAGTTCCACTCCTTGAATTGTTGAAAATTCCAACCTACAGAGAGTCATTTGAAAGTTTGTTACATCCATTTATTTCTCCTCATTCAGTCAACCTAGAGGATTAACATCCTACCATCTACTTGGACAACCATGTCCAAGAACAAAATGATGATAATTCTCCACCTTTTTATCCTTCACTCAATATTCATAACAAAATGTTGCATAACTACCTATTAGATTCTGCGGCCTCTCACAATCTAATTCCTAAGAAAGTGATGGATGAACTAGGACTGGAAATCACTAAGAAATACCATGACCTTTACACATTAGACTCTAAAAGGGTCAAGTGTTTATAAGTGATCAAATATTTGGTAATTTCTCTTACCCAGTTCCCCATGAAAAGTCTAGTAATGGACATAGTGGTTGCAGACATACCATCTAGATTTGGAATGCTTCTTTTCACATCTTGTTCTAAAAATTTGGGAGGCACTCTTCATATGGATATGACGTATGCCACTATTTTGGTCTTTGGAGGAGAATTTAGGAGATTGAATAGGGAAAAACAAATGGCTTATATCACAAGTGATCAAAAAAATCCCTCAAATCATGCTATATATGCATAAGAGAAGGATTTGGGGTCATCTATATTGCACCTTGCTACTGATAACATCAATTTTCAGCCTGAAATCAGTAAAAAATAGAATTTTCAAGTCACAAAAGAGAATAACTTAGAAGCAGGAAAGATTTGGAAATTGTATTTTGATGGAGCCTCATCATGAGAGGGATCAAGGGCTAGTGTAGTTCCTATTTCTCCAACTTATCAAGTAGTGACTCCATCATATAAATTACAATTTGTCACTACAAATAACACTGCGAAGTATGAAGCACTTATTTTGGGTATTAAAAAAGAAAAATATTTGGGAGCTGAACAATTGATTGTTTTTCGTGATTCAGAGTTCATGATACAATAGGTGAGAGATAATTAGCAAGTAAAAAATTCAAAATTAAAGAACTACAAAAATAAATATGGGATTTAATTGAACATTATTTTTCAGCATTCAATTTTAGTTTTGTTTCCAGAGAAGAAAATTAAATGGCAGATTCTCTAGCCATAGATGCTAGTAATTTTAAGGTTCCTCTTGATGTTAAAGCAACATATGATGTTCATATTAAACAGACCTTCCATTCCTGACAATATCAAATAATGGAAAGTATTTGAAGATGATAAAGAAATTCAGAAATTCTTAGAATGTGTAGACAAATTTTCAGACATTCATATTGATAATGAGCAAGACACAATCAAAAGTCATAACACGAAGCCATTTAAAAAGACTATAGCTGGAAAAGACATTATTGATCTAAAAACAAACTTCATTCCTAAAGGGTTTGTTCCTTTAGAGAGGTTGTTTGAAAATAATGATGTCTTTCTAAATCCTGATAGTAAAATAGATGGAGAGAGTACAATTGATTGCAATATTGGTACAGAAAATCAACCTAGATATGTTAAAGCCTCTAAATTTCTTCCTCAGGAAACTAGAACTAGATATGTCAAGTTGTTGAAGCAATATGCATAAATTTTTGCATGTTCCTATAGTGATTTGAATACATATGATAGAAGTATAATGGAACATAAAATTCCTCTTAAAACAAAAGCAAAGCCTGTAGAAGAAAAGATAAGACACATTAATCCCATGTTGCTCCCTATTATTTAAAAATAAATAAGAAAGATGTGGGAAGCTAAAATAATCCTGCCTTTAGTATTTTCCAATTGGGTAGCTAATATAGTCCCGGTTCGAAAGAAGAATGGTGAGATTAGAATTTGAGCTGATTTTCACAATTTGAATCGGTGTTCACTAAAGGATAATTATCCTCTATCAAAGATGGACCATATTTTGCAGCAGGTAGTAGGTTCAAAGAGGTTGTCAATGATAGATGGTTTTTTAGGGTACAATCAAATCTCATTTGATAAACAAGACATGGAGAAAATTTTTTTTACTACACCTCGAGGAACTTTTATGTACAATAAGATGCCTTTCGGTTTAATGAATGTAGGTGCAACATTCCAACGAGCATTGGATATTGCCTTTGTAGGGGAAAATGACAGATTTGTAGTCATTTAGTTGGATGACATAACAATAATTTCAAAATTTGATGAGGATCATTTAAAAAATTTGTAGCAAGTGTTTAATAAGTGCAGAAAATTTGGTTTTTCTTTAAACCCAAAGAAATCATGCTTTTTTCTTCAACAAGGAAAACTATTGGGGCACATAGTGACAAAAAATGGTATTTGCATTGACCCAAGTAGAGTTGAAGCTATACAAAAAATTGGTTTACCCAGGAATAAGAAATACTTACAGTCATTTTGGGTAAAAATATTTTTCCTAGGCGTTTTGTTCCAAACTTTGTAGAATGAATTAAACATATAAATGTCTTGTTGAAGAAAATATGTAGAGTTCAAATGGCAATATGAATAAAAAAATTCTTTCATAGCAATAAAATATACCTTGACTGAAGCCCCAATGTTAGTCAACCCTAATTTTGAGAAGGATTTTCTAACTTTTTCATATGCTTCTGAGGAGACTATTGCAGTAGTTTTACTTCAAAAGAACAAAGAAGGCTTGAAGAAGCCTATTTATTTTTTTAGCCGTACATTAAGAGATGTTGAGTTAATGTACAACTTGTTTTAAATACAAGCATATGCATTGGGGAAGGCTTTAAAGTCTTTTCGATTTTATGTTATACATTCAAAAGTCATTTCTTTTATGCCAAATATTGATGTCAAGGATGTATTGTTGCAGCCATATACAGATGGCAGGAGGGGAAGACGGTTAACAAAGATTCTAGAATTTGACATTGAAATCAAACCTACTAAGTTGATAAAGGGATAGGGCTTAGCCCATTTGATGGAAAAATTAAATTCCAAAGCTCTAAACCTGAACATGGAGGTAGCCGGAGAAACATATAAAGAAGGTATATATGATTATCCTGAAATATTTTATTCCAATTGGTATAAGGATACAATGTACTTTTTATTAAATCTCAGTTTTCCTCCAGAAATGAAAAAATCAAAGAGAAGGGATTTTAAATTGAATCTTGTTAAGTGTTGCATAATGGAAAACAATCTTTATTGCAAAGACCCTGTAGGAGTTTTGTTAAGATGTCTAGATAAAGCTGAGCCATAGAAATTTATGTCAGAGATACATGCAGGGGTGTGCGTTGGACATTTATACTGGAAAGCTATCGCAAATAAAATTCTAAGAGTTGGCTATTATTGGCCAGCTATTTTCTTTGATGTTTTTGCTAAAGTTAGGGCTTGCACTGAGTGTCAAAAGTTTGTCGGTAAGCAGAAATGGCTCCAACTACCTCTCATTCCCATTTCAGCAGATGCTAATTTCCAACAGTGGGGGCTAGACTTCATTTTTGAGATTCATCCACCATCATCAGGACAACAAGGGTGGATTATTACAACCAAAAACACCATTGACACATTAATAATTAAATTTCTATTGGAAAATATTATGTCTAGATTTGGGTGCCCTTAAAAGTTAGTGACTGACAATGCAATGGATTTTAAATCTGCCAAGATGAACAATTTCTATCAGAAATATAAAATTCATTTAACTCATTATACACCTTACTATCCCCAAGGTAATGGGTTAACCAAGTCATCGAACAAAATCCTGGTAAGAATCATAAAGAAGATGATTTCAGAAAACAAAAGAAACTAGGATACTCAGCTAGTTCATGCTCTTTGGGTAGATAGGGTGAGTAACAAGAGATCAATTGGAGTTTCTCCCTTTCAACTTGTTTATGGTACTGATGCTATGATGCCATTACAGCTGGCCCTTCCTGTTATGAAATTTTTATAAGATGAAATTGATGATTCAAATCCCATTTAGATAAGAATGCTACAACTTATAGAATCTCATCAAATCTGGGAATACCTAATGGACAAAGTGAAAAAATACAAAGTTGAAGTGAAATTTGTTTTTTAGAAAAGGGAAAAACAACATATCTTTTAGGAAAATGATTTGGTATTGCATTGGGATGTAAGAAGAGAAGACCATGGAGAAAATAGTATGTTTAACAACTTGTGGTTCGGGCCATTCAAAATTTCTCAAGTTCTGGAAAATAACACATTTCTGCTAAAGTATTTAGGTGATGATCAATTGACTGGAGGTCCAGTCAATGGTCATTTTCTCAAAAATTTTTTTTTTTTTTGTTATGTTAGTTAGTATTTCCATTGTAAATATCCAGAGTGTTGTTTCAATAAGTCTCCATGCCTGATGGTATTTATGTATGTAAATAGAGTCAACCTTGAGTTTTTTTATCACCTAAAAAATTTTCAAAACATCATTTTGTCAAGTTTTTTTTTTGATCATGGGTCAAAATAGGGTCTTAGGAATATTGTCTTGAATTTTACCAAAAGGCAGTATTAGATTTTTAGGTTTGAACCTTCCTTAGTGTTAAACAAATCCATTTTAAAGGTTTTTTATGTCAATTCATTGATCATTTCATCATTTATTTCATTTCCCTAAGTTTTTTCATCAAAACTGGCCAATTAGCCAAGAAACATTACTTCCGTAGAGCCACTAGTTCAAAAAAGTTAATTCGTGCTATGAAACTGCTGAAAGTCATGAAGAAAAAGCTCTGTTTTCTGGTTTTGAGCAGTCAACTTCCAAGGAGGTTTATGAGAAAATAAAAATTAATTTAGGAAAAATAAAAGAGGTTTTTATTCCTAACGGGCCTAAATACAAACACATCTCTCATTTTCTTCCAATTCATTAGGATGTGGGAGAAATTGATAAATTAAAACGCGCTATGAAATTATTGTTACAAAACTGTCCTGTACATGACTGTTTAGCAGTCAACTTCAAGTTCCATTTCTGGCCAAATGAAAAAGTATTTTGGAATTATGAAAGAGGTTTTTCTTCATTACAGCCCAGCTAAAATAAAATCTCTTAATTTTCTCACATGTGTTATTAGTTGGGAGATACGAGGTTTTTTTTGAAGACCTATTTTCAGAAACAAAGTTTTCCTATTTTACACATGTTTTTCAAAGGAAGGTTCTGGACAGTTGTGTGTTTCAAAAAACCAAGAGTTTTTTTTATTCAAGACATTATCTCCTACAACAACCTCCTTAATTTTCTAAAAATACATCATTGAGTAGGAGATATAGGCTCTGTCCCAAGAACTATGTTTCAGGAAAAAACAGGAAAAACCAATAGACCAACCTATTGCAAATGAAGAAGGGACCTCAAGAAGGATGGAATGACTCTGTTTTTCAAGTGATATGATGAAATCAGATTGATTTTGAGTTTTTAGCACATTTTAAATTTTCATTTTGGAAAATTCTGGACAAAACTGCTCACTAAGCAGTTTCGTAGCGCAAACAGTGTAAAAACGGAGAAAAGCGCTACGAAACTGCTGTAGCAATTTTTCTTGCCCTTTTTCATCACATTTTGGGGGGTAAAAATATGAATTAAGGTTTGAAATTTCTAAGAAGGATATATATAAAGGTAATGAAGATTATTTTTAAGGAAATAAGTCAAGATTTTGAAGAAAAAATGGTTAAAGGGCAGCGCTACGAAAAGCGTGACGAAATTGTCTTATTTTCGTAGCACAATCTATTTTCAGCTCATTTGAATAGTTTGATGATGGTTTTGGATAGCTTGAGTCTAGGGAAGAGTTTTCGCATGTGTTAATTAAAATTCCAACAGTAAAGCACAACGAAATGAAGAGTACATGATGGTCAGAATGTTCAATGAATACAAAAGACCATATGCCTAAAAAACAGGGATTGGTTTCCTGCTTTTGAGGAGGTCAGCAAAGTGGTCATGAAGAGCTCAAGCCCATCATCCAAATTTTACCATGTGATGAAATAATTGTAAATGATGTAATTTCAAGTAGATAAGGTTGTTAGGATAAGGTTATTAAAGATATTAATAAGGAGTTTGAGTCCTAGTTGAAATAGGACTCTCAAGTAGGATAGGTGTCTTTTTGTCATAAATTTCATGTTTAATGGTTATGCAAGGTGTCAATAGTTAGAAATTCGATGTATATAGCCTAAGAGGAGATCATTTGATGTGTTAATATGTCTATTAAAGGCCAAGAGGTCGAATTGGAAAAGGGATGGAGACATTTTTTCAAAACTGGTGCATATTGTAAAAAGACTATTTCAGCCGATGTAGAGAGCTTCTACTTGACCAACTTGAGATTCCGAAGGGGTTTTTAGGGTTTTCCTGTTCTATTAGTGTTTCTTATATATCTTATTTGCAATGGTGCTCATATATATTACTCAGAACTCATATTTAGATGCTCTGAATTCCTTTATAAATGGACTGACTGTGTTTTTACATGTTTCAAGTGTATGTCTCATGACTAAAAACCCTAATATGCCTCAACTTCCATGTCAATTAGATTCACTGATTTTCTAATATTTCTTTGAATCCATAAGCACAATGTATACATGCTGATGTTGGTTTCAACCTACAGGTTGGAAAATGTTATCTAAGAAGACCACTTTTTAAAGCTTTGGATTGACTGATATATACAGTAACATACAACTTTTCTTCACCTGAGATTCTTAGTGTATTTTCAATGATTTTTATGCCCTATCTTTGAAATGTTTCTCTTCCATAGCCTTGATGTATCATTACTCAGAATTCATGTATTACATGCTCTGACTTCCTTTGAAATTTCAAGTTATTGGGATTTTCCTGAATGTGTTACTCTTTCATTGAAATATATACAAGCCTTAGCTTCCACTAGAAGAGCTATTGTTATCTTTATCTCTTTCACTGAATCCATAGCCCAATGGTAGAAAGCCTCCATATTTTCAACCTGTAAACATACAGAATCAAAATACATATATTTAGCCATCTATCTACATCCTTACTCAATATCATTAACCTTTGAGAGAGCCCTCTCAGGTTGAGAAGGCTAAGCCTCAATCAAAAGATTAGTTTGAAAGAGTGACACTGAAGTTGTCTGATCAACACCCAATCAGGTACGATTTTGGTGATAACAAATTCACTTAATGAAAATTCAGTTCCTAAGATTTTAAGGCACTGAATCTATGGTCCTTGAAGCCTCATAGGGAGGACTTTATCCCCAATAGGAGCCTCTGTTAGCACTGCAATTTTTCAAAGTCTAGTCATCATTGTAGTTGTGTCTTTGATCCTCTCTTGTCTCCTAGCCTATGGTTGAAGGTACTGGAGGGTTAAAATGTGTACTAGTTTTTATCATTTTTAACAAATTCCAAAAATTTTGAGTCCAATAGTTTGTTTTGAGTTATTAGGGTAAAATTTCTTTTAATGAGTCCCTTAACTACTTTGAGTAATTAAGCCATGATTTTATCTTGAGAAGTATTATTTATTCATCATGATATATTCTATCCAAGGCTAAGGAAAAAATGTCAGAGTTATCAACTGTTTTAGGAATAACACAAAAATAGCTACTTTTTCCAAAAATGTAGTTATTTCCTTTAGAAAATTTGGTTTCACAAGCAGCACAGAAATAGCTACATTTTCCAAAAATTTAGATATTTCCTTCATAATTTTTACAAGGAGGTGAAGAGGCATTTCTTTGGTTAAAATACACTACTCTTAGAATAATTGAAGGTTTTATAAAACAAGAGGTATTACCCTTTTTAAAGGTGCCTATTTCTAATTGGAGGATTCATTAAAAGGAGGTTGGCTAATTTATTTGCTAAGGATACTTAAATATAATGCTACTCATTAGAGGTGAAATATATCAAAGTTGAATTACGAGTAGCAATTAGTTTAATTATTCAATGGAGTGAAATGTTCAATGGAGTGAGTTGGCACCAAAACTTAAATCATTTGATTTCATTTCACTTAACCTCACCGTGATTAAGGGAATGTAGAGCTCTATTTCTCATTTACCCTGAGAAAGCTACAAAAAAAATTCATTATCCTCCAGCAAGCATTTTTTAACCTTGTGCTAGTATTTAGGGCTTCGTGAATGGTTATTGTTCCTAGTTTTACAGGTGTGAATTAGAAGTTAAGTTAGTTTTTAACTAAATGGGTAAGGATGGTAAATTATACCATTTAGAACCTGTTGTTCCTTGAGAAACAATTCCTTGCTGTGTAAAGGAATCCGTGCTCAAGACATTAAAGATTATGTCACAAACAAGTGTATATCTGTCTCTGTTTATTAAACCTTCAAATATTAATAATATAATCTCCAAATATAAAACCCCTACAAGTTCTGCAATGCCATGTTCTCTTTATGCTGAAGTGACTGAATGGAAGAAAAAGAAAGAATAGGATTTCAATATGATATGCTGCTTAAAACAGAATCTATCATTATAAAACCTTGAAGAAGTGAGCAACAATAAAGTTAAAATAGAGGAGCGCCCATTAAGGATGTTTAACTCTTAGATACACAGATATCAAGAGACCTGCAGCTCAAATCACTCTATTTTATTCATAGATATGGAAACGAAATGAAAATTGGAAAACTATTCAACATAGATAGAATGAAGGAAACTTGCAAAACTTTTCATTGATTCAATATTTTTCAGTACAAAATTAGGCTTCGAGGTCCAAAACTCGGAACCTTCTTCCCTCTTCCAATTGTCTTTAAATACAATATGACCAAAACAGTTTCTAGTGACGAAACTGATTCTAACAGTTCTAACTAACTCTAACTGCTTAAACTACTAACTATGATGGAGGCACATGCCTCGAAAAAGTTCTATTACATTTATATGATTTCACTAAAAACATAATAAAAATTTGAAAGTTTCTAATCTATGTGAACTGGTGCTCCTGAGAAAGTTGCTGTCTCAACAACTACTTGTGGCTAAACGGCTACTTGTGGCTGAGCAGCTGGAGCTGTTGTGCCCTTTGAAAATCTCTTGCATTCTTTCCATAGCTTATCCTGAGTTGTCGAAGAATTCTTGTAACTAAGATATTCCAATCTAAATGCAACAGCCTGACTGTGAGTAAGTGACGCAACAACATCACTGAAATTCGCCCAAAGGAGAGTTTGGTCAAATATTACGTGGCTCGGTCAGCAATTCTCTTTGGTGAGCCCCGGTTTTCCATTCCACATGACCTATTTCTTTCTTCTAGATTTATTTGTCAATTTTAGAGAAATTGACAAACAAACATATATCCTCGGCTTTCAAATGTTATATTATATTTTCGACTTGATATTTCTCCGCCACCCTTATAACCAAGTTATAACCACATATGAATACACTGCGCCTTTTTAAACGAATGAATTTACCACAGGCCTTTGGTTCGGGCCCACATATGTGTCTATGGACCAATCAAATGTGCGCATCCTCCTTTGTTAAACATTGTGTATCTCCACTACACGAAGACCGTCTGATGATCTTCTCTCAGATCAATGGCCTGTATACATTTCGTTCGGCGACCTCGTACTGGCGTTAACGCGCGAAATGAATACGGAAAGGCAGTTTCTCCACGGTCAAATCTTGCCACACCTCGGTTCCTCTATGGAATCGCTTCCCCCTCCAGGAATACCGCCTCCGTACCTAAAGCGGTGCGAAATAGGAAAATCCGCCGTTGTAATTCCGCTAGTGGTTTTCTACAGGGCTCGACCACGGTTGCAACTCTGGGTTATAACCTTCGTTTATCTGCTCCGGTTGCCAACTCTGGGGTTAGTATCGGTTCCGAATGTCAATGCAACAACGAATTCATCTCCTCATTAAACGAGAATCACCATTATTGACAGATTTCGTCTCCATCTGGATTTCTTCACGGAATTTACCCAACCAAATTCAAGGAAATATACAAGGAGTGGCAGAATCGATACAAGGGTACGACTAAGGAGTTATATATGCACAAACTCAACCACTTCACAATAAAAAAAAATCCCTAATGATTAACATTTCAAGGCCATTAGATCATCAACAGAGCTGAATTCATTTAATTGGAAACACTCGACAATGCACAGAGTTATTGCAGAAAATCTCTATTCTTTCTTGATGACGTCATTACGGGGGGTCCTGGAGTACGGCGGAAAACTTCGACCGATACCCCCCGTAATGAATCCAGGCCGTTGATCACGGCTTCCACTAAGATTTGACCAGTCAAATATGGGGGGTCTGAATTTGATAACTAACGAGCTATTTTCCCCACCATAATAACTAATCCAGAACCACTCTCCCACGATCACCACTTCCGCTCAAGAAATTGCTCGGAGCTTAAGCTTAAATCAAAACATATATTTTAGTAAGGTTAATATTCATCGAGCTTTGAAATGATTCTTTTATGATATAGTATAAAAAATTTATACTATAACATATGATTTTTGACTTTCTATTTTTTTTGTATTTTTGATATTCAAAATAAAAATTGAAAAGGATATGCAGATATGATCTACAACATCTGGCTCCACCTGGGGATAGTGTTTTTACCACGAAACACTAAGAACTTGCAGATCAGTGCCTTCACTTTGGGCATGGAGTCACATATTGCTTGATGGAAAATGTACAATGATCACACCGGATATATACAATGATGATGAAACTGGTTCTTAGTGCCGGAAATAATGTTTTAGATATTGCCCATTCACAGGCATATCCAATACTTCTCCTTCAATATTTTCCAGCATGAAAGTGTTATTCATCTTAACTTCATTGATTTTGAACGGACCATACCACAAGGGATCAAATTTTCCGTGTTTACCTTTGTCTTCCCTTCGGGTATCCCACCTCAATACCAAGTCTCCCTTCTGCAACATGATCTCCTTTGATTTCCTGTCAAATATTGTCTTCATTTTCTGCTGATAAGTGAGAAAGTTTTCCCAAAATTGATTTCTGTTTTCATTTAACTCCATTACACTGTTCATTCTTCTAATCATGGCATTTGGTTCTGTTTGAGCATCTTGGAGAAAGGAAATCACAGGTTTTACCAACTGAGTGGGAAACAATGCTTGAGTACCATATACGAGCTCATAAGGAGACTTGCCAGTAGACCTCCTAGTGGTCATCCTTGTTGCCCATAGAGAAAAAACTAATTTTGTATCCCAATTCTTTTGGTTTTCATTAATTGTCTTCTTCAGAATTCTTACCAATGTTTTGTTAGAAGATTTTGCCAATCCATTCCCCTATGGATGATAAACTGTAGAATGAGACAATATCACATTGTAAGTCTGAAAAAAATTAATAAATCTGAGTGAACTGAAAACTTGGGCATTATCTGTCACAATCTTTACTGGACATCCAAACCTGCTAAAGATATTTTCTTCTAGAAACTTCATAACTACCAGATCATTTTCTTTCCTAGTGGGGATTGCCTCCACCCACTTTGTAAAATAATCTGTAGCGATAAGGATCCACTTAAATTGCCTGCTGTATGGTGGATTGATTTCTCCAATGAAATCTAATCCCCATTGTCTAAAAGGTTCTTCAACAAAAACAGGGAGAAGAGGTAAAGGAGCTAAATTTTTCTTCTCTGCAAATACTTGGCATTTTTGACAACTTTTGACTGTTTTATAAACATCCGCAAACACAGATGGCGAATAGAAACCTGATTTGAATATCTTATGAGTTGTTACCTTCCAGCTGTAATGACCTCTGCATAGGCATTCATGATATTCTTTGATTACTTTTGAAACTTCTTCCTCTGCCAAACATAACAAAAACACACCAGTAGGGTCCTTCCAATATAATTTTGCTTCAATTATGACATAAGGCTGAGCCTTAAGTTTTAAAGCTCTGTATTTAGTTCTATTAATTGAAGGAGGACAAGACAGAAAGCACAAATAATTAACAATATCCTTATACCAATCTGAGTAGAGAAATTTATACTTAATTGCTGTCTTTGACTGATTATCTCCTGTTTCTCCATCGACTTCATCCATAGGGGCCAAAAAATTAATTCCCAATTTCCAGGTCATATTCCTGAATTTTAGTGATCCATTTTCCCCTTTTACCTTCCACATCGCTCTGTACTAGGACATATTTTACAGCTGAATTGGGAACATATGCTAAGATTTGAGAATGAAGGATATAAGTTCTGAAAGCTTTCAGTGCTTTCACCAAAGCGTATACTTGTTTCTCCAATATATTATATTTTAATTCTGCATCTCGCAGAAATTTACTAAAATATGCTACAGGCTGTTCATGCTTTTCTTCATTTCTCTGTAATAACATAGCAGCAATTGTTGAAGGAGATGCAAACGAGAAAATTTGAAATGGCTTCAAATAATCTGGACTAATGAGAACAGACGCTTCCTTTAAAGCTTCTTTAATCCTTTGGAAAGACTCTCTGTCTTCTTTGTCCCACTTCACTTCGGCATCTTTTTTCAACATGTCCGTTATCTTCTTGACGATTTCTGCGTAATTGGGAATGAATCTTCTTAGAAAATTAATTTTTCCAAGAAATTTCTGAATATCTTTCTTACTTCAGGGCAACGAAATTGACTGTATTGCTTTGACCCTTGCTGGATCGATCTTCACTCCTTGTTTGGAAACAATGTGGCCCAACAGTTTACCTTCTTCCAGGGCAAACAAAGACTTTTTAGGATTCAACGATAATCTAAACTTTCTACACTTCAGGAAGGATTTCTGCAGATGATGTAGATGCTCTTCATCAGAACTCGAAAAAATGGTGACATCATCTAAATAAACTACCACAAACTCATCCCCCACCAATGCGATATCCATCGCCCTTTGGAACGTGGCCCTCGCATTCATCAGGCCAAACGACATCCTGGCGTACATGAATGTTCCCCAGGGTGTAGTGAAAGAAGTTTTCTTTTGATATTCCTTCTCCACAACAACTTGATTATACCCTGAAAAACCATCCACCATAGATAATCTATAAGCCCCAGTGACTTTTTGTAAGACAAAATCCATTTTCGGCAAAGGATAATTATCCTTCAATGAAGCCCTGTTCAAATTCCTGAAATCTACGCACAGTATTATCTCTCCAATTTTCTTTCGGACTGGTACAATATTGGAAACCCAATCTGAATATCTTAGGGGAACAATTATTTTGGCCTGCAGCAATTTCCTCACCTCCTTTTCAATCGAAGCCAACGATAATGGATTGATTTGTCGGAGCTTCTATTTATGCGGCTTGACTCCATCTTTCAGTGGGATTTTATGCTGTATGATACCCTTATCATACATTTTCAAATCGTCATAGGACCAAGAAAATACATCTTTGAATTGTCTAAACAGATCTATGTACCTTTCTTTGTAGTCCTTCGGGATTCCTTTGAACAATTTGACCATTTTAGGCTCTTGTTGAGTCCCCAAGTTGCAATCTTCCACCTGTTCGTCTTGGTTTGATTTCTTTTGATTCACTGCAACGTCATTAGCACCAAACAGTCTTTCGAGAGGCACCAAGCCTCTTGGAAAAACATTGTCTTTCAACTAAATAATTTCCTGACCACCAATCTTCTTTTTAAGAGTCTTACCAGCCAATTCATCTTCATCAGTTTCCAAATCAATTTGATGATCTTCAAAATCTTTAGTCATCAATAGAAACTTCTTAATCTGTTCATCGTCCTCAAATACCTGCCAGTGTTTAATATTGTCAGGAATTGAAGGTCTATGTCTCATCTCAATTTCATACCTTAGTCTCAGACTGATCGGAGGTTTGAATGTACTTGCTGCAACCGCCAAAGAATCATCCATTCTATTTTCTTCCCTTGGAACAAACTGTAAGTTGAAGGCTTCAAAGTAATTTTCGATCAGATCCCAGACCTCATTCTGATATGCTCTTAACCTGGGATGTTTAGTTTGACATAAATTTTTGATCTGTCTTATAATTAATTCTGAATCCCCAAACACAGTCATAGACCGAATTCCCATTTGCTTAGCTGTCTGCAAACTAATGATTAATGCTTCATACTCCGCAACATTATTAGTGGACTCAAACTCTAATTTGAAAGAAAAAGGCACAAGGTTACCTTCAGGAGAAACAAAAATGAAACCAGCTCCAGTTCCTTCTTTGGAAAATGCACCATAAAAATAACACTTCCATAGCTTGTTCGAATGCAGCTCCTTATGCACAATTGCTGAAGGAAGCTGCGCTTGCGATTCTTCAGCAAATTCTGCATCTTCATGCAGCATGAAGCAAGAGAGGTCATCCTTCTCTTGGCTGTAAATTGGTGAATTACCTGCATCTTTCTTGGTAGTAGTTTTTTGAAATCTAGTCTCTCTATACAACCTCCTTTCTTCACCATTGAAAACAGGAATGATAGTATATGTAAAATCTAGCTTCAAAACTCCTCCCAGCTTTGACCCCATGATCTAGATAGTAACATACCAAACATGGCAGGAATATCTGCCACTACAACATCCATCATAATGCTTTTGGCTGGGATTTGAGCCAATGTAATAACCATATCCTTAATCAAACCCACACACTTTACCCTTTTTGAGTCAAAAGAATAAAGATCTCGATATGGCTTGGTGATTTGCAAATTCAACTCTTTCATCACACACAGTGGCATCATATTGTGGGATGCACCAGAATCTAGCATGCAGTTATGTAGAACAAAATCATGTAACAGAAGTGATATATAAAAAGGAGGGACAGATGAATCTACCTCTTCAACATGGGGTCCAAATGTAACCACTGGTTTCTCTTCCTGCAGATTTACTATATCACCTACTTCATCAGACTGAGATAAATTGATAAACTCGGAAATCTCTTTCTTATAGCCAGGGGTTTTCATTAACTCAAGAAGAGGTACTTGAATCTTCACTTTCTCCAACTCTTTCAACAAACTGAAAGCTTGATTTGATTTTGTCAAATTTTCAGGTTCTTCTTGATCTTTCTTGGAATTCGAATTTTAATTAGAAACAGTAACCACTTTCTCCAAAATATTAGAATCTCTAACTTTTGTTTGAGAAGTTTCTGCTTGCTGGTTTTCCTTCTCTTTTTCTTCGTCCATGGGCTTTTTCCCTTTATCTGTTTTCTTAGTTTGATCTTTCTGGAATGGACTCGCCATTGGAGCAGGTGCTGCTTCTGATTCTTTTTCTTCATTATCTTGAGTCCTTAGTCTCTTCTTTGACCTCAAATCATATTTTTTATGCAACTCAGATTGCATGAAGTCTATGAACTGTCTGCAGTAATCATCCATCTCTTCTTGATGAAATGAAAGATCATTTTCTTCCACTTCTTCTTCTTCAGCTTCTTCTTCTGTTTCATCGTCTTCCATATACACAACAGAAATTCGAGCATCATCCTCTCTCTCATCATCATCATCTACTGAACGGGATGGAGCCGCCTCTATATACAAAGGTGCTTGTACTTGATCTAGATCTTTCTTCTCTCTTTGTAGAATCTGCAGAGGCTGTTTTTTAAATTGGGGATTAAAAAACCCTCTATTCTGTCTTGCAGGCTTACTATCTATTTCTAATTTCACCAATTTATTTGACAGATTTTTTATGACCTTAGTCATATCGTCAATTCTCTGATCTTGAGTTGAGGCTTCTTCTTTAGCCTTTCCTTTATCTGAAACTTTACCAGCAGTGGACATATTAGCCTCAATCTCCAGAGCATCAGTTTGAATCTGCTCCAACGTAGGGGACCTTATTTCCCTCAATGTGAAACTGAATTCTGGTTCAAATGCACCAGCAAAAACGACCCTAGCTCCAATAGGAGGGGGTTTCATTTCAACAGGAAAACTATTATACAATTTATTAAATCTTTTCACAAAATATTTCATGCTTTCATCAAATTTATTCTTTATTTGATTGAACTCTGTCAAAGAATAGCCATGGTCCCTTATTTCACCCCATCTCTCAGTTAAAAGCGTTTCCAGGGTATCCCAATCGTTAATGGAACCATTAGGCAATCCTTTGAACAATTTCCTTGCCTCTCCATTTAGTGACTAAAAAAAGAGTCTCATTACAACATCTAAATGTTCAACATTCAAATTCTCAGCAAATGTGCAAAACAGAGGCAAGTGTTGTTCTGCAGTTATCTCATCTTCACCAGTAAATCTAGGGAGTAACTTGAGATACTCTTGAGGCATATCATGCAATGGTTGGGCTAGATTTAATGGTGCATATCTATTCATCAAGAAAGCAGGGGCTGCAGGGACTGCCATGTTTACGCCCGAGTTAAATGCTCCTTGAGCGGGGGTAAAATGAATACCAGTTGTAGGCGGGGATGAATGAGGTGGAACAAATGATATAGGAGTTGGAGTATGAATGATTGCAGAAGAGCTGGAAACTATATGGGGCTGAGTTTCTGTAAAAGGAAAAGACACAAACTCCAAATATTGCTCTTCTAATGTGGGTTCTTGAAAACGATCAGGTGATGGTGACGATTCTTCTTCCGAGAAAATGAGTTTCTTGGAAGATTTCTTGGATGAGAAAGTGCGTGAACTGCTGCCTGGTGCGAGCAGTGTATCTTCTGGTGTATCTACAATTTTTGGTTTCTGTCTCTTCTTCGAAACAAGCTTCTCAAGATCGGACAAAATAGGAACTTTTTGTTGAGAGGTATCTGACCTCGTGTGAGGTTTCTTGGCAACCAGAGCTATTTTCAAACAAACACAACTTACTATTTCCTCCTCTCTGAGCAACCAGAGGAAGTGTAAAACAAAACCCAGGGAAAATCTTCGAATCTTCGTTCCCCGGCAACGACGCCAATTAATGTTGTTCCTTGAGAAACAATTCCTTGCTGTGTAAAGGAATCCGTGCTCAAGAGATTAAAGATTATGTCACAAACAAGTGTATATCTGTCTCTGTTTATTAAACCTTCAAATATTAATAATATAATCTCCAAATATCAAACCGCTACAAGTTCTGCAATGCCATGTTCTCTTTATGCTGAAGTGAATGAATGGAAGAAAAAGAAAGAATAGGATTTCAATTTGATATGCTGCTTAAAACAGAATCTATCATTATAAAACCCTGAAGAAGTGAGCAACAATAAATTTAAAATAGAGGAGCGCCCATTAAGGATGTTTAACTCTTAGATACACAGATATCAAGAGACCTGCAGCTCAAATCACTTTATTTTATTCATAGATATGGAAACGAAATGAAAAATGGAAAACTATTCAACATAGATAGAATGAAGGAAACTTGCAAAACTTTTCATTGATTCAATATTTTTCAGTACAAAATTAGGCTTCGAGGTCCAAAACTCGGAACCTTCTTCCCTCTTCCAATTGTCTTTAAATACAATATGACCAAAACAGTTTCCAGTGACAAAACTGATTCTAACAGTTCTAACTAACTCTAACTGCTTAAACTACTAACTGTGATGGAGGCACATGCCTCGAAAAAGTTCTATTACATTTATATGATTTCACGAAAAACATAATAAAAATTTGAAAGTTTCTAATCTATGTGAACTGGTGCTCCTGAGATAGTTGCTATCTTAACAACTACTTTTGGTTGAACGACTACTTGTGGCTGAGCGGCTGGAGCTGCTGTTTCCTTTGAAAATCTCTTGCATTCTTTCCATAGCTTATCCTGAGTTGTCGAAGCATTCTTGTAACTAAGATATTCCAATCTAAATGCAACAGCCTGACTGTGAGTAGGTGACGCAACAACAGCACTGAAAGTCACCCAAAGGAGAGTTTGGTCAAATATTACATGGCTCGGTCAACAATTCTCTTTGGTGAGCCCCGGTTTTCCATTCCACGTGGTCTATTTCTTTCTTCTGGATTTATTTGTCAATTTCAGAGAAATTGACAAACAAACATATATCCTCGGCTTTCAAATGTTATATTATATTTTCGACTTGATATTTCTCCGCCAGCCTTATAACCAAGTTATAACCACATATGAATACACTGCGCCTTTTTAAACGAATGACTTTACCACAGGCCTTTGGTTCGGGCCCACATATGTGTCTATGGACCAATCAAATGTGTGCATCCTCCTTTTTTAAACATCGTGTATCTCCACTACACGAAGACCGTCCGATGATCTTCTCTCAGATCAATGGCCTGTATACATTTCGCTCAGCGACCTCGTACTGGCGTTAACGCGCGAAATGAATACGAAAAGGCAGTTTCTCCATGGTCAAATCTTGCCACGCGTCGGTTCCTCTATGGAATCACTTCCCCCTCGAAGAATACCGCCTTCGTACCTAAAGCGGTGCGAAATAGGACAATCCGCCGTTGTAATTCCGCTAGTGGTTTTCTACAAGGCTCGACCACTGTTGCAACTCTGGGTTATAACCTTCGTTTATCTCCTCCGGTTGCCAACTCTGGGGTTAGTCTCGGTTCCGACTGTCAATGAAACAACTAATTCATCTCCTCATTAAATGAGAATCACCATTATTGACAGATTTCGTCTCCATCTGGATTTCTTCATGGAATTTACCCAACCAAATTCAAGGAAATATACGAGTGGAAGAATCGATACAAGGGTACGACTCAGGAGTTATATATGCACAAACTAAACCACTTCGCAATAAAACAAAATCCCTCACGATTAACATTTCAAGGCCATTAGATCATCAACAGAGCTGAATTCATTTAATTGGAAACACTCGACAATGCACAGAGTTATTGCAGAAAATCTCTATTCTTTCTTGATGACGTCATTACGAGGGGTCCTGGAGTACGACGGAAAACTTCGACCGATACCCCCCGTAATGAATCTAGGCCATTGATCATGGCTTCCACTGAGATTTGACCAGTCAACTACGAGGGGTCTGAATTTGATAACTAACGAGCTATTTTCCCCACCGTAATAACTAATCCAGAAACACTCTCCCACGATCACCACTTCCGCTCGAGAAATTGCTCGGAGCTTAAGCTTAAATCAAAACATACATTTCAATAAGGTTAATATTCATCGAGCTTTGAAATGCTTCTTTTATGATATAGTATAAAAATTTTATACTATAACATATGATTTTTTATTTTCTATTTTTTTTGTATTTTTGATATTCAAAATAAAAATTGAAAAGGATATGCAGATACGATCTACAACAGAACTGACCAATACACCCTTTTTTTTATCATCGTGCAATGGGACAGTTCCAAATAGTAGGATGGTATCGATTTTTGAAGAAGTTTTTAGGAGAAAACATTGCAGTTTCTCATGCATTTTCTGAGTCTTTCAGTGGAGAGTATGTCAAGCTAGGGTATTGGACCTTGAGGATCACAAAGACCATCATTTCATGAGCTACCCAGCTGTTAGCTATAGGTGTGTTCAGGTATGAAAGAAAAACTTTGATTAAAGTGGATTTAAATCCATATCTTAAGCCCGAGCATGAAAATATACATTTGGACCCCTACTATCCATATTTCTTATTTTAGTCTTGAATGGCAAGATTTTATTACCACAGTGCAATGTTATATCACCTGTGAAGGCAAGTTTTCCATAGTGCATCAGTATCAGATGAGGTTTTTAGCTCATATTTCGGGCTCTAAACCTATGAATCCCCCATTCTTCCTCTATAAATCTTTGTTGACAATGTCTCAAAAAATACAAAAAACCCCAAATTGTTCTCTTCAAAGTATTTATCACAGGGGTTTAATAAAAATGTTGGTAGTTTATCATCTGAAGAAGAATAGAACCACATGGGAAAATTTCCTAGAAAAGGAAGGTTTCAACAATGTTAATTCAAGGTGAAGGGTAGGAAGGCCTTTAAGACCGAAGACCCAAGAGGAACAGTCAAGCTCCACACCTAAACTGACCCCTTCACAAACTGGTCAATCTTCTTCACCCTCAAGCAGACAAACAAGGAATTCAACTATGAGAGATAGAGTTCAAACCACCACTTCTATACCTACGATGCAACCATCCAAGGAATTTTGTACTAGAAGACTACCTAAGGAGCCACAAACCTTAGAGTCTTTCAGGCAGGAGCATGCAAGAAATATTAAACAAAAGACTACTCTTCTTGACAAGAATTCTCTGTCTAAAGGGAAGGAAGAGGTAGTTTGTTCTTCAAGGAATAAACGCAAAATAAAACTCATCCTAACAGAAGGATATTTAGTGTAAGTCACCCTTGAAACATTAGTAGAGAGCCCTGTTCTAGAGACTAGACAAGAGAATGAAGAAGATAATACCACTCCAGTAGTAGAGGAACCAACACTGGAAGAAGTATTTCCTCTCTTAAAACATCATCTAAGCGGAAATGTAAAGTTTTAGAGACTAAAAAATAATAAAAAACTATAGGCCATAGTTATTCATCTCTCTGTTCATTAGCTAAAGGAAAGAAGAAAGAAATAATCCACTCATACTCATCTTTTGAGGAAGAGAGTAGTGCAATAGAGTGTACTGAAACAAAGTTTGAATAGGGGAAGTCAAGCATAGTTATCCACTGAAGAAGGAGGCCTTCATAAATTTCTAATCCTTACATTCAAAGACCTCATACCAGATCAAAGAAGAAGCTCAGGCTAGCAAGAAAACTCATATCCAATCCTACTATCAGAGATGAGATAATAAACATAGATGAAAGTCCAAAAAATGATCGAGGGAAGAAGAAGGCTCAGAAGAAAAAGCAAGTACAATAGAGCAAGCCAAATAAAAGGGTCACTAAGGCAGAAGTTATTAGGATTTTTGCTTCTATACTAGATATTTAATGATTGAATATATAAAATGATGAAAATCTGAAGAATCATATCACTTTTGAATTATCTATAGAATTATTAGAAATAGCTACGTTTTCTAGAAAATTAGCTATTATTTTTAGAACTTGTATAAGAAGATGAAAAGGTAAATTTTTGTTCTGGTTGCATGGAATGACACTAAGTGGTGATAAAGTGTATGCGGCCTCAATGGTAATGGTTTTTTCCAAGTGTCATCCATTGAATCTATCTTCTAACTGTCATTTTCAGTTGGTTACTCCTACACTTTTGTGGATAAAGATCTATGTGTCATTTTCAGTTAGTAGTTGCACTTTTGTGGAGGAAGTTTTTCCAGGAAACGAGGAGCAGTCAACCATCTCTGCTTAGCCATTTTGATATCCATACTATCATGTTTTCTCTTCATGCATGTATAAACCAAATTTTGTATTTCAGATTACTTTTCTATTATGTTTAAGATAAGCTTTACTATATGTAGAAGGTTGTAATAATGTCCCTACAATAGACTTGCACTTTTTGTGGAAGCTTTAACAAAACATATTTTGTATATATACTATGTAAAGAAATGAACAAAGGTTTCATTGGTTGTTCATCTCATTGCATCCTGTGTTGTATATTTTTGAGCTTATAATATCTAAATACACTCTTGAGGACTTATGAATGATTTTATGTGTGTATTGTCTATCTCCTTATGTGTTTACATACTTTATAGTTTCATTCCATATTATGATATACATATGATGTTTCATGTTATTGTTAGTCTTGTGGTACAACTGTACATGATTATCTAATTTTGTAAGTCTTGTTTTGCAAGCTTTCTGGATAAGATATGTATGGTGAGATTATTCATAAGCTTTCCCTGTTACAGAAATATTTAAATTTATGATGAGATTATTCATAAGCCTTCTTTCTTCAATACATTATAGGTCTGAAATATTTTGTCTTCTTTTATTCTTAAAAATGGACTTCTATTATATAGACCCACTATTCTTTCACATTATCCTAACCATTATAATACAAACTTATCCTTTATACCACATTGAACAATAGTACCCTCATATGTGTGAGTGATTTATCAGTTTGAAACACTTTAATTTTCCAATGTATGTGAGAATCTCAACCACTTTCCAAATCAAAATCCATATATAAGAATATCCCCTGAGCTTAAGATGTGTTTGGTCAGGCGCTTGTTACAATCCAAGTTATGATTCCATTGCTAACAACATGTATAAAGAATTAAGATCATGAACATCAAGAACGGTACAAAGTTTCTTTATTGATTAAAGTAGAGACGTGTGGAGGAATACCACCTGATTCAGCCACAGCTCGAAGTGAAACCATCCTCTAGATCCATCTAGGCCAAGCGTCAAAAAGTTTCTTCCAAAAACATACACATAGATGTCATCTAAGAAGAATGAAAATCTCTATGAGGGGGACAAAGGTTTCCACAATCTAGGAGTGCAGGGGGAACATGGATAAATCAGACTTGATCAGGGACTAAATGGATATAATATCAATACCTATCTCTATCCCCCCTTATGGCCTTCCCATGAGGTGTATTTATACTACCCAAAAATAATTTTTTCAGTTGGGATACATTTAGGCCACAATATTATGTAGGTAGGCTTCTAGTGTAACCCATAAACACCACCCAGAAAATAGGGAATTTCGTATTTTTTCATATTTCAAATTATATACGGTGTTAACAGGATTTTCAAAGCGTAGATTCGTGTATGGAATTAAAAATAACTTTTTTTTAGATAAAGGACCAAGTCTGTAGGGAAAGGGATGCCTAAAACCATAGCTCAGAGCATCTGTAATATTCCAAATCTGGAACAACTAGCAAGGCATGAATAGAAAACACATTTTCTAGGAATGGCTAATACAGAAATGAAAAAAACACTTGGATCCCTTAGATCTAAGTATATAAGTCCTAAATCCAAGAGGGTATCAAAAATAAATCCTTTTAGGTGGGTGAAACAGTCCTCCCACACATAGTTTCCTTGAAAATTGCCCCAAAGAGGGACTGCAGTAATAACAAACAATTCTGCTCAGAAAATAATGCAGTTTCTGTAGTGTAGTGATAGGAGGCTCATGAAATATTCTTTAATAGTATTTACATTAGTAAATAAGTCATACAATTAATTTTATCAAATACATGGCCGAAAATACAAGTCATAGACAAAAGAAATCTCCTCAAAAGAGGGCTGCAACCATATGAATGATTGAAAACTGCCTTGACAACATTATTTTATTAGGCTGCAACTGATATATGTTACATGTAAGATATAGAGCAGATCTATGCATAGAAATTTAGATATATATCATATCCATGCAATAGAAGAGCTCCTCTTTCAGATCCCCTTGGAATTTCGAGGTTTACACGAAGCATAAGCAATAGATCTGAGATCTAAGAAAGCAGATCTGCAGAAATATTCAGAAATGCTAAAGTATTTAGATTATGTAGATCAGATATGATAAGTACAATGTGTATATCTCCTCTAGTATATCTCCAAGTAAAGAGTATATTCCCAACACTCAGGAACCAGCTCTCCAATTGATGCACCCAAACTCACTGCAACACCTCCTACTAGAATAACGCAGATCTAGAGTAAAAAATGCGTTGTATGGGATAGATGGCTGATGGCCACATTCCAATATTAGAATCTAAAGCTCATGCACTTCAATACACTTCCTAAAATAGATCAGAGGCCTCATCCACTGAAAAAGAGCACTAAAATGACTAAGATTTGAAGACATCTAATCTCCACTGAAAATAATGCAGTCCCTCAAGGGAGACTATGCTGCAACTTGGATAAATGAGTTAGCCTGATGCCAAGATGCAGACTGAATCTCAAACAATGGATGCACTCTTCTAGGAGGTTAAAAGACACACTCACTAAGAAAAGGCTCCAATACAAGCTAGATCTGAACAGATCTAGAGTTCCACTTGTTGCAGCTTACAAAAGCAAGAAAACCCTCACTAGATCTACATTGCAGTTGGAAGTAGAAGCTTGGTCTCCAACCAGATAGTGGACAAGAAATACAAGCTCTCCCAATATCTCCTTAATGGGAAGAGATGGAACTCCTAAACAGGAAATTCCAATGCTAAACAACATATGCAATCTAGCCTAAAAAAGCAAGAAAGCCGTGTGTCTAAACAGACAACAAATCAGAAATCAAATCATGAACAACCTCCACATATTGCCTTCCCCTTCCTTTTATAATATGAGAGCTTGCCAAAACCATAAACAACCTTCATCCACTTATCTCTTTCATATAAGAGAACTCCTTCTACAATTACGTTGTGACTTATTGATGAGCACTCCTCCAATACTATGCTATAGATATGGTGAAGATTTACATATTCAAGTGGATTTCTTCTTTTCACACTCAAGTGTGTTTATTAAAGTGGCCCAGATTTACCCTTTTTCACATTGGGCATGGATTTATTCATTCATTAGGATTTTTGACCCTCCTTTACATAATTATTCTTTGAACAAAGAAAATAAAATTAAATTGAATATTCCTATTAAAATAGGAATATTACAATCCTCCCCTCCAGGATGTTTCTTGCCCTCAAGCAACTTACAAGGACTTTGAAAAATTTCCAAGAGAATTGTCTCCTCCGAAGGGTATAAGTGTGCTTGCGGTGAATGAACCAATCAGCTGTCATCATAAATAATTGGGAGATACATAGAGATAATTCTTTGTTGTCCATTGGTTTCCTCAAGGCATGAGAGATGGTAGATATATGGTACTTCAACCCCATGAGAAGCTCCAATCTCCATGTTATCATCCAAACAAAGTGAGCCATCCTAGGTAGCTCAGAGAAAAATTCACCAATTCCCCCCATTTTCATTGTGTAGGGGCTCCATGTATGGAAATGAGAGATGAGGATACTGAACTCATGCTTTCCCTCTTTCCATTTTTGATGAATGTGGAGTTACTGATCCTGGGCTACAATAAAATATTCCTCATGAAGCCAAAAGAAACTTGGACCTTAATGATTTTCTTCTTTGATTCTAGTGAGTCTTCTTGCCCAATCTCCCATGCATATAGTGAGTAGATTATCTTCACCATATCTGCTCCAAAAGAAACATGGACTAAGTGTCATATGATATATGGGATGGTGACAATAGTCCTCCCCTTGAGACCAACGTTGTCCATCATCTTTTTGCCTCAAATCCAATTCTCCTCAGTGGGATGGGTTCTTGGAAGTCCTCAGCACTTCAGATCTAAAATCTCTCTCTCTTGTTGGTGTAGAAAACCCACACAAAGAATGGAACTCAAAGGGAGCTCACATAGCAAATGGCAGAAAATGGTGACCAAATGTATAGATCCAGAGTGTTCTAATAGGCAACAAAAGGTGAAGAATGATAGGAAAAACCCTCCTATTTATAACAAAATATTGGGTCATTCTAGATCTTGGTGCATGATTAAAATAATGCTAACCAAATCTAGATCCACCTTTTATGGAATATTTTATTATATTTGTTGGAGGGAAAAGGTATTTGACTTGGGTCAAATCCCTTGATTTGTCAAAAATAAATAAATAAATGATTTATTTATCTTTTTAAGGAAGCTGTTAGAAGATAATCAAATAAATAATGATTTATTTAATTATTTAAGGAAGTGGTTGAAAGATAATTAAATAAATAATGATTTATTTAATTATTTATGGGTGATTTGGTCATATTTAACAAGGAATATTATCTAAAAAAGGTTTAAATGATTATTCCTAGAAAATAATAAGATAAATAAAGGTTTATCTAATTAATTTCTTTGATTTTGGGTTAAACATGACTGGGAATAATAATTAACTTATGGTTTAATTAATTATTCCATGAGGAAAATAAAACAAATATAGGTTTGTTTAATATTTCCTTTTGGGGTTTCCTATTTAGACCATAAACAACCTAATAAATGTGGTTTATTAAGTTATTTAACATAGTGAAAGCAATTTTACTTAGGGTAAAATTGGTCTTACATGGTGTACTTGGGTCCACCTAATGATAATAGGTTAGATGACCAAAAAATGGTGTAACAGATTGCCCCCCAGTGTGCGAGTGTCAGGAGCAAATCGTATGACCGAAGTACGTTGTAAGAGCTCAATCACTAGACAACAAAAGGGAAGTCAGAGAGAGAAATGCAAGGTAGATAGTGTGCTGAAGAACTAGACCCTGAGGAGACGAGACTCGCAGGTGCAACGAGTCTCTTTTTATGAGAGGGTACCTGTGCTGAAGGCGGCGGGGGAGGCATACCTATGCCCGCCGAGACAAAGTACAAAAGAATAGTGTGTCCAGTAAACAAGGGACTGAACCATAGAGTACAGCTGGCATAATCAAGAGCCAGATAAAAATACAATGAGAAATCCCATATACATGTTGTGCCTGGGATAACAGCTAGGACTTGTACAATAATATCTGAGTACATGAGATACAAATACAACCCAAATGCCCCCTGGAAAAGGGGAAGGGCTCACAAAATCTGACTGATACATGCAAATCAAAGAGGCGCTGCAAGTGGCGAAGGCCAACACCGTCAAATATCTGGAGCTGCATCGAAGGCTGCAAAGAGGAGGTCATCCAGGCATGTGGGGGGCTACCTGCAGGGCCACCCCCTCATGAGGGTTGAGACATCTCACACACACCCGGGAATAATCAAGAGCGGCTGCTATATCACTGAACCATCAAGTATACGGATCTCGGTCATGCGGGAAGGAGCTGGCGTGGAGAAACAACCAAGTCAAAGGAAAATGAGAGATCCCTTTGCCTGATCCGAGGCATCGAACAAGAGTGGAAGCTGGAACCAAGGTACACCACCCTCTAGACCTGGCTTCTAGAATGAATGAGCTGATGTCGACAGAAGAAGGTCCGCCATAGGTGAGGCAATGGGAGATCCTCAACTAAGGCACGAGAGAAAATAGTAGAGCAACGGACAGACTGACACAAATGATGATGGTGAAATGGAAGGGACTGAGTAGCGAATGGACGACTTCCCTTGGTAGAGCATAAAGGGCAGGAATGACCTGGCAGTGACTGACGCAATATCATAAGGGATAGGGGACAGTGGGACTGAAGGCCATAATGTGCGACACAAGAGAGAGACCAAGCAATGAATGGTGGAGGGCTATAGCGGGGTACAAAAGGACTCGGGATAGACTCCATGAATGCGATGATGACTCAACTTGGATGCTCTAAACAAGGGCGACTTGATGGTGCTGCCACACAGTAAAGGCCCAATGGGGGACCATGAAAAAATGAGTACAAGATGGTAACTCATGACGAAAATCGACACGAACAAAGACAAGTAAGGAGGCAAAATGGTGCCCCAAGTACAAGTGTTGTAAGTGAGGAAGTTCGATTTGAAGGAGAGGTGAAGTGACCCTTCTTGGAAAAAATAGCTCCTGGCGAAGGATGAAAGTACAAAAAAGATGCTGGCTATCTAAAATAACCTAAAACATGCATCTCAAAAGGGAAATGCTAAGGGTAATATTTCTTAAGATAGAGTGCATTGCGAGGATTAGGAAGAGGATTGCCTTCGAAGTCAGCTAAAAGGTATGCCCCCTTACCAAGACCCTTACTGATGACGTAAGGGCCTAGCCATAATGAGTCGAACTTCCCGTGACCAAGGACATCATGGGCTTGATCACATACTAGAGCAAGGTCACCTTTGAGGCTGGACTTTTCGGTCATATTGAGCTTTGGTGCGTTTCTTGGCCGCTTCCATGGTTTGCAATGCAACACGACGGTCTTTAGAGGCATGCTCAGGCATGATAAGTCGTTGTTCTAGAGGTTGGGTGTCAGGGAGAAGTTCAACAACCAGATGAAGGGAAGGGATGTCACACTCGATTGGTACGACATCCTCCTCTCCAAAAACGAGGTGAGGAGGGTTATGGTTGAGGGGCATAGGTGCCCCCGAGCATGGTGTGGTCATGCCAAAATGTATTTAGAAAAAAGGGGAATCTAAACACATTTAAATGATGTGGTGTGCCATTTTTTCTCGTTATGGTTATGCAGTGTGAGAAAGGAAATTGAGGATTACCACTCTCTTTTGGTACTGCATATAGGGATCAAATGGACTTTAAGTTTCCGAGTTGGCATACCTAGTGTCACTATCCAAAAAAGAGGATTTGGAGATAATGAACTGATGCTCTCGTATAAAAGCTATAGGTTGGTCAACAATAATGTCTAAGAGACTGGGTTGCTGATGTAAGATGAGGGAACGATAAGGGGTATCAACCCTAGAGTGATTTGAAGTGATATGGGACTCTAGAGGTTCTTCAAAATGTGGAAGAATAATGGGACTAAAGTCAACATGACCAGATCCACTAGGAGAGTTGTGGAGAATTGCTTCTCTTGGTCTCTCAAATGTGGGTGCCCCCTTACCCAAACAGTGGGTTTCAATGTAATGGCCACAAGGTGGGTGTGGTGTGAACGCATGGGTTTGATGTAAGGGGGAATAGATAACGTCAGGGGTGGGGATTTTTTCCATAATGTCGTCATCGCAATAGAATATGGGGTGACTGGTGGAGGAAAGACCACCTGACGTGGTGAAGTGACCGGAATCATCATCATGAGAAGAGAGGTTCACATGCACATCGTCACAAGGGGTGACCGAAGAGTAAGTAGATAAAGGATCTACCGATGTTGAACCCAAGAGGATCGCTAAAGGAAGGTCAAGCGAAACAACAGGGGAGGATTCAGATGGAATGTTCCCCGAGGGTCTCATGGATGACGATAGGTAAAAAATGTTGGACGAAGGCTCCGTTATCTCAACATCAGGAGGGGGAATGTCAATGGGAGCAGTCATATCTGGTAGTTCTGCTGAAGCAGAATGCGCAAATAGGGGAGAGGTGGACTCATTGCGCTTGGCCTCGAATTGGTGGACCGCGGTGATAGAGGTGCGGAATTCCTCGAGGTGGGGACAAAGATGGGTGTAATGGCCATGGAGATCACACAAAGCACAGGGGTGGTTGGTGTGAATAGTCTTGGGGTTCTTGGCCGCGGTCGCGGAAGGAACAGAGGCTTCTGGGACCGCAGACTCAGGGAACGTGACATTAACCATGGGCTTGAGATGAAGCAATGCAGGACATGTATGGGAGGCGTGACCGACAACATCACACAAAGCACACTGGATGGTATGCTTTTGAGGCTGAGGAGGAGCAGGGTTTGTCGGGGCAGCCTTGTCCTTTGATGCCCCCTTGCGAGCTTTGCCCTTCTTACCCGAAGTGGTCGCAATAGGAGGTGGTTCCTGTTGAGGTGACTGAGGCACTGATGCAGCGGGAGAAGGCATGGGGGCCGGTTGAACCGGGGTCAAAGCAATATAAGGTTTGGGTTGACCAGGCAAGGTGGGGGCTGGAGGATCAAGGTACCAAATGGGAATCCCAAGGGTCAAGTTAGGAAGAGAGAGGGTGGCCATGACCGGTACCGTGTACACTCCTGGTGGGGGAGCTAGGAACGGTATCTGACCAGAGGGGTAATGGCCAGGTGGGACGGCTCCTAAATGGCTAAGGCCTGGAGGAACCGTGCCAGGGGGATAAAGGGGCTCATGACTACCAACTGCAGGTGAAGGGCTAGGAGCAGGTTGCGGAGGGCAAGGTTGTTGACTAGCCGAAGCAGGTTGCTTGAGAGCAGCCCGAGACGATTGCATCATGCAAACATTCGATGAGCTGGGGTCAGAGATAGGAGGAGGAGAAAGACCAGGGAAGGTTCCGAGCAAAGAGGAGTCTTTGTAGACGCCAGGAGAGACACTGGTCAAGGAATCGACGGTTTGCTTGTTGGCTACAGAAGAGATGGCCGTCTCAGGTGAGGTCTGAGATTTTGGCTCATGATATGTCAACTGGTCAATGGTGACTATATTTCCATTATGAGGGAAAGACATCTTGCGGAAAACCGCAGATGGGATAGCAGACATAGCATAGGTCTAGCTTCGCCCCAACAGAATGTTGTAGTCTAGCGGGGCATCGATGACTTCGACGTCAACGCAAACAGTCTTACCGGCAAGGGTGATAGGACAATTACGGAAGAGGCCAATGGGCTGGGAGGCGTGGCCATCCCACGCTCTAAGGGTGATCGTGGAAGGGGCTAATTCAGGAGAGCCGAGTTGCTTCCAAACCGAAGCGGACATCACACAGGTGGATGCCCCCTCATCAATTATGCACCGAGAAACGTTAGCGTTCCGGATTTTGACCGGGATTTGGAAGGCTACGGAAGCAGGAAGAGGAGGATGTTCTGATTGATGGGCGTCGAACAGAATCATTTGGTCATCAGCAAGATCTACAACGCCCACGGTAGATAGTAGAGCCTTCTTTTGGGAAGGCCACGACTGGAGGAGTTCCAGTGTGGAAATGGCAGCAGGAGATTTCGCCAAATCATCTACTATGCTATATGAATGAGAAGCTCGACCAGAAGCAGCATTTCGACGTAACGGTCCTTTAGGAATCTTGGTATGGACCTCAACTTTGGGTTGAGGGATATGTAAGGGACCATTGGTTGTCGAAAGAGGCTCTGTAGAACCGGAAGAAGGGGACTCGGGGGCAGACTGAGCGGGAGGCGTGGGGTACTGGCGAGACCGAGTTTGAAGGTTAAAGTTGACGGTTAGAGGTGGATCAGAGTTCATCATGAGGATCTGGTAATTGGAGGAACCAAGAGGTGAAGGTGGAGTGGCCACCTGTCCGTTAGGTGGTTGGGTAGCCATGAATCCCTGCTGTGCAACCACCGACTCTTGAGGGGGCGGTGACGGCTGTTGCAGGGGTTGAGAAGGCAAGGGAGGCGAAAGCGCATATGCTGGAGGAGCTGGCGCACCAGGCTGCGGATAAGGGTAATGGTTAGGTTGGGAAACATTGAGGTAAGCAGGAGGTTGGGCAAAAGGATGAGGCATGCCGTATCCTGGATGCGTGCTACCGGGAGGGGGAGAAGTGCAGGGAGTGGTGCCCCCTCCCCCAGGAAAACCATAGCTCATGAGAGGTTGAGCGGATGGATGAGAGATAGATTCAACGATACTGCCGGCGGCATGAGGTGCCCCCGGTGTATGGGCATCACCGGGTTTGGGGAGATCAGGTAGGATAGTAGGATCATAACCTGTCTGAGCGTAGATTAGGTCATACTTTAACACCATTTGGAGGGCATCTTCTTCAGTTTGAGGAAAATGCGATGCGACATCTTTCCCAATAGGGGAAAAGAGAGATCTAAGGAACCAGTCCATGTAGACATGGTCTTCGAAGGGAGGAGATTGGCATAGGCTCCGTCTTCTTCGCCATTCCTAGACATGGGTAGAAAGGCGGGTCGAAGAGGTTTTCTTGAAGGAAGTCAAGAGTTCGATACCAGTGTCATAATGAAGGGGAAGCTGGAAGTAAGATAAAAAAGCCCGGGCAAGAGTTGCAAAGGTGGTATGGGAGGAATTGGGCTGATCAACATACCATTTAGAAGCTTCACCTGTAAGTGTGCGTTGGAACAATCTAAGATGAACAGAGTCATCGGTAATGGAGGTAGATGAACACCACATGTGGAAAGATCGAACATGATTGGAAGGATCTTCTCCAGCATGGCCTTCAAACTTTGGGATGTCGGAAGGGAGCTTTGTCGGCATAGCAGGCCAACTAGCATCATGGTGTATAGGGTCGTTTGTCAACCGGTCCAAATCGGGGAGGCTGAGGCCTGCCAAGAAGGGGAGCACGGGTGCAGCCGAGGTAGTTCCTATGGCGGTTCCGCTAGTAGTAGTTCCGGCATTAGGGCCGGGAGCACTGCTAGCGTGAGGCCCTGGACCAGACATAGTGAAGGTGACAGGGGGAGAACCAAAAGGAAAAGGAGAACCTGATGAATCAGGAGAGGAGTCGGAGTGCGGACTCGAAGGAGGACTGGCTCGACGACGGCGGGGCAGAGCAGGTCGACCAACTGGAAACTGAGGGTGAAGGCCAAGAAGTCTCCGGGAAAGGCGCCTTGAGGGGGCAATGATGACAGGAAGAAGGAAACCGACAAGGGCAGAAAGGGACAGAATCAAGAAAGGTAAAGGGTAGACAAGGTGTAGTGACAATTGATTTTAGAGTCTTTTCCAGGAGGTGTTAACTAGGCTCTTCTTCACTTAGGGTCAGTGTGTGATGTGCGTTAATTTTAATTTTTAAACCCTTTTCGTTTTGAGAGCAAGAAAAAGTGTGCTGCGTAACTGAAAAGAAATCTGTAGAGAACAATATATAATGCTGAAATAACAGAACATTTAACAGCTAAACATGCATCAATCTAAACCAAAAAGGCGGGACTCTCAAAACTAATCTAATCAAAACACACTAAAAAGAGGCCAATAGATCTAGGGCCAAAAGGGGCAAGGATCTAAAGGGTAAAGCTGCTGAAAAGAGGTGCAGATCACAGCCAAGAGACAGAGGCAAGGTGGCTGGAAAAAAGGAAAGAAATCAGAAAAAAGTGGAAAGGACAGGGAGGAGGTCCTAAAGAGAGGTCCAAACAAAATGACAAGAGGTGATTTGAAAGGAAGGAAGGCTGATTTAAAGGGATCGGAGGATGAGGTATCAGATCTGAAAAAGGGAAGGCTGAAACTCTGAAAAAAGCAGACACCTGAAACAGCTAAAACTCTTCCACCAAAAGTGGAGGGTACTGAAGCCCTAGGGGGCTAGGTTCCCACTTATATGAGCAAAAGCAGATCAGAAATAGGTCGAAATGGGCTAAGACAGAGGCTGGAAAACCCTGACAGAAGCTTCAGAAAAACCCAGAAAAATTTCAGAAAAACAACAGAAAAATGTCCAGGTCGCAGTTTTTGACCTGTTTTTTGCTCCGGTCGCAGTTTTGGGGCTGTTTTCTACGACCTGAAGCTCCAGGTCACAGTTTTTGGGCCAAAAAGTGCGACCTGCACTTCCGGCGCTCTCGGCGGCAGATTTCGGAAAAAAAATGTCGTCTGAGCTGCGGCTGATGTCTGTCACCTGCGCAATAGGGCCAGAAACACGCGGAAGTTAGAAATTTTAATGTTTTAGGGTGTTATAGGGGAAAAACACCATGAAAATAGGAAAAAAAAAGCTGAAAAGAAACCCTAGGGTCTGAAGTAGCTAGATATGCAGGAATATGAAAAACGACAGTGGTCGTAATTTAAAACCCGTGTGGAGTCGCCATTTGTTAGTATGAATCCTTTGTCGAAGTGTACGAAAAAGGACCACTTTAGCTATACATAACTAATAGCCCTAACAACAAAAGTGGCTGCCAATATCTTCAGATCTGTGGTTAGTTGAACATAAAAGAGCTGCAAAAACCAGATCTATGCATGGAAAGACATTAAGCAGAAAAAACAAGGGTTTGCTCCATATACCAATAGACAAGACAAGAACAATTTTTCAAAGAATTTTTATATTAATTGGGCACCTGGGAGGAAAACAAGAAGGCGTATCCAATTCTCCTCAGTGGGATGGGTTCTTGGAAGTCCTCAGCACTTCAGATCTAAGATCTCTCTCTCTTGTGGTGTAGAAAACCCAATGCAAAGAATAGAGCTCAATGGGAGCTCACACAGCAAATGATGGAAAAATGTGACCAAGTGTATAGATCCAGAGTGATCTAATAGGCAACAAAAGGTAAAGAATGGTAGGAAAAACCCTCCTATTTATAACAAAATATTGGGTCATTCTAGATCTTGGTGCATGATTAAAATAATGTTAACCAAATCTAGATCCACCTTTTATGGAACATTTTATTATATTTGTTGGAGGGAAAAGGTATTTGACTTGGGTCAAATCCCTTAATTTGTCAAAAATAAATAAATAAATGATTTATTTATCTTTTTAAGAAAGCGGTTAGAAGATAATCAAATAAATAATGATTTATTTAATTATTTAAGGAAGTGGTTGAAAGATAATTAAATAAATAATGATTTATTTAATTATTTGTGGGTGATTTGGTCATATTTAACAAGTAATATTATCTAAATAAGATTTAAATAATTATTCCTAGAAAATAATAAGATAAATAAAGGTTTATCTAATTAATTTCTTTGTTTTTGGGTTAAACATGGCTGGGAATAATAATTAAATTATGGTTTAATTAATTATTCCATGAGGAAAATCAAACAAATATAGGTTTGTTTAATATTTCCTTTTGGGGTTTCCTGTTTAGACCATAAACAACTTAATAAATGTGGTTTATTAAGTTATTTAACATAGTGAAAGCAATTTTACTTAGGGTAAAATTGGTCTTACATGGTGTACTTGGGTCCATCTAATGATAATAGGTTAGATGACCAAAAAATGGTGTAACACAATGGACACATCCACACAATGTGTCATTCCTCATCTCATGTTCATAACAAAGATTGGAGCATTATTAACATCATGATATAAAAAAGCTCCCTCATGCCACCTCATGAGAGGGTTACATTTTCTCCCAACCCAAGGTACATACATGATTATGATATTAATTCTAAACATAAATACATGTACATACACCATAGGTATAAGCAAATGTATGGACATGGAATTCATCATGGGGTGCCCATACTTTCTTCTTGTCAACCAAAGCAACCATACCTCCTTCTTATGCATCCCTATCTTGAAATACAAGGCATGAGACAAGAAAATAAAAAAATTTGGGTGGTAACCACACTCACCCAATAGAAACCAATGCAGGTCATCTCCTCCCTGCTTCAGATCTATATGTGGTAAGTGGTTTACATACCACTTACTTTCTTCCCTCATCATCCCACCATGGCTGAAGGTGAAATGTATATTTGGTGCCTTAGGGAAGCACCCATCATGCTGCAAGACCTCCCTTAGACCACCAAGGGAGTGGCCATATTTGGGAATAGTTCTGGCCCATAGTTGGCCATGAAGTTTATATGGTAAGACACACTTTTTAGGAGTCATGGCCTGCACATGTAAAGTAAAAGAATGCATGCAATCATAAAGTAAAATGTGATTGTCATAAGCATGCTTCTTACCCAAAATATTCAGCGCTGTGATAGTTCCTCTCTTGGCCAAATGTATCATCAATGTACAAGGTTGAGGGAACACTTTTCTCTTTTCATCAGGGGGTTGCCCTAGTGGACTTCTCCCAAGTAAGGAGACATCAAGGCATAGGTCATGATAAAAATATATATGGACTAATGTGTCATAGCTTATCTTGCATAGATATTCATGCCTTCTTAGGAAATCACTCCTCTGAAATAAAGAGGGGTAAATGTTTCTTATCCTCTGAAGCTTGCCCTCCCCTTTATCTCCTGCAGGATTCAGGATCTCACGATCTGATAATGATGGCACAAGCTGCTCATGGGTGGTGCCATAATTTCTATATGCGAGACTCTTTGAAAATCCTTGCAATAATGTAAGAGCTTCTCTTCTTGGAGCATCTTCCCCTCCTTCTTCTTCATGAAATGCTAGAGACGCCTTTGTTATGACTGCGCTGTCAGCCCTAGCCTTTTCTTCAATGGTGGAAAATGCCTCATCATCAATAGGAGACCTTAGGTCTCGGTCTACCTTTGAAGGAGGAATCTTCATGTCTTATTTTCGAGAAGAAGACTCTTCATCCAATGAGGATATTTCCCTAGGCAAGGTATCAAACAAGTTCACATTCTCCTCAATGGTCTTCATAGGTGGAGTTGGATTTGTAGATCCTCCCTTTGGCACATCTCCTCTCTTCCTCCTCTTGAAGAAGTTGCTGATAGAAAATGGTAGCTTTGATGATATGGTTGAGTGCTCATACCCATAAGATGAGGATGTAGAATTATCCTCATGCATAGATCTTGTATATCCAATTAGGGAAACTTCTTGGTCTATCCCCTTTATTTCTCTGGTTTTTCCCTTAGGCTTAAATAGAGTTTGGAACAGAGTCCTTGAGAACTCTCTCCCTTACATTCTTCCAACCAAATGGTTTTGACTGTTGCTTTATGTGTCTTCCATGTTATCATTCTTCTTCTTCTATCTTCTCCCTTCCTAAATAGACATCTTGGCTTGATGCTCACAGGCTAAGCCAAGGATCAAGCTTTGATACCACTGTAATATTCCAAATATGGAACAGCTAGCAAGGCATGGCTGGAAAACGCATTTTCCAGGAATGGCTACTACAGAAATGAAAAACGGCACTTCTATCCCTTGGATTTTAGTATCTAAGTACTAAATCCAAGAGGGTATCAAAAATAAATCCTTCTAGGTGGGTTAAACAAACCCCCCACACCTAGTTTCCTTGAAAAATGCCAAAAGAGGGACTACAGTAATAACAAACAATTATGCTCAGAAAATAACACAATTTTTGCAGAGCAGTGATAGGAGTCTCATGAAATATTCTTCACTAGTATTTACAGTAGAAAATAAGTCATACAATTAAGTTTATCAAATACATGTTTGAAAATACAAGTCATAGACAGAAGAAATCTCCTCAAAAGAGGGCTGCAACCATATGAATGACGGAAAACTTCCTTGACAACGTTATTTTATTAGACTGCAACTGATGTATGTTACATGTCAGATCTAGAGCAGATATGTGCATAGAAAGTCAGATCTATATTAGATCCATGCAATAGAAGAGTTCCTCTTTTAGATCCCCTTGGAATTTCAGGGTTTACACCAAGCATAAGCAGTAGATCTCAGATCTTATAAAGAAGATCTGCAGAAATATTCAGAAATGTTGAACTATTCAGATTATGCAGATCATATCTAAAAAGTACAATGTGTATATCTTCTCTAGTAGATCTCCAAGTAAAGAGAGGATCCCCAACACTCAGGAACCAACTCTCCAATTGATGCACCCAAACTCACTACAACACCTCCTGCTAGAATAACGTAGATCTGGAGTAGAAACTGTGCTATAGGGGATAGATGGCTGATGGCCACATGCCAAGATTAGAATATAAATCTCACGCACTTCAATACACTTCCTCCAATAGAGCAGAGGCCTCCTCCACTGAAAAAGAGAACTTTAATGACTTAGATCTGAAGAGATCTAATCTCACTGAAAATAACACAGTCCCTCAAGGGAGACTGTCCTTCAGCTTGAATAACTAAGTTGGCCTGATGCCAAGATGAAAACTGAAGCTCAAACAATGGCTGCACTCTTCCAAGAGGTTAAAAGACACACTCACTGAGAAGAGGCTCCAATACAAGCTAGATCTGAACAAATCTAGAGTTCCACTTGCTACAGCTTACAAAAGCAAGCAAACCCTCACTGGATCTGCATTGTAGTTGGAAGTAGAAGCTTGGTCTCCAACCAGATAGTGGACAAGAAATACAAGTTCTCCCAATAGCTCCTCAATGGGAAGAGATGGAACTCCTAAACAGGAAATTCCAATGCTAAACAACATATGCAATATGGGCTAAACAACCAAGAAAGTTGTGTGTCTAAACAGACAAAAAATCAGAAATCAAATCATGAACAACCTCCACATGTTTCCTTCCCCTTCCTTTTATAAGATGAGAGATTGCTAAAACCCTAAACCACCTTTATCAACTTATATATTTCACACAAGAGACCTCCTTCTAGAATTACGCTCTGCCTTATTGATGAGCACTCCTAGAATATTGCGCTGTAAATATGGTCAAGATTGACCTAGTAAAGTGGATGTGTTCTTTTCACACTCAAGTTTGTTTAATAAAGTGGCCCAGATTTACCCTTTTTCACATTAGGCATGAATTTATTCATTCATTAGGAGTTTTGACCCTCCTTTACATAATTATTCTTTGAACAAAGAAAATAAAATGAAATTGAATATTCCTATTAAAATAGGAATATTACAGCATCAAGTATACAGAGGTGAAAATTTTTCTATAACAGATGCCCCCTAAAATATGAGGTCAGAAGGAGTACATGATGGCTGAAATATATTAAGTGTGTAATAATAATCATGCAAGGATTTGGGAGGATTTCACTTGATTTCATCCTACCATAAAACAATGAAGAGGTTAGAAAGTGTAATATTCCAAATCTGGAATTTTCTACAACAATAAGAATACCTTAAGGTATTCCAAAGTTGGAGAACAGCAAGTAATCAACTCATGTATTATGTTTGAACACATATCCATCATAATAACAATCACAACAACAAACTATATCTCTATACATTTCACCAAGTGGGGAAGAGCTGTTATTCTTGCCTCAAAAACGTTATTTTCTGAATATTGACTTATAATAGTGGAAAATAATAGTTTTGTGCCTTAGAATGAACGATATAGGACATTCATGAAAAATATTTTCAGAAACAAATGCCTTTAGCCTAGTTAAACAAGCCTCCCATGCTCAAGACAGCTAAAAATTGCCAAAACCCCAAGACTGCAAAATGTCGGAGCTGTTGCATAAGAGAATGTGCAGTCTAAATAGAGGTTAAATCAGAAAATAGAGAAATATATCTGATAATATTATTATAATACTCAATGAGGTACAAAAACAAATATTAATCTCTTTTATACAGATCTAAGAAGACCCAGCAAAGGTTTATTGACAGAAAAGACATACAAGAGAAAGATGCTGCAAATCTGTGGCTGAATCATGCTATATATCTAAATTTTTGCATATAAATGGTTGAACAAGAAAATAAATGGCTGTAGATGCTTCCCCTAGCTTTCCCAAAGAAAGGTTGATCCTCCTCTTGGGAAACTAGCTCCTCAAAATGGGGTTTTAACTCCTTCCACTGCACACCTTAAGAAATAACACAGCTTTCTGAAGGTAGATGCTTGGCCCAACACCTGATAGTTGAAAATTCAGATCAGAAGTCTCCTCTTATATCCCTGAAGAAAGATCTCCAAGAAATAGTAGGGAATCTCCACCCGGGCAAACCCTTGCACTAAGCAGTGCAACAACTTAGCTAAATAGCCAAGTATGCAGGAAGTCTAAGAAAACCACATAAAAATATAATCTCCAATATGTTCATATGATTTCCATCTCCTTCACTATATAATTGATGATCTTCCTCACCAAGGCTCCCACCCACCATGAGGTTGCTTCCATGCAAAGGATCCTCCACAAAACCTGTGTTGTCCATCAAGATGGTGCAATGTATATAGACATCTTTTTTGATTTGGTAAACCTTGACTGATTCTTCATGCTCTGTCTATTTTCACACTCAAGGTGCCTTCATTTTATCTATCTGTATTGATCTCTATTCACATTGAGCTGGCTTTATTTATAATCCACTTCTTTGAGAATAAATTATGTTGATTCGGTCAAACTTGACCTTTTCCACATAGTTTAGACCTCGTTCACACATGTGGATGCTTGAATTGGTTATTTCATGATACCATTTCACATTAGGAAGGATTTTTATTCATACTTGAGCAAATTAGGAGCCTCCATGCTCAATTATTCATGCATCTAGATTTCAAAAGAAAAATTAATATTCCTATTAGCTGAAACTAAATTAGGAATATTACAGTCTCCCCCTCCCAAATGTTGTTTGTCCTCAAGAAACTGCAAGGGTGCTTCCAAATCTTCCCTCTTCCTCTTGTGGCCCTCTCATCCCATAGTCTCCTCCATTTCTTCAGAATTTCTACAAAAATTCCATCTCCCAATGCCTCCTCCCAAGTGTGCAAGTTGGCCTTTGGTGAATAAACCCAATGGCTCTCATCATGAAAGAATGGAAGGTTGTTATGGAAAACTTCTTGCTGATCCATGGCCTCCTCAAGATAGAAGTGATGACAATCATGGGGAATTTCATCATCAATGGAGGCCTCCCTCCTCCATGCTATCATCCAAATAAAATGAATCAACTTCCAGCTTTGTAATTCATAGAAAAGTTCGTCCCAATTGCTCATGAGAGGCATGCCCCTAGTGCTCCAACCAGACATATGGTCCACATCATAAAGAAACAAGTGGTATGCAATGGTGGTCATATAGTTTCTCATGCTCCTCTTGGAACATGTAGTGCAGAAAAGGTAGGGACTCTCTTCCCCCAAAGACACACCCACCAAATGTGTCTCTCTTCCAACCATGTTCCCAACAAAAATAAGAACATCTTCAGCATGTGGGATCATAAGTAAGATCATGCTAGCTGCCATATACAATAAGGGAGAAGGACAATGGTCCCTCATGTGCAACTAGCGTAGTTTTCCTCCTAATTGCCATAGAATTTGATATGACAAGCGTTCTCCCCAACACTTGTTTATTGCCCCATCCTTCTTGCATGCTTGGAGAAGGTGTATGATGGTTGGTGTTGATGAATCACACCATGAGGAGTACATCATCTCTCCAAGATCTCCCAAAGAATGGCCTACATCACCATTGTTCATGGCCCAAAGTGGCTCATGAAGCCCATCGGAAAAAGTGCCCCCTCTTGGAGCCAAGACCTGCACATGAGTGTTAAGAAGATACAAGTATATAATAAATACATCATGAGATTCAAAAATGTAATGTTTGTCATACACTTGTTTAAAATCATCAAGGTAGCTCATGGATGAGCTCCCTCTCACACTCAATGAATAAGGAGGTGATAATGATAACCATTCCCAAGAGCTATGTCCCTCCTCAACCAGCAAATGACTCATGCACTTACTCATATGAGAGTTCATCTCCTCCTTGAAATTTTCCCACATGAATCCATCTAAGATAGTATGATATGCTTTAATGAAGGTAGTGGGATTTGAAAGCAAGACCTCATTAGTTGTATAAAATAGCTTATTCTTGAGTTTGGAATCTTTGGTTAAGTAGATCTGATCATGAACATAAATGATTCCATTAACTACCTTATACTTTTCATCCATTGCTTATCCATCAAGAACCTTACATGTGAATAGGTCCTTAGAACATTCCATCAAGAGTTGGGACTCCCAATAAGGGTCTGGGCTTCCCAATATTGACAGCGTTGTAGAAATATGAAATGATGCATTTGTCATATGATGGCTCTCCTCCTTGACATTCTTGATATCAAAGTCACATGTTGGAGTATTCCCAACTTTCTTTTGCTGCCTTCCTTGTAGCTGATCTTGCTCGAGACAAGATTGAATTTTAGGAAAGTCACCCTCCCCTTGAAAGGTTCTCTTTCTCAAAAACTTCCACAATTTTGCTCCTGCATACAAAAATGAAATTATTTTTTTGTTATGTTTAGAAATATTTATTATATGGAGTATCCTTTGCTTCTCCAAAGCTATGGAGTATCCTTTTGATAATATACTCATATCAACACAAATTTCTGAATCTATTCCCTCCAACACAAATAGATGAGTGGAAGAAAGCAAGGTCAATTTCAAAAATTTGCCTAGCCTTCCATCAATGATTCTCAGCGCTGTAATGGCTCCTTCCAAGGTTCCCTATTTAAACAAATATGTTGTTGATGCATATAGTTGAGAGAACACTTTATTTTCCCTCCAATCAGGAGGTCTTCCTGCTGAAATGCCTCCTTGCAAAGAGGCCTCAAGGCATAGAGTATGGTGTGAATTAGGTGGACAGATTTGCCCCTACCTTTGTTGCATAGGTCCCCTTTCCTTCTTTGTTCTTTAAAACCTTGAAATAGGGAAGGGTACATGCTCTTCACCTTTTTTATGCCCTTCCTCCTCTTTTCCTCCTCCTATCTTCAATATCTCATCATTTGGAAATGAAGGTTCATGCTACTCATGTGTTATGCCAAGAGCTCTATGTGTGAGACCTTTTGGAACTCCTTGCAAGAGTGCAAGAGTTTCTTTCTTTTTAGAAAGTGCTCCATCCTATTATTCATGAGGTGCTTGAGGTGCCCTTGTTATGACTGCATTATCCTCTCCTGCCTCCTTTTTCTCCTCTTCAATAGTTTAGGTTTCCTTATCTTCAACAAGAGACCTTATATCTTGGTCTTCTTTTGAAGAAAGAATCTTCATGTCTTTCTTTTGAGAAGAAATCCCTTCATCCAAAGGAGATCTTGCCCTTGGAAAAGTATCAAACAAGCTCACCTTCTCTTCATTGGTTTTCAGAAATGGAGTTGGATTTATAGACCCTCCCAACTCATGCAAAAGCTCTATTTGGTATGGTATGATAATTTCAATAGACGATGTTTCACATGAAATCTCATCAAACCTTTCTACTAATATTTCAATGAAATTTGCCTAAGTAGATGTATTTTCATTCTTTAAGGAAAATGATTCAAACAACCACCAAGCGTAGGCCTTACCCTCAAAATGAAGCGCTTCTACTTTGATGGCTTCAAATTATGAAACTTGATGTTGCTGAACAAAGGTGTCTAGCTCCTTCACCCAAGCCCTAGCTGGACATAGAGGTGATCCATCAAAAGTGGATAGAAAGAATCTACCCTCACCCTAATTATTTCCCCTTGTGCTCTTTTCCTCCTTCATTTGGAAAAACCCTTGGAAATTCAAGTGATCTTTGAACTCCTCTGATTGAGCTTCATATTCCTGCAAATAATCACCAAGAGTATCTTTCTTGGGCACATCTCCTTTCTTCTTCTTCATGAAGAAACTGCTGATAGAACGTGGTAGATTTGATGATATGGCTGAGTGCTCATATCCAAAATATGAGGACATAGAATATTCCTCCCGTATAGATCTGTGTGAGGGATCTTCATTTGTTTCCCTCCTCATTTATTTGATGCCCTTGCTTTTGCCCTGCAGATTTGAAAAGAGAAGTTTTGAGAACCTCTTTTCTCTAGAAAACAAGGGTTTTCTCTGATTTCTTATACAATTCTCCTTCTCCCCATGAGAATACTCCATGATTCTTGAATATCACAGGCTGAGCCAATATTGTTGCTCCGTTACCACTGTAATATTCCAAATCTGGAATTTTCTACAACAATAAGAATACCTTAAGGTATTCCAAAGTTGGAGAATATAAATTAATCAACTCATGTAGTTTGTTTGAACACATAGCCATCATAGTAACAATCACAACAAAAAACTATGACTTTATACATTTCACCAAGTGGGGAAAAGCAATTATTTTTGCCTCAAAAACGTTATTTTATGAATATTGAGTTATAACAATGGAAAATAATATTTGTGTCCCTTAGAATGAAAAATATAGGACATGCATGCAAAAACATTTCAGAAACAAATGCTTTTAGCCTAGTTAAACAGGCCTCCCATGCTCATGACAGCTAAAAATTGCCAAAACCCCAAGACTACAAAATGCCAGAGTTGATGCATAAGAGAATGCACAGTATAAATAGAGGTTATATTAGAAAATAAAGAAATATATATGATAATATAATTATTATACTGAATGAGGTACAAAAATAGAGATCTAATCTCTTTTATACAGATCCAAGAAGACCCGGCAAGGGTTTCTTGTTAGAAAAGATATACAAGGAAAGCTTCTGCAAATATGTGGCTAAATCACGCTGTATAGTTGAAGCTCTACATAAAAATGGCTGAAAATTCAAATAAATGGCTACAGATGCTTCCCCTATTTTTCCCAAAGAAAGGAAGATCCTCCTCTTGGGAAATTAGCTCCTCAAAATGGGGTTTTAACCCCTTCCACTGCCACCTTAAGAAATAACGTAGCTTTATGAAGCGACTAAATTTTTGATGAAGGTATATGCTTGGTGCAAAACCTGATAGTGGAAAATTTAGATAATAAGTTTCCTCTTAGATTTCTCAAGCAAGATCTCCAAGAAAGAGTATGGAATCCCCACCTGGGCAAACCCTTGCACTAAGCGGTGCAACAACTTAGCTAAACAACCAAGTATGCAGGAAGTATAAGTAGACCACATAAAAATATAATCTCCAATATGTTCATATGCTTTCCATCTCCTTCATTATATAATTGATGAGCTTCCTCACCAAGGGTCCCACCCACCATGAGGTTGCTTCCATGCAAAGGCTCCTCCACAAAAACTGCACTTTCCATCAAGATGGTGCAATATATCTAGACAGATTTGTTGATTTGGTCAACCTTGACTGATTCTTCATGCCCTGTCTCTTTTCACACTCAAGGTGCCTTCATTTTATCTAGCTGGATTGATCTCTATTCACATTGAGCTGGCTTTATTTAGAATCCACTTCTTTGAGAATAAATCATGTTGACTTGGTCAAACTTTACCTTGTCCACATACTTTAGACCTTTTTCACACATGTGGATGCTTGAATTGGTTATTTCATGATCCCCTTTCACATTAGGAAGGATTTTTATTCATACTTGAGCAAATTAGGAGCCTCCTTGCTCAATTATTCATGCATCTAGATTTCAAAAGAAAAATTAATATTCCTATTAGATAAAACTAAATTAGGAATATTACAGAAAGTAATCTCATGTATGAGGTGAGCATACCCATGATCAGTGAAAGTAAATCATGTTCGCATATCAAGTATGGAGAGGATCCAATACATATACAAGTACAAAATAGACTGCTAAGTACATAGTGGATAATCTGATCACAGCCTCGAAAGTACATATCAAGGTCATGTCATAGTATCACATATAGAAGAACTGATCAATGACGAGAAACAAATCTGATCACTAAAGTTACATAACTAAATCTCCAAGTAAAAAGTCATAAGAGTGGAATAATGGTACTGCATGCAACTAGGGTGCCAACATATAAAATGTTGTTGTCATAAACTTCAACATATAAGGCAGATGGTGTTACTGGCAGAAAATACAAGGAGCTGTCAATTGAACCAAAACATGCTGATGCAAACCTGAGGTCTACACTGATTATCATGGTACATTTGTACACTATGGGAATAAATGTGCTGAAGTAGACCATGATATAAGTAATTTGATTACTGGTCATTGATGTATATCATTAACAAAAATGATACAAATCACTGATAATGATGGTGAGAGTTCAGTTACCCCAATACAATCTAAAAAGTGTGAATAAATGAGTTGAAGTCAAACACTTGAGAGAATCTACCAATCAGGAGACATTAATGTATTCTAAGTGTCGATAGTGAAGAATTCTGCCACTGATGACTACAAACCCTAAGGTACTGAAAAAATGACTCTAGACCTTGTTCCCAGAGAAATGATTTGGAGTCAATTCTAAAAGATCTGCTGGAAGGAAGGCATTAAGGCATCCCACATCAATCCAACGCTAATGTAACCCATAGGCAACTAATTTGGAAGGAATTAGACAAAGAAAGATGAAGTAACCTACCCAAAGTACTTTTCTGGCCTATACAAAATGTGGCTAGCGCATGACAGAAACACTCTAAACTAGCCAATAATGAAAGATGACACAAAGGCGAGGCACCAATAGGGTCAAATGGAAACCAAGGTATTGCATGAATCCTAATGTGTGATACTAAAATATGACTTCGCACATAAATGAAACCACTCAGTCAAAGACCCATGATGTTGATCAATGTTGAGCACAAGATCACCTATCAATGATGGAAATAGGGCCAGGGTTCAGCTCTAGGCTTACTCTTAGAGAAATTTTTCAATGTCGATAAGAGAAAACCTGCCATAAAGAAGTCAATGGAGACCTTCTTAACTAGCATGAGAAAAGGACCAAATAGCTGATGTGATAGAACATCACTCTGACATACCAGATATGGGCTACTGAAAAAATGAGTCAAGATACACCGCAGAAAGGCCGACTCAAGTTTACTTCCCTTGAACAAAAGCATGGCTCAAATGTGACTATATGTTAGCATATGATAACTTTGTATAAGTTTTTCATGAAGGAGACATAAACAAACCCTCCATATGATTGGAAGAGATAACCAACCAGGGGAGTACTGACTCAACAGCAAGGTTATTGCTCTCCTATGTCAAAAAAAATCCCATACCAATGGAGAAAAGACTTTTATTTTGAGTGCTTTGTTCAAGGGAAACACAACTAACTCTAGCTTCCACCAATTATGGAACTAATGTCTCGTTCTTGCTATATATATATATATATATATATATATATATATATATATTTATTTTATTTTTTTTCTTTTTTCTTTTTTCATATTAAAATCCTTAAAAGGAAAAAAAGAATGCCTATATTACAGTGTAAAGAATGAACATCAGGGTACAGATGCTCTAGTTACTGGGATTGGAACATTCCAATGTTCAATGCAAGGTGGAAAAAATGGTAAATGACACTCAAGGGAATGTTCTCTCCACGGGAAAATGGTGTCAAACTGCAGATGCTAAGTGATTACAAGGTTGATTTTGTAGAGAGAATGGTAAAAATGTGGCTTATACATCATTCCATGTGAAGTTGACTTAAGGCCAAAAGGTACAAATAGTCAACATGCAATGCAACACTGCAACTCAACATGTGGGAGCATCTAGGGTATAAATCCATAAATATAGTGAAGAATAAGGAGAATTAAGCTTCATCAAAAAATTATGGTGGTACTAAAGAGGACTACCGAGCCTAAGAAAAAAATTGCAGCATGGGTACCAAGTTACAGTCAGGTACTATCTAGGGCAGCCATAATAAGGTAGGCTCCTACTGCATAACTTATGACACTTCTAAGTGGAAAGGAGGTTTCATGTCACATCTTGGTGGGGTCGATCCTAAGGCCAAAATGGAAAAGGAAACTAATAATGAAAAATTTAGATGGAGAACATAGCCTATATGTCAGTTTTGAGAACTAATACTTGTCGGAGCGGATCAACCATAAACATACCCAAAGGAAAAAATATTCAAATTTTTGTAGACATAATCATGAACACTAGGCAAGAAGTTAATAAATTCCATATATAAACTTAAGAAAACCCTTTTTTTGTAGAATACAAAACTTGAAAACACGTACCTTATATATACAATATGGTACAAGGAACCACGCATCCTTACGGATTATGCATAATATTTTTTCAGGACAAACCCCTTGTGGGACTCTGACCAAGGACTCCTTTCGTAGCTAAAAATCATTCCTTCAAAAAGTTCCTCCTGCGAAGGCAACTCAACATCCAAGAAATCACGAGAACTAAAAGGATAAAAAGAGGGAATTAAGGGGTCCCATGCACCCATAAGAGAAATCACTTGATCAAGTACTGGGATCAAATCATGAGAAGGGAAATAATAATTCAAAGGACCCTTATCAAAATAAATTGAGGATTGAGGACATAATTCCACATAGTTCACCCATGGTAGGGAATAGTCAACTTGAATACTTGCAACATACCAAGGGGAATTTTGAGCTAATTTCAAATTAGGATGGTAACTATCAGGTGCAATTTCATCAATAGTGACAATACTTCCATTATGAGTAAAATACATCACTTGAAAGAGTGAAGACACCACAACATTCATAGCATAGACACAATCATGCCCAAGTAGCATATTAAAGTCTAATGAGTGATAAACCACCATCATGTCAACTAAGAAAGTATTCCCACCTAAAGTGATAGGAAATTGAGGAATAACACCCATATATTCACTAGGTCTTCTATCATAAGCTAGCAATTGACTATTAGTTGCCAACAACTTTTGAGAACACAAATATTTCCAAGTTAAGGAGGATATACTACTTGTAGAGGATCATTCATCCACTTCATATTGATAGAAATTTATGGAATTAACTTTAACCTTTAGTTGGAAAGGTGCAGCAAAAGGAAGAGGATGCTCAACAAGACTATCCCAATCAAAGTAAACACTCCTAGAACTTGGAGGGGGTACACTCGAAGAGAGCGACATGCCCCTCAAACCAGAAGACTGTGAACTATAAATCAAGAAGAATCTGTTGTTAGACACTTCACCCCCAAAAAAAGGAGTGGGATTTGCCAAAGATTGCACTAGCTCGACCGCTTCATCAACCAATGGTTGATATGACTGCTAAGAAACCATAACAAGTTTAGGAGTAGAAGAGCCTACAGACTCGGACCACAAACTTTGTACCACTAAAATCTCAAGGCACAAATGACTAAGATTATCTCCCTTACAAATATTACAAGGGAACTTAGGTTTAACTCTTTTGCACCTAGGTTTTTTATCAACATTAATGCCCCCAGCATGACTAGTAGTGGCTGGTAAAAAATTTTCAACATGACCTGTAGAGTTTGGTGGACGATATCCAACATGAATTATAGAGGTTGGTGGAGGGTATCTAACATGACTTGCAGAGGTTAGCGACTCTTTTCCACAAGATATACTTATGACCCAAACCCGACCCACAGAATTATATCAGTCATCATCAGGTTGACTGATAGAGGCATATAAATCATTGCTATTATGACTTGCAGTGATTAGACTTATGCCCCCAACATGATTTTCATCAGCTGAAGGCTCATCTCCAACATGACCATCAAAAGTCGATGATGATGCATGGAGAGAATCCTTCTTCACCTTATTCTTCCTCTTTCTCTTATTTTTAGATTTCTTATTGCAAGATGGAGGAGAAAGAGGACACTCATATTTCTCTCATGAAGAGGATGAAAAATTAACACTCATTTGATACTTTTGAAATAAATAATTCATATTATATGCTTCAAGAACATTTGGAACATTTAGAGTGGGCCACAACCAGACGAGTAGTCCAATATTTAATCCACGAATATTAAAAGCGGCCATCAAGGGGGTACCAACATTTCCAAAGAAAGGAAAAATGCAAGGATACCCTTTTAGAGGGGCTCCTTGGTTGGCATCCATAGGAATATTGGCCATACCCAAATTATATGCAGATCCTTCCCTTGCGAAATAGTTCAAATTAATTTTCAAGGAATATATATGCACAATCAAAAGTTTCCCTTAAGGAGGAAACTCCACAATTTTAAAAGAAAGATAAAAATCCTTCTAAGACTAGTGGAGTGGTTGGTCAGTCATTCAAAAACAAAGGTCCAAATTTATGCGACAAAAATCCACCTAAATCCAACAAAATAAAAAGAGAAAAGAGCACTCTAGTATAAAGTCCCTAAAGATACAACCAAAATAGAAACTTCCAAGTATTTCCACTCTGGGTTATTAGAACGAGACACAAAAATACAAGAATGTGAATATAAGGACATTCCAAAGATAGTCCGGGGTAATTACTCCCCAGTCATAATAGTGAAGGTAACATAAGCAATTATGCTGACCTCTAGAAAAAAGCCTTTTTCGGTGCAAGTACCTGAGCTTCACTCGGGCACCCTCCAGAAGTACTAATGAGAGTGACACAATGTTTGTCTCAAGTACCACAGGTATTCCCTCTCAGAGTCACCTGTGTGGTCCCTAGGAAAGGAAACTAAGGTCACTAGTTCATATCGGAAGCCAGGAGGGACAATATTTGGTCAGGATACAACAAGTAGGAGAGGGGGTATCTCTCTTCGATGTTTTCACTCACCCTCGCGCTTGACTCTATTGTATGGAGATATTTCCTGGAAAACTTAACGATACTCGATTTCACTCTTTAATCAACTTCTATGTTTTTCTAGAATGGCCTTATGGAGTTAGCTCTCCACACACCTATTCCAAGGCCCTAAATGACCTAGAATAGTTAATGTATATATGAAAAATCGAAAAATTCTAGTTCATTTTAGTTAAGTGCTTGATTTTAATGGTTGTTCTTAAGTCAAGGGTAATATGGAAGTGCAACTGATGGTGTTTTGACTTGAAAAAAATCAATAGAAAACCTAGATACATGAAAATGCAACTCATTTTCTTCAATGAAAAGTGAGTTATACAAAGGTTCAACGAGAAGCCTAATAAAGAAATTTTCTTTTTTCTCAATTTTATATTCACACATTCAAAGAATAACAAAATAACTTATTTCCCTTAATGGATACATCCTAATGCATACTATAATTATTTAAAATTCAAGATCCTATGGATTGTTTTCGAAAGCAAGAAAATTTGTTTCTCATAGAGATCAGGAGGCCAAAACTTGACAAAAATAAGGAAAAAAATCAAGCAAGTATTTCCCAATATCAAGGAAATTCAACCTAATGAAAAGACTTCACACTTTATCAAAAGAAAAAAAAAACCAGAAACAAAACCAAAATAAAAAGAAAGGAAACAAAATATGTTTTTATATTTTTTCTTTTTAAGGAAAAAAAAGAGTTCTTGAGAAAACAAAAACTACCAAAAGACTTCAAGGTCACAAAATTGAGAAAAAGGACCTCAAATTCAATAATCCATAGAAATCATTAACATTACAAGACTCAAAAAGTGGAAAGAGGTTACAAACTCAAACAAACAGATCTGAACAACAAGATAGAAACTTTAGCAAGTAAGAAAATTTCAAGAAAACCAAGAAAAATCTTCAAGATTTCAAGAAGTACCTTTCTCAAAAACCAAGAAAAACCAAGAAATCCAACGAAAGAAAAACAAAGGCGAAGAAATATGAAGGATGGGTATAAGAAAATTAATACTAATTCACTGTTCCAAATGCTTCAGAACAACCAAGAACTTCAACGAGAAGCCTTGAACTCAAACACACAAAATAAAACGTCACCAAAAAGAAAACCCTAGGTTGACTAGGTTTTTCCACCTAGAGAGATAGGAAACCGAAAAAAATTGTAAGAAGAAAAACTATCCTAAACCATCAATGACTAAACAAAAGTAGTAAAAACCAGCCAAAGCCCTTTAATGGACTCATAATCTAAAAAATTCATTTAAAACCAAAAATGTGTGTCTTGTTAGTGATAGAACTGCGTATATGCGTGATTGCACTCAAGGAAGCACGTGTATACACATGTTTCTTTGGACAAAAACACACGTGTGCGTGACTTTATAAACTTGAAATCACGTATAAAAAAGTGAATAAGGAAAAAATACAATTTTAGTTTTGATCGAGAAGATTATACTTTCTGCCCAGATTGAAAATGAATCAAACATACTGGAAACCTAAACAAACCAAACAAGAAAGCCCAAATCTAGAGTGAAACAACCCAAACTAGGAATTAAAAAAGTGTAATCCCTAACAGAGTCGCCAATTATGTTACAGGATTAATTTCCCTAAGGTTTGGGTTGGGAACCCTAATAGAGCAAGAAGCATACAAATTTGCAGTCCCAATGCTCAAAACAGTAAAATGGGAAGAAGGGGTAGTACCCGTAGGTCCTGCGTTTGAAGGCAATCCCACATGGTTCAAACCATTTTCTTCTCCTAGTGCTCCAAAACCTGCAACTCACACAAGAAAATCACGTATACTAGTAATAACTGAAAGCTTGTTCAACATGTTAGTGTTAGATAATATAATAATATAAGCATAAAAGCATGAAATGATTCATAATAGGATCATAACATATATAAATCTTTAATATCATGAACATCAAGAACATGACATAGCTTCTTTATTGATGAATGTAGAGAAGTTTGGAGGAATAGCACCTGATTCAACCAAAGCTCCAAGTGAAACTGTCCTCTAGAACCGTCCAGCCCAAGCCTCAAAAATATTCTTCCAAAAGCATACACACATATGCCATATAATAGGAATGAACATCTCTGTGAGGGAAACAAGGGTTTCCACAACCTTGGAGTGTAGGAGGCATAGTGATAAATCAGACTTGATCTGGGAATAAATGGCTATAATATCAATACCTATCTCTATCCCACCTTAAGGCCTTCCCATTAGGTATATTTATAGCACCCAAAAACAGTTGTTTCAGTTGGGATACATTTAGGCCACGAGCTTCTATGGGTAGGCTTCTAGTGTAACCTACAAACCTTGCCCATAAAATATGGAATTTTATATTTTTTCATATTTCAAATTATATACGCAGGTTAGGAAAAGTGAGGGAAAGGTGGATCTAAGTGGATGGGGGATGACGAACTCCCTTGGAAAAGCTTAGAAACTTCGGAAGGCATTTCTTGCACCAAGAAGGCTGCTCTTTGTGGTAGTGAATATGGTCTTCAAAACATGGTTGTGGGTAGCAGGATGTAAGGGAAACTGAAGGAGGGTTGAAGTCTGAACTGGCATTGTTGAAAGGTGGTCCTTTTATGATGTTGTAGCTAGTCTTGCACCAAAAACATTCACTCATGCATTGATCATTAACAAATTATCATGTAAAACGGTGGAAAATATCAGTTGAATTTAAGTTAAGATAACATGTAGATAAAACATAGATCTAACCTCTAATCTACAACAGATTCATGAGAAACAGAGTGAACAATACTTTATCCTTTCCAATAAATCATAAACTAAATATTTTTGGTTTATGGTAGGAGACCTTTCTTGTTATCACCAAAATTTTATCATCTAACTATTTAAAATTAGATGGATCGAAGTACACCATGTAAGATCAATTTTTACCATAGTAATATTACTTTCACTATAAGAAATAATTTAATAAACCATATTTTATTAAGTTATTTATGGTTTTAACAAGAAACCCCATGAGAAATAATTAAATAAATCCTATTTATTTGATTTTGTTTTAGGAATAATTAATTAAGCCACTTTTTAAAAACATATTTAACCAAATAATGAGAAATAATTAGATAAATGATTATTTTTCTTATTTTTCTTTAGGAGTAATTAATTAAATAATTATTTAGTTATTATTACTTGCGAAATTTGAATAAATCATCTAGGAATAATTAAAAAAGTAATTATTTGTTTATTATTCTTTAACCACATTCTTTAAGTGATAAATAAACAATTTATTTATTTATTATTTATAAATAAAGGTATTTAACCAATTTAAATTTATTTTCCCTCCAACAAAATATAATTCAAGCGGTTAGATCTAGAGCTTGGTTAATAATATTTTATTATTTACCATTATCGAGGATAACTAAATATTTTGTTCTAAATAGGAGGGTCTTCCATTGATTATTCACTTTGATCACTTTCATCATTGCGCTTTGATCATTCTCTTTGCTGCTACTATTTTATTTTCTATCTTCAACGCCCATATAGTTGAATACATCTAGGTTTTCTACACCATTGAGAGAGGGAACTTCTATAACTGAAGCATTTAGGACAACTAAGAACCCATCTCGTTGAGGGGGATTGGTAACACTATTATTTTTTCCCTTCACTAGGTGTTATAATATATTAAAAATTATCTAAATCTTGTCTTGTATGTTGGATGTATGGAGTAATTACTATTTATTTTTACTGTTTAACTACTTTTACTCCATAGATATGTTTTTTTGCAGCATTTGTTCTAAATATCGATTTCAGATCTAAAGAAGTTAGGAAGTCATTTATATTGTTACGGTTGTTTGTCACAGATAACTAAAGGGAGCTCTTTTCATACACTTGCATTAAGAATTTACGCTAACAAATGGGGACTCCACTGTTGCAATTTAGATTCCTATGTGACCAACAACTTCAGTAACAAGCCTTTTTATTCAGTTTTTTGCAATCTATTCATGTTGTTTTTTAACTTTTATGCCCTAAATCAGTCAACATTCTAACTTCCAGCGCTTTTTTTGGTGTTTTCCGCAGGTAACAGGTATCAGTCGCGCCATAGACGATAATTTTTCCACAACCTGCTGCCTGAATATTTAGGAACAAGAACTCACACTTTTTGGCTCAAAAACTACAATTTCTCCCAGAAATCACACCTATCTGCCCAGAAACTGCGATTTCCACAGTCCACAGGTCAGTACCTGGGAGCCGAATTATTTTTCTGAAATTTTTCTGTGTCTCCCAGGGTTTGCCAAGAGAAATGTTTTGGGTTGTCTAACCTTTGTTTGAGACTGTCTTACGCCTAGATATTCTCAGTTTTTCTTCTTGATGTAGAACCAAGCCCCATAGGGTTTCAGGATGCTTCCACCTTTCTAGGAGGGGTTAAGTTGAGTAGGTAGTTTGAGATTTGTAGCACTATCAACGATTGTTTTAGGGTCTGATCTATCCTTATTTTAGGTCCATTTTCATAGGTTATTATTCCATCCAAAACCCCCTCTTTATTTTTGTTCGGTCTTTCCCTTCGGGTGCTGTTGTTTCGCCTAGGGTTTTAACCTTTCACCTTCCATTTTGCTGCAATTTTCCCCTCCGGTTTCTTGTTGTTTTCTGCATCATTTCCAATAAATCTAAGTCATTAGATCCCTATCCATTAGACCATAGATATTTTTTCCGTATTCTATGTTTTAGTCAATTTCACCCACATTTTAGACTAGTTGTTTGGGAAGCCTTCTTTTGGGTTGAATTTATGCATGATTAGTTGTTTATTTTACTGTCATTTCAGTTTTATTTAGATTACTTCAACATTTTTTTTTATTTATACAACTATCTGGGCTTAGTTAAAATTAAAACGTGACTTCCACACACTCACATCTAAAGCAAATAACACTTGGTTTACACCGCCAATCTAAGACATAAACATCATAACTAATCAATCTACCTCACACAGCCTTTTTTTATCACTCTTCAACCTTTTCGTGTCATTTGTGACTTGCCATCGTTGCGCCCCCAAGGAATTTATCGTGGAGACTCCAAGGCTTTCACCTTTAGTTTCCATTAGGAATACTTACTCCACTATGTAGGGTCCGAGTTATTCCTTTGCCAAGTCCCCATACCAACTCTGATTCTGGTTCATCGAGTTCTTCCTCAGACTCTGAACCCAGTTCCCCTCACTCTCATACTATCACCACGTCAGGAGTCAATCCAGGAGTAGGTCCTCAAGCTTGTGGTGTCCCCGGCCCTAATTCTAGAGCCGCTACTAGCAGAACCCATACTAGAACCGTTCCAGCTACTCCTTTGCTACATTAAATGGCAGGTTTAAGCCTTCTCAATTTTAGCCAGTTAATTAGTGGCCCCATACTCCACAGTACAGGTTAGCTAGTTATACCAACTAAGCTTCCTATTGAAATTACTAAGTTTGAAGGAAACACTGGAGAGGACCCTACTAATCATGTATGCTCTTTTCATATGTGGTGGTTTTCCAATTCCATTACCGATGAATCCATTCGCCTTGGATTGTTCCAACGTACACTCACTGGAGAAGCTATGAAGTGGTATGTTGACCATAATTCTACGTATCATTCCACTTTTGCGACTCTTTCTAAGGCTTTTATGTCTTATTTCTAGTTACCTCTCTATTATGACACTGGTACATAGCTGTTGATTGTATTCCATCAAAATTTTGCCACACACCTTTCTGACTATGTCCAAGAATGGCATAGAAGGAGGAGCTTGTGTCGAGCTCCAACATTCGATGACCATTTCTATATGGACTGGTTTCTTAGAATTATTTTTCCTCCCATTGATAAAGGTGTCACATATCATTCTCCTTAGATAGAGGAAGAAGCTCTCCAAGTCATGTTAAAATATGACTTGATCTACGCCCAGTCTGGTTATGTTTATACCGTTTCACCAGATCTTCCTAGACCTGGTGGTACCAATGCATTAGGGGCATATCATGCCAGTGATTGTATCGCTGGATCTCTTTCACATCCATATAATCATCCTTCCATGGGTTATGGCTACCCCTAGGGGGGGACCAGCTCCTCTAGAACCTATCCCTCTCCTGGCAACATGTATCCCAGCCCAGGCACGCCTTACACATTTTCCCAACCACATCAACTGATGCCAGGGCTAGCTGTTGCTCAACCTGTTTACCTAAATGTTTCCCAACCTCCTTTCTATCCTTATGCACATCCTGAAATTCTAGCCTCTATGGAATCAACACCCCAACCTCCTGTTCCTTCTCAACCTCTACCACAACAGCCACTGCATGCTAAGGGTTAGGTGTATGCGCAACATAGTGCAAATAATCCTCTTAATTTGAAAAAAAATAATAAGGGAAAGGGAACTAGAACCAACCAATGTAGCGTAACCAAAGGCGTGAAGGTAATCAACTGAATGCACCCCAAGGGAACCAGCCTAAAACCACACACTAGAAATAGGGCGATCAACCAAATAAGAAGAAGCCTTTTCATCTGAACAAGTATTGTTCATGTTGTGGTATCAATGGCCATTATACTCATGATTTTTCCCTTTTACCCTAGATGCGCCAGTTGTGAGAAGAAAAAACAACGTCCAAAGGATAGCAAGCCAACACTTCACTTCCTCAAAAAATTGCGCCAACTCAACCAAATATGTTCACTAATCCTTTCCCTCAGCAAGGACATGTTTCTCCCTAATGACCTCAAGGTCAGGCCACTCTACAACCTCCATAGTCTGGAACCCTTGATTACTAGATTCTCATGATGAATTCTGAAGAGGTCAATATTGTTGGTGTCAACGTTCCCACAGAGTCCAATTCGACATAAAATGTTCCCTTATAGATCCCTCTTCCTAAGGCGAAGGTCCCTCACAATATTCCCAAAGGGCCATTATTCCAAAATGTTTCTTCTGCCAAAGGCGCACACACCTACAACATAGTATATGACTTGCCACAGTTTCTGGTTGTAATATCAATGCTGGAAGTCCTCCAGTCATGCCCATATCAATAAAAATATCTACTATCTCCTTTGGGAAATTTGGATCCTTCGGATGATATTTTGGTCATCTTTTATGTTGACAAATCAAAACATTCCCATTTGGCTTCATCTGTTTCCTTCCAAATACTAGTCAAGATCTGTAATGCCCATGTTCAGAGATGTATCATTGACGAGGGCACATCCACTTGTGTGATGTACGCCTATGTTTGGAATAATCTCAGATCACCCAACATAGCCCCATCTACCATCATTTTTCATGCATGGGATGGTCACCCTTCCCAGCCCGTTGGCATGTTCCGCAATTGTCCAGTCACACTTGTGGGAAAGACTATATTTATTGACATAAAATTCATTGATGGCCCCTTTGATTACAATATCATCTTTGGTCATAGATACACATATGCGATTTCAATTATCTCTTCTGTAGTTCACCGTAAGATGTGCTTCCCCCACAATGGAACGATAGTCACCATAGATCAGTTTACATATTGTGAACTGAAGTCTCAGACCTCCCCTAAACCCATCATATCTTCAATAGCCGATAAATAATCAGTCGCACCCCTCACTAGTGTTTCACCAGGAGTCTATAAATATTCCACCTTGTTTCATTCCCTGGTTCCCCCTATCTTGTCATTAATCCCAACTCATCGAGTGTTTCCATGTCGCAAGTGTCTTGGGCTAGGAAAAAGCATCTCGGTTCGACTAGTAAGCACCCAACGCCTTTGCAGCCTGCTGTTGTTCACTTGAAATATCCTTTAGGTCCCTCTCCTCAAGGACCTTCTCCTTTTGCTGGTGTCTCTCCCAACCTTTTCCAACCAGGAATGGTGCACCAAAGCCTTAACCATTTAGGATCCATTCCGCCAGACCATTAACCTTCCAATCATATATCGTTTTTAGCTTCCCCCTTTGTATTATTTTTGGTGCCTATTATGGCTACGTTGAGTCTACCCAATTTTACCTTGGGGATCCTAGTCTGGTACATTCATCCCCCATAAAATACTCCACCTGGTCAACTCAAACCTTATGCCGCTTTGACCCCGGTACAACCGGTCTCCATGACCCCTCCCTTTGCTTCAGTGCCACGACCACCTCAACAAGAGACTACTCTTGTTGCAAAATCATATAGTGAGGGGGGCAAAGCCAAAGCTAAGGAACCTAAGGACAAGGCCCCCAAAACAGTCCTCCTCCTCCTAATCCTCCAAAGCATTCACCTCTGTGAAATTTGTGTCATTAGGGGAATTTTGAGGTCTAAAATGGGCCTCCTAAGAAAAATGTACAACTAAAATAAAATTTATAAGAACTAATAGGATTAAAGATGATGATGTCAACCATGGGGGATGATTCACCATTTTTGGTGTAAAAATGCAAAAAGATTAAAAAATAATAAAATAATAAAACTTCTTTTTCAAATTGTATTTTAAACTTATATCCCTAAGTGTTTACTCAAATTTCGAGCGAGAGTACTCATTGGATGTAAAATTTAATTCCACATCCAAGGATTACCCATGTTGCATACTTTTGATGGACCCTACTACATGAAAATGAGAAATACATGAAAAAATGTGATTGCAATCAAGTTTTCATGTATTTCTTATTTTTCATGTAGCAAGGTTCATCGAAAGTATGCAACATGGGTACTCGGATGAGGAATTTGAATTATTCATCCAATGAGTGTTAACTCTTGAAATTTGAGTAAACCCATAGGGAGATAACTTGAAATTATGAGTTGAAAAAGTAGTTTTTTTCTTTTTTCCCTCTAAAGTTTAATGATGTAATCTAATCTTATTTTATTATTTCCATTATTATTTTATAATTTCCTGAGGCCCATTTTATACCTCAAAATTTCCCTAATGGATCTTGTTTGGAATGCCACCCATACTTATACTGAGCTTCCTCGTCTCAAACCTGTGGTCAATGAAACATTTCCTGAATCTGACATCATAGAGGTCCATGTTACCTTATCTGATTCATCTAAGAAACTCAAATCGTTGCACACAAACTGCCCTTGTTCTTTGTGTGACATTTATGGCCACTATTCTCATCATTTTCCCCGTGTCGATGACTTTCATGATACTCTTGAGGAAATTCGTGAAATAGAGGCTGCTCGTAGTTGATCATCTTCTCCTCTACTTGTGAGTTCTACTCCAGTAGAGTCAGAGGACATTTCTGCAACCATTGTGATACCTCCCCCCGATCTTGAGATGAAGGATTATTCGGTCAATATTCTCTATCTGTCATCATCCATAAGATTCATGGTGGAAGACCCCTATAGGGATTCCCATTCTATTTTGGTTGAACCTCCTTCACTAAACACCTTAATATCAACATCGGTAGATGTCTCATCTACTAGCTCTTCGTCTACCCTCCGTAGTGACACATATGTGAACCATATTTCTCATGAAGATACACCACGTAGCTCAGCTGCATCATGTGGTATCCCTTCTGCCAATCCTCCCATCTTCCATTATGATGAAGACATTATAGACGCCATGATCACCCCTGATTTTCCCTGCGATGATATGCACCATCATGCATACTTCCTTCCGTAGCAGACCCATGACCAATATGTTGTGGAGTTCAAATACTTCATCCATAGTGAAGTCGATTGGCTATATTATCCCTTGCCTCGAACCCATGAGTTCGATCCACATCCACCTTGTGGTCATTACATTGCCACATGATGTTTGGGAAAGGTAGAATAAATTCTATAGGATTTCGAAGTCAAACTCCATGATAACCCTTGCAATGCAATTTACCTCAAGTAATTTTACCCATAGCATCTCCCATTGACATGCGTGTATTTATTTTTGTCATGCATTTAGGTAGCATGCATTTTTCATCATCATCTTGTTTGTTGTCTTGTGGCATCTTTCAAATGGATCCATCATCCACACCGTATGTCGTCTATACTGATGGTGCAAGTCTCTTCTCCCGGAATCTAGCCTCGATAGCTTGGGCCATTTTTACCCCCGTGCATTTGTTGGTCCTCTCCAATGGCATATGCATTGGATCTACCACGAATAACCAAGCCAAATATGATGCAATTATAGGTTTGTTAGTCGTTTCCCTTCATCATCGCATAATTGAATGGCATGCATCATGTGAATAACCATGTCCTTTTTAGAAGATATTTATGACTAAAGCTTTTTGTGTGTGAATTCTAATCCATTACATTCAGTCTTGTACCAAGATTAGATATCATTGCAAACAATATTCTATATTGGCACTTATCACACACATTTAACAAAAGACAATAATAATACAAATGGTGAGCCATATACTAGTCATATATAAAACGATGCATATCCATATTATGTATCGAAAAAATCATAAATGTTTGGAGTCCACTACTCTAAATACATCAGACATGCCCATTGCATGTTCCAAAAATAAAATTGGGGGTACCACATGCCCCTACATCTAATTAGTATCTAGAGGGTCTCGAGCCAATGGCTCAACTCGACCAACTCATAGATCCTGAACTACTTGTCTGACCATCGCCATGTGCCACATGAACTGTTTCCACTTAGAGGGTAGACCTATGAATCCCTTGATGTACTGGTCCTCAATATCGTGTCGCCCACACTCTAATACACTAGTCAACATAAACTCACACCTGTGATGGGCATCCTCCAGCGGAGCCTCATAGTAAGTCTATTGGTTTCCTCTCGTTCCACTCGATCTCGTAGCCCCTCGTACTGCAGGTCATCCCATATACCTTGTCAGCTTCACTGGTGCTATATATGCATACCAAAAGTCACGAATCAATACCACATAAATATTCTAAAAAAAATAAATGCACCATAATATATAACAACTTTCACTTACCATTAGGTCCCCGGGCTCAACTAGGAATAAGTGGCATGTTAGGGTCCCCCTAAAAGTTCATACCACTGTATGGATAGTTATCTATGTACATCAACATATGATTCTAGTGTGCGAAAATATCGGGTCAGAATACCCGTCTGACTCTCCCGATCCTCCTCTCCACAGCAACTGGCCCCAACGACTCATCCTGGACTTCCATGAGCACCCATCCTGGATCTGCACATGAGATCTGAGCATGGGGATCTTCTCAAAGAAGAAAGAGCACAAAATTGTACCAAAAGCACAATCGTGGTTCACCTTTCTCTTGAATAGTGAAAACTATCATTTCACCGATGATAGTATCATCTAGGCCCACCCATAGTAGGTCCCACTCAAAAAACTCTCTACAAACATCATCTGCATGCCCAGTGATGTGATGGAATGCCTGGTTTCCGAAGATCCGTAGTAATGCTGCGATGACAACCCATGTCTCTAGCCACTCTAGATCATTGATTGGAATGGTCATGCCCTTAACATAAGCATCCAGTCTACAATGACGCTCCATGAAATCTAATATATTCTTCCCGTACCGTAAAACTAGATGTATGTTTCCCACCACCCCTAGTGGTAGGAGTTCGGTCAAAAAATAGATATCCTAGATGGTAAGATCGATAATTTTCCCTTGCAACACATGGCCTCTTAGTCCAGATCCCAATAACTCACTATGCTTGATAGTAAGGGCTCACTTGCCCTCATCAATCGGTTCTCAACCAACTTCAGAACCCCATATCTAGCAAGTGCTCCTCATACCACTTGATCTCCCTGGATCTCAGCCCGAAGAGAATCCAAATCTCTCTCATGCCAGTTTATCCTCAAATATGCCATACCTACAAAAAACCATCATATTTTTCAGTTTAGAGAAGGACAACTGCATCATAAATATTCAAGTCCCGACCCTTAGCCAACAAGTTGACCAAACCTCACCTCTAGCCTCAACTCACATTTTTCCACACTTGAAAGTTCCAGTTCAAAGTTTTTCTCCTTGAAAACTATGAACGAGGTCACAGTGCAGGCCCAGGATAGTGAGAGCCATCCGTGAGGAGAGGTAGGGGTCTCTTATTGTGCCTCGAGAACCTAATCTGAAATACTAAATGGATGAAAATGTAGAGTAAGGTTAGGCCACTTACTTACAACTTGCATATCTTGATTCCAATTGTCAATTTGTCCACTATGATCCCTGCATGATTAAGGGCCTTCTCCTCATATCCAAATTCACCACAGCTCAATTAACAACTGAATCAAATTGGAGGGAAATTTCCCTATTAAAGAAAAAAACCTAAATTTTCCTTTTCCAATTGCGACCAAACAATAGCTCGGATTGATGAACCTTCAGCACCATTTTAAAAATCTCAGCGATCACTATAATGGGTGTTCCTTTGTTTTTGGTAATTTGACACTTCACGAGGAAGCCATTTTTCCAAGAAGGGTCACTTTGTCGCCTCTTAAAATAAAATTTCTTCACATTCACTACTTATACATGGGGCACCACTTTTCCTTCGTACTTGTCAATGTGTGTCTTTATTTTCCTCACGAGTAACCATCTTTTGCTCATGTTTTTATGGTCCGCACTGGGCCTATTTTGTGTGGTAGCACGATCAAGTCACCGTTGTTCAGAGCATCTGAGTTGAGTCATCACCACATTCATGGAGTCGGTCCCGAGTCCCCTTGCCTCCTGTTACAATGTTCCATCCATTTTTTCCTTGTATACCTCTCATATCACCGATTTTGGCCTCCATTCATACAGTTACCCATCCCCTCTAGATTCAAGTCAGTCAATGTGAGTCATCAATGTTTTTTATGCTCTAGCAAGGGAAGTCATGTGTTCACTATTTAGCATCCCCTATTTCATCATCATCCCTGGTGTCAGTCCATTAGTTAATTTTCTATGATCCTTCATGCCTTAGGCGAGGAGTCATTATTGCCTCACTTATGGTAGACCTCCTTTTGTCAACATCAACACATTCATTCCAGAATACACGTGTAGAGGGCGTTGTACCTTGGTTCCATCTTCCATTCTTGTTCAATGCCTCAAATCAGGAAAAAGGGATCATCATTTCCCTTTGAATTGGTTATTTATCATCTGCTTGACCTAAAATTACTATTACATGCTTGTGATTCATATAATTGTTTGTTCGGTGATCCAACAGATTGTACCAGTGATTCCCGGGTGTGTGTGATATGTTTCAAACCTCATGAGGGGGTGGCCCTTTAGGTAGGCCCCCACATTCCTCGATGACCTCATATTATGCTACAGCTTTAGATGTATCTCCACAAATTTTATGGGTTTGGTTTCAACTGCTTGCAGTGCCCATAGTATGCATGTATCATTCAGATGATCCATTCATATTTTTAGAGCCCTTTCCTATTTAGCATGACTTATTTGGATGTTATTATGTTTCATGTACTCCAATATTATTGTATTTAGTCATGGCTAATGTTTTTGAAGGCACAATATGTATATGGGATCCATTATATTCTTGTATGACCCATTTTATGTTAGCATGTCATGTACCATTTATCATGTACTTTATTTCTCAGTTTCATTTTGGTGGGCACACTATTATTCGTCATACTTTGTCATATGTACGAGCATAGGTATACCTCTCCTGTCACATTGAGAACATGTAATATAAAATTATAGGAGACTTATATCATTTGTAGGTCTTGCCCCATCAGTCGTTTTCCTCTATTGCTTCACTCCATCTATGTCTCACTCTCTCTTTGACTCCCCTTCGGTGTCTAGTGATTGTGTTCTTACAACATACTTCAATCATACAATTAGCTCTTATTATCACCAAAAATTGGTCATCTAACTATTTACAATTACATGGATCGAAGTACACCATGTAAGACCAATTTTACCATAGTAAAATTTCTCTCACTATAAGAAATAATTTAACAAAACATGTTTTATTAAGTTATTTTTGGTTTAAACAAGAAACCCCATGAGTAATATTTATATAAATCCTTATTTATTTGAATTTTACTCTAGGAATAATTAATTAAACCACTCTTTAAATAATATTACTCGTCATATTTAACCAAATTATGAGAAATAATTAGATAAATCATTATTTTTCTTATTTTTCTCAAGGAATAATTAATTAAATCATTATTTAGTCATTATTCCTTGTTAAATTTTACTAAATCATCTAGGAATAATTAAAAAAATCATTATTTGTTTATTATTCTTGAACCACATTCCTGGAATGATAAATAAATAATTTATTTGTTTATTATTTCTAACTAAAGGTATTTAACCAACTGAAGTATCTTTTCCCTCCAACAAAATAAAATAAAATATTCCAAGTGGCTAAATCTATATATTGGTTAATAATATTTTATTATTCACCATTATCGATGATAACTCAATATTTTGTTATAAATAGGAGGGGTTTCCATTCATTCTTCACTTTGATCACTTTCATTGTCACGCTTTGATCATTCTCATTGATGCTACTATTTTATTTCGCTTCTAGAGCTCCCATAGAGTTCAATACATTCTGGGATTTTTGCACCATTGAGAGAGAAAAACCTGGAAATGAAACATTGAGGACAACCAATAACCCATCCCATTGAGGGGGATTGGTAACACTATTATTTTTTCCCTTCACCAGGTGTTATAATATATTGAAAATTCCATAAATATTGTCTTGTCTATTGGATGCATGGAGTAATTACTATTTATTTTCACTATTTAAATTCTTTTACTACATAGATCTGTTTTTTTCCAACATTTTTTCTAACTATTGATTGTGGATCTAAAGAAGTTAAGTGGTTATTTATGTTGTTAGGGATGTTTATCACATGCATCTAAGGTGAGCTCTTTTCATACACTTTCGTTAATAATTTACGCTAACAATAATTATTTCTCATAATTGGGTTAAATATGACTAGGAATATTATTTAAACAGTGGTTTAATTAATTATTCGTAGAGGAAAATCAAATAAAAAAGGATTTGTTTAATTATTTCTATGGGGTTTCTCGTTTAAACTAGAAATAACATAATAAAATATTTTTTATTAAATTACTTCTTATAGTCAAAGCAATTTTACTACGGTAAAATTGCTCTTACATGGTGTACTTAAATCCATCTAATTGTAAATAGTTATATGACAAAATTTTGGTGATAACATTTCTCCTGAAGCTCCAATGGAAGAGGTGAGAGAGAGAGATTTCCAACACAGTGTTAATGATTTTCAGATGCTACTAAAACATAATGACATCAACTAAAATACTGAAGCAAAAAGGAAACATAAATTTACACAAGACAGACTACAACCCATGGATTGGGCCCTAACCCAAAAGCTTCATTCCTCTGGAATCAAATTAGTGAGAGGCAAACCAATTTTTGATCCCCATTGCATAAAAATTGTCTTAGATCAAAATAATAGTCAAAATGTCTCTAATAAAAAGTCAAGAGTTATCTATATTCCTATAAAAATTGAATCCTAATGAGCTCATGCTCCAGTCTATTTATACTAATTGGAAACAACCAAAAACTCCCTAAAAAGTAGGAATTTGTCTCCTTGATATTTGATAGGTGTGGAGCTTAGTTCCCTCCTAACATTCACTTGATGAATGCCTTTTACTTTGAACTGTTGGAGGAGGATCTTAGGTGATCTTGGGCTGATTGTGGAAACTAAGATTAAACTTGACCTAGAATCTGTCTCAAAAATAGCTTTATTTCCTTTATTTCCTGCAATTAAATCATGTTAGGTTTCAATTCTTGAAAAACCTCTTACGCCTTTCTCACCAAGAAAAACATGACAAAATTTAACCAAATGTGTGTGTGAGAGAGAGTAAATAAGCTAAAAGGTGGCACTATAGCCCCTTAAAATATACCCAATAATGGCCCTCATCACTAGTTGAATTGCTTCATTATGAAAAGATGGATCAATGGATCATTGTACTCTTTTTTTGTTGAATAATTTGATGAAAATCTAAGAAGAAGAATTTGCGATGTTTTTCCCCATAGTGGTTATTTCCTTGTTCTCAGAAAAATCCTGGTGTCTATATGTGTGCATGCTTTTCTTCTATTTGTTTCTTAATGTTCCACTAAATAGATGATGATGTTATTGTTCTTTATACATCGTTTCATATGTTGATGTTTAATAATGTATATCTGAATAATGATATAATAATATGGGTTGAACTTATCATGTTATTGAAGAAATGAAACTTTCAAATAAAATAAAAATGTAGCCCTATGAAAAAAAACATGTTGTCAGATATGGGATGAATAAAAGCCATGGATATCACCCCCATGGAGACAAATTTGATGGAAGAAAGAAAAGGATGGTAGAGACCTAAAAGAGTTATATGAAATGAAGAAAACCCTAGGTAGTTAGTGAATAAGGGTTTTATGGTGAGGGTTTGAGATAAACCCTGCTTTATGGCTTGATGTATGCAACCCTAACATGATATATATGCTCAAGTACTTAGAAATGATTTGATGAAGACCTAAATGACCTGTTTCTTGATAAATTTGATTGAATGAAGCATTTTTATGTAGTCTATGGATGACCCTTGAAGAGAATCGTAAGAGGAAGAGAATAGTCTCTCATTAAAGATAAGTATTCCTTGGCTTATGACTTTAATCTTGCTTAGACTTATCAATATGAATATTATGATTATTTTTTCGATCATTGTTTACACCTCCTGCATGTATATTTGAGTACTTGGATATTTCTAACGTCCTTGATGAGATGTGATGATTGGATACCTCTTTATGATATTTCAGAATATAGGAAAGATGGCTAGATCTAGAAGAGGGAAAGAGGTTTTGGGTATGTGTTATATTATTTCCACGACTAGCCCCACGTGCTGTACATTGCGCCGGGTGCAGCGCCCCGGTGAAATTTTTTTTGGTATGCGGTCCGAATCATATGTGGACCCACCCATGTTTTGTGCATGAGTTTGCAAATGGTTTTGGGGTACGATGGTTTTCGGCCCCTGGTATTTTGTAGATCCGGTCAAGGGAACTACGGTTATGTTATAATCTAGGGTTAATGGATTGGGGTTTATGTATGCTTCGGCATGTATATATATGTGTTGTAACACTAAAAGGAATATAATGAAAAATCAAGCTGGTCGTCCCGATTTGGGATCCAGGGGAAAAATCTCTGTGTTTATCTGTTTTATGTCTTATGCTGTTGCTATTGTTTATTTTCTGTTATAAGATTCGTGTGTAGATAATTTTTGTTCAGGGTTAAAACCTAACAATTGGTATCAAAGCCATATTTGGCTTCAAAGGGACGCTTTTGTAGCCAAGGGTTTTATTGGCCTGTGAATGGAGAAATCAATGCAGCCTTTTGCAGATCTAGCCATACGGAGCATGGTGTTTCTAAGAAATAGGAAATATCCAATTGATTGATTCCATGGGGAATTCCATGGAGGGTTTCTCAATGGATAAAGAGAACAATGGTGCTACCACAGCCCAGATTTGGCAACTAACAGTGATAAGAAGTTGGTTCGAGAAATTCAGAGATGAGAGGATGTTTGCACGTGGATTAATTAATTGATGAACCATGTATCTGAAGAGAACTCCTAGAGGACTGGCGGTTACAGAGGCTGGTGACCCATGTAATCCAGTATATGGGTTCTTTTTATATGGACATTGATGTCATATGTACAAACACAACAACAATGAAACAAAAAAAAGAATCAATCAATTGGATATTTCCTATTTCCTAGAAACACCATGCTCCGTATGGCCAGATTTGCAAAAGGCTGCATTGATTTCCACGTCCAACGATTCTGGCCTTCCTATCATCCCCTAGGAAGACATCACCACCATCATATTTCTCATACTCACAGAACCACTCCCTATGAGGAGTGAAGTGAAAGGATGCACCTGAGTCAATCAACCATGACTCATGATCTACATGTGTATTTGAAGAAGAAGTTAAATACACATCCCCACCTTCATCCGAGGTGGTTTTTGTTTGATGGTATGAGCCTAATTATCCAAGAAGAAACTCCGAAGGCTTTAAGAAGGGTAAGAAAGAAGTGGTAAGAAAATGGCAGAAGACTACTCCATACACACCTCAACAAAACGGAGTTGCAGAAAGAATGAATAGAACACTGATGGAAAAGGCAAGAAGCATGCTCAATGGTACCGGGTTAGGACAAGAATTCTGGGCAGAGGCAGTGGAGACTGCATGTTACTTAGTTAACAGATCACCTTCATCAGTGTTGGAGGATAAGACTCCACATGAGGTATGGACTGGTAATAAACCCTCTCTTTCACATCTAAGGGTATTTGGATGTGATGCATATGTACATGTTCCAAAGGAGAAAAGGACCAAGTTGGATAATAAATCTGAAAGGTGCATCTTTATTGGTTATAAGGATGGTTTAAAGGGTTACAAGCTTTGGAACCCAGAAACAAGGAAGGTTGTGTACAGCCGAGATGTGGTGTTTAGAGAGGTGAAAGATGTTGTTACACATGAAGTCCTACCAAAGGAACCTAAGAAGATAGAGTTTGAGCTAAAAGAGGATGAATCAGACTCTACAACAGAAGAAGATTCAGAGGATGGAAAAATCTGGAAGGAGGCCATGGTTGATGAAATGGAATCATTGCACAAAAATGAGGCATGGGATCTGGTGGAGTTGCCGGGTGGAAGGAAGCCCATCGAGAGAAAATGGGTGTTTAAAAAGAAGATGAATGTAGAAGGCAAGGTGGAGAAATACAAAGCTCAGTTGGTAGAAAAAGGTTATTCCTAGGTGCCAGGAATTGATTTTGGTGATATTTTTTCTCCTGTTGCCAAACTTACTTCTATTAGATTACTTTTATATGTTGCTGCTGCATTCGATTTTGAGATAGAACAGATGGATGTGAAGACAACATTTCTTCACAGGGATCTATAAGAGGAGATATCCGGGATCGATTCTTGTGGTGAAAGAAGATGGCGAGCGGCGGAAAGATAGAGATCGAGAAATTTAATGGTATCAGAGCCATATTTGGCTTCAAAGGGATGCTTTTGTAGCCAAGGGTTTTATTGGCCTGTGAATGGACAAATCAATGCAGCCTTTTCAGATCTGGCCATACGGAGCATGGTGTTTCTAGGAAATAGGAAATATCCAATTGATTGATTCCATGGGGAATTCCATGGAGGGTTTCTCAATGGATAAAGAGAACAATGGTGCTACCATAGCCCAGATCTGGTGACTAGCAGTGATAATAAGTTGGTTCGAGAAATTCAGAGATGAGAGGATGTTTGCACATGGATTAATTAATTGATGAACCATGTATCTGAAGAGAACTCCTAGAGGACTGGCAGTTACAGAGGCTGGTGACCCATGTAATCTGGTAGATGGGTTATTTTTATATGGACATTGATGTCATATGTACAAACACAGCAACAATGAAAATAAAAATAAAAATTATATATATATATATTATTATAATGGAGTTAATTTTTCTTTATTTTTTATTTTTTATTTTTACGTGTAAATGGGCATACTGCTGTAAGACCTGGTATGGCATGCGTACCCCTGGGTAATCACTGGTAAAGTCTGGGTTAGACCTAGGTGATAGGGGGGATGTCAAGTTAACAATTACCCTGGGTAAACATTTGAGGGGGGAAGAGCTAGAGTGAGCGGGGTTGTCTCACTTAGCAGGTTTGGTTGGATTTAGTCAAGGAGCCCCAAGTCAAGTTTAAGGGGGGAATGTTAGGTAAATTCGCTTGTGATTATAGTCAAGTTTGATTGATTTAAACAATTATGGTTTTGGGGCACATGGTATTGTGCACCCATGGTTCTTAAGCTCATGGTATTGCATGTAATGGAGCCTATAAAAGGCTCAAAGTACTTCATTGTAATGTAAGGCCTGGAGGTGAGCAGTGAAGGCTCACTTGGTCGGATTGGCCAGGGTTTTGGCCAATGTTTAATGAAATTTCCTTGGTTGGGTTTTTCCTTGAAGTTTGGGGTTTTCCCGAATAAACATATGTGTTTATGTTTATGATTTGTTGCTGGGTTCTTTATGTTTATTTCTCTCAGTGAAATATTTATTATTTCTGCGGTAAATTCATAACAAGAGGAACCCGATGAAAAAGCTGACGAGCTGCATATGTGTAGGTGCATAGGTAATATCACTAGGTATGCATGGTATATTGTATTCCAACCATAACATTGATGGATAGGTAAGACCTATGCTACGTTGAGAAGGTATCCTTCACAAATGGCTCATGCATGCATATGAAAGTGATTGGGATTTATGTTTCCTATGATGAAATGGTGCACCTTGTATTGAATATTTTGATCATGATGATCTTCTCAATTCTATGAGGCTTATTATTTTTGATCTTGTATATAGTGGCACATCTTTATGTTTAACTAACCTCTGTTGTTTTGAGATCCTGCTCCTGACTCTAGTAAATGGTACTCTTGACTCTTGATATGCGTAAGACCTGTTGGATCTCTTGTTGAAGGTTACCTAATTGATATGATATTGATAATTCTTGTGATAATCATGTGGAAATCTCATGGAAAGAACGATTGCACTTTGTTGGTTTATTGAATAAGATAACTTGATCCTATTGATCATGAAAAGCATGGTATCGAAGACCATGATGATATAGGTATATCTATGATATTGATTTTCAAGATCTCTCACTACCTATGGTCATGTCTTGATAGTATATGGTAAAACTGATGGATTATATTAATAGAAAATGATATTATGTTCATGATATTTGAATTATGATGTCTCACCTGTCCACTTCCCTATCATGGAAATCCAACCCTCGATGAAAGGGGTATGTCAGGATGTGATGATGTATTATCTAACCATGATAGCTATATGTTTGTTGTTATGTTATAATAGATATGTAGTTACATGAATCTATTAAGTATAGGTTAATGACATGAATGAATTGGATTCTCATTCAGAGGGAGAATATCTCTCCTAAAATATTCTTACTCATATTTCCATTATATGCTTTATTGAAATATGATTTATGGGTATCTGACATTATTGATCTACATCAGAGGCTTCAACCTCACTCACACAAAGGAAGGCCCATAGATGTGACTATGCCTAACAGACACAAAATTGAAGTTTTGTGCATCAGATCAACATGTATTTTGAATGAACTTTTTGATCATAGAAAATAAAGGATCAATAATGAAATGATAGGTTCACTTGGAAGATGTTTGTTTTCAGATGTGTTGTAGATACCATTGTGTATGTTTGAACCAAAATTGTTTGTGCATATGTCCGAGACATTCATAGGAATATGTCACTATGTTTGTGCTACACAAGTTTGACATGATTTTTTTGATTGATGAGTTGTCTTTGGAACTTTTGACATGATGCTTAACAATAACTTATACCTTTGAATTAATGATTGAGACATGTATAGAATTATAGATTTAGCATGATCGCACATTTGGATTTGACATGATTTGATCTGGCGATTGTTGATTTTTTCTAATTACAATGCTATGTGGGAATAATGACCTTCAATGTCTTATGTGAGTTTTTAGAATTATGGTTCCATATTTTCCTCCTTGTTCCTAGTGTAATGGTTGTTGTGACTTAGTCTGAAGATAGAAAAGGCATTATTTAGCCTTGATGTATGAACTTGCATCTACTAATGGGAATGGATTGTAAAGGAATGTTAAACGACAGACTTGATGGCTTGATAGTAAATGAAGTCAAGACTTGATATGAGATCTACCTGTTACTGGTTCAAATAATTGATACGATGACATCAATGTCTTTGATAATTATTTTTTTCTCATTTATAAAATCTTATGATATGATTTTGTTATCACAACATTGATTTATGTAAGGCTGAATATGTTGGTATGGTAAGACATTATGCTTACCACGAGTGTTGTGTGTGTTAGCTCCCTGTAATCAGCAAGATTGGAAAAATTCCGGTCACAGGGAGAAACATCGTTTCAACCACTTTGGGATTCTAGGATCTAACCCTCCAGGATCCAGAGAGGGATCTCTCCAATAAGTGCAAAGATGGATTTTTCTTTGAAGTTTGGGGTAATGATATTAGGTTAGTTATGAAGGCTGAGGGTTTGTTTTGTTTTTTGGATGGTTGAGCATGATTAATGTTTGAGGTGGAAAGTTCTAAGTGCAAATAGTTTCAAAGGTGAGAAGTTGCAGGCAATCAGAGTAAGCTTCGGCCAAAAAGATAGATAATTGCAGGTTTTAGTCCATTGGGCTATGGAGTCATAATAGGGTTTAATTGGAACATCAAGAGGCCGGAGTGGTCCATGGGGCAAGTCATCTATATCTAAGGATCTCTTTCAAGTTTGATTTATGGAATGAAATGGTACAATAAAAATGAGAATTAAACAGATGAAGAACAAAGAGTAGCCTAGGATCTGGTAAGTACTTATAAACTAGCCAGCCTTTGAAAAGCACTTAAGAAAAAACATAAAAGCAAACTAGGATCTGGTAAGTACTTTTAAACTAGCCAGCCTTTGATACACTTTCAATAGAAAACATTTTAAAACAAAGGGAAACTTGAAGGAAATTGTTGGAGTAGAAACTAGAGGGCCGGGCTCACCAAAAATATTCTCCTAGCTCTACTTTACTTGGTTACTTTCAAGACAAACACAAAGATAACACAGGATGGCCCAGGATCTGGTAAGTACTTTGAAACTAGCCAACCTTTAACACACTCCAAGGGAAACATTCAGATAGTCTTTGGGGATAAAAATAGGACCAGGGCACACCATATCTTCCTTAGTTCATCTCTACTTAACTAATACTGAACATAATATTCAAGAATAATATTTAGCTAAGACAATAAGATGAGGGAACAACAAAATTCCTATGCTTAAATTGAATTAAATCATTCGCAAATAACACAGATTGGAGGAAAACATCTAGATAAATATTTTTAGTCAGAGAAGGGTACTGATATACAGTAGGTCCTAACTCTATGCATGCTATTCTTTATAGGAGAAGATGAAACACAGTGAAAATAGAAACAAAATGACAAGTTACAATGAGGAAAACATCACCGTCAACATAGACCAGGATCCCATAAATCATCTTGTATTGATGCTCCAAACCAGTTACAGCTTTAAGTCCAATTCTTTAGTTTAGCAACCATCTACACATCTCAGCCTAACCTATCTATCACCAGCAGAGCTCCAAGGGACAGTGAACACTATTTACAGATAGAAGTATCAAGCTCAATTACATTTCAATGTTCTACAACCAACCCCTCACTCATCTTCTGCAGAAGTATATATAGAAGAATGAGGAGGTGAGATCTCATAAAATATATCTGAAGATAATTAATACAGACTTGAATGGTTTCTTGGCCTTTGGGGGGCTCAATGAAGAAACTTACAATAGGTGTCCTCTCTATTAAATAATTTACATTAAGATTAAGCTCCGTGGGAGATTTTGTTGACCTTTTAGGCTCTGTGTGACGTCGAAGTTACTCTACTGATATTTTGTCATTACTTTGTCTGCAGAATTTATCCTCTGGCTGTGTTATGAGGCAGATATTTGGTCTTGATCAATAACTTCAGCCTCTGATTGAATACTTTGAGGCACAGGTGGCATTCCGGTAGCTGGGAGGAATCAATTTGCCTCAAATGTGGCGGTGGAGGCTTTCTGTTGATAAAACACCTTAAAATTTTATTCAAACTGTGTTTTAATTGGGGATTAGGCCTTTGATAATAATTCTTAGCCATGATCCCCAAAAATATGTCTTCAATCTTCTGTCCTGGTGTCTTTTTTTCTTTGACACTGATACTCTCTGACTGTGCTTGATTCACTGTGTTTTTTTCTAGTATGCAGGGCTGCGCAGGGATTATATGGCATCAATGCCTCATGAATCACCGATGAAACATGAATTTTAAACCTTGCGAATGATTTTCTTTGGTGAATCGAAGGCAGGAGGATCGTCACCCTCTGCCTTTGAAATTTCTTCAGTCATAGTGGAAAAACAATTTAAACCCTGCAAAATACAAAAAAATATTATAAAATCTTGCATGTTTAGGTTTGTTGCTTCAGAAGGAACGTGGAGGGAGCATGGCCATTGGATGGCATCATCCATTGATCAAGATTGATCGGGAGAAGTCAAAGAGAAGGCGGAAGAACAGTTTAAATCAGAGCCGTCGATCGCACAGAGATCGACGGTCGGGAGCGGAAGTGAAAAAATAACGTGATAGAGTCACTTTATTTGGAAAAATGAAGAAAATAGGTTAAAAATGGTGTGTGGGGTTCGGGATGATCGTGGGTCGTCGAATGAGATAGGCCCACATGATCAATGGTGGAAAAAAAAGTGCCAATAAACCTTAAAAACACACCTAGACTTAGAAATTTAATTAAACCATGCCGAGTAAAGTTCTCGGGTCCGGATTTGCTGACTGGACGAGGAACCAATGGCGACCTGCCCCAATAGAAATCTGCCACATGGACGTTGATGTGGCGTTGGGACCACCAGCACTGCTATGGACGAGGGGACCAGAAGATGGAGCATGGGCCGTCGATCTGCAGATTAGATCAACGAAGGAGATGTTTTAATGACCGTGCCATATCCTGGTTAACTTACGAGCTTCTTCGCAGAGCAACCACCATCTGATGAGCGGCCTCATATTGGACAGTGGATGCCTATATCGCGTCGGGTCCACGCCCAATCTTTAACGCGCGATAGATGGCGGTTTTGTGAACAATGCTTAGGCCACACGTATACCGGTGTATGGAATCATTGCAAAATGAAAAATACCGCCCCGCTCTCAAAAGCAGTGCGATGGATACAACATGGTTTTGCAACGGTGAGTGGATGGCGGGGACCACCGGGCGATGGATTGCTTGCCGTTGATCTACAGATCAGATCGATGGTGGAGATCGACTTGGAATTTTGCGCCGACGGAAATTTTTTTAAAATATAATAAGAATCGAAAGATTAATATAACCGAAGGTTTATACTTTGGGTGGAAATATTTTATTTGAAGCGGATAGGCACCCGTCTGTAGGGCCATGGGTTATATGGGAAAACATATGACCGAGAGTTACAGAGTTATAGATTTTCAATGATTTTCAAACGGTTTTGGGGGTTTCAATAAGGCTAAGAAAGGGTCTTAAAAATTATCAAAGGGAAAAAGGGGAAAAACATGAAAATGAGGGTTTTTCATGGGAGATGAAGGGGTTAGAATGAGGTTATTTTTGGAAGTGGAAGGAAGGGAAAACATGGTGTTTGAAGTAGTAATCTGTCTTGGAAATCTGCAGGATTTCTGAGTGTAAAAATGGGCACAATAGTGAAGATTTGGATAGAGGCATGAGGCCTTTAAGAGTCTTCAAGAGCCAACACTTTTTAGCACTAAAATTTGTTCCTTGAAGGCTCTAAAAAGTCTTAGTCACCTTTTGCTATAACAAATTTTATAGGTGGCTAACAGTGGCTCCACTTGGGGATGGTGCCTTCTTGAAGGCATCAAGAACTTCAGACTTGCATTCTCTGGGAGGCTAACCTGTGCCTCATCCATTGGGCTGCCCTTCCTTTGCTGGGATGATCTTGCTTTGAAAACATGTTAGCAGCCATAAAAACAATGGATTTTCATCAATACAACTTTCTACCTACCCAATCCTACTGATCTAACATTTTTTCTTCATTAGAGTGCACTTGGATTGGAAAAATCTTATCACAGCATTTTATTCTTTTGAAAGCAGGAAATCTAATCTATTTATGTTCCTTATTTCTCCATGGACTCAGTTTAAACAGTTGTTTCCATATAATTTTCTACCTAATCTACCGTCTGTTGGGATTAAACTATCCAATAGACTTTATTCTCTAAATTCTACAATAGAAATTTAAAAACAGTCAAGTCAAGATTAAGCTGTTTGACTTGCTGTGATCTATGGCATAAAAACAAGCTGTACATAGACATTTATTTTGCAAAAAATTTAAAACAAAAATTTTAAGGCCTGAGATATGAAGTTTGAAAGCATCTCCTTCCTCTTTTGTATAGCTCTATTTTGACTTTTGTTTTGAGCTCTCTTTCCTTTATCAACAGGTTCAGATTTTGAGCTAATTAGAACCAGATCTTTACATCTTTTGACTCAAAATTTGAAACAGATTTGAGTCATTCTCTCTTTGAAACCTTGGGTTCATATTTTGAGCATGTTTGAACCTTTAATTTGTATTCTAAACTATCTACTGATAAGCCAAGTTTAAACAGTTTGGCCAATCAAATTCACTATCCTATCAACAGAAAATTTAAAAACTAATTAGTCAAGATTAGGATGTTTGACTAGATAGAAGTGTGTTTTTAGGAGTGGCATTTAAGCTTGCACACTTTCATATTTGTTTCTCTTTTTTGGTATGGGGCTGTACCTTTCTTGTTTTCATAATCTTCCCTCTTTTCTTTCTTTTCTTTATTTTTGTATTTTTGATTTTTATAACTTTGAATGCAATGGTGGATGAGACATTTATAATGAGAAAAAGATAAAAAGGCTTTAAAACATAGCATGGATCAAGAGAAGCAATGTTTAATCATCCTGCCATTGATAGGACCCCCAAGCAATCCTGCTCCATTCGACTCATGCAAGAAAAACGCATTGTTACCAGCAGCTGAATGAATAGAGTAAGGGCCAAGCCATAAGTTGTCAAATTTTTCATGCTTTCCCTTTTCTTCCCTCCTTGAGTCTCACTTTAAAACTTTGTCCCCAATTTTGAAATTGCTAGCCTTTGTTCTTCTGTCAAAAATATTTTTAATGTTGTCTTGTTTTTGCAATGCTTTGTTATAAACTTCCTCTCTGGCTTGCTGAAGATGGATGGTCTGATTTATCCTTCTGATCATGTCATTTTCTTCAGTTTGCAACTCTTGGATCAACTTCATCACTGGTACCCCAAGACTGTTTGGAAAAATTGCATCAGTACCATACACAAGCTGGAAGGGTGACATGCCAATAGATTTATTCAAAGTCAATCTGTTAGCCCAAAGTGCATGAACTAGCTTTGTGTGCCAAGACTTTTTATTGTCCTCCAACAGTTTCTTGATTATGTTCACTAAAATTTTGTTTGAGGATTCTGCAAGTCCATTACCTTGAGGGTAATAGGCTATGGAATGTCCCAATGTTATCTGATATCTGTGACAAAACTCAACCATCCTCTTTGATCCAAATGCTGCTGCATTATCAGTGATGATCTTGGTAGGACAACCAAATCTGGAGAGAATGTTAGTCTCTATGAATTTTATAATAAATGAATCATTGGCCTGCCTACAAGGTATGGCTTCTATCCACTTAGTGAAATAGTCTATGGCAGTGAGAATCCATCTATGCTGGGCAGAAGATGGGGGATGGATTTCTCCTATGAAGTCAAGTCCCCACTATTGAAAGGGGGCTTCAACAATGATTGGATGCAGAGGTAGGGGTAGTAGTTTTCTTTTACCTTCAAAAAGTTGACATTTATGACAGGCTATGATCATCTTGTGCACATCATGGAAAAGAGTAGGCCAATAGAAACCAGCCCTCAAAATTTTGTTGGCTGTTGTCTTCCAGTACAAATGACCTCCACACTCTCCTTCATGGAACTGGTACTTAACCTTCTCTGCATCAAACTCAGGCAAACATTTAAGAAATACACTACTTGCATTTTTCCAATAAAGAAATTTATCTATAATGCAATAGTTTACAGCTTTTAATTTTAAGAACTTTCCCTTTGTTTTTGTCAAACTGGGAGGTGTATTCAAATTAAGAAAAACATAAATTATATTAGAATACCAAGAGGAATTCATAATATGGTATTCAATAATGGGAGTTGAGATTTCCTCTTGATCATCCAATGCATCAATCATATTAATATCAAGAACTTCAAAATATGATTCAACCATTAATCTAGCTAGACCTTGGCCTTTGATGAGTTTAGTGGGTTTTATCTCTAAATCATATTAAAAAATAACAGAAATCCACTTACCTCTCTTACCATCTAGGTCCTGTGTTAGAATGTCTTTAACAACTGAGTTTGGGACAAAGGCAATGATGTGTGAGTGAAGGATGTATACTCCGAAGTCTTTCAAAGCTTTAACCAAAGCAAAAGCTTGCTTCTCCATGATGTTATACTTCAGAGGGGAATCCCTCAATGCCTTACTAAAGAATGCAATATGCTGCTCTTGTTCTTGTGGATTTTTATGTAAAAGGACAACAGCTATGGTATGTTCTGATGCAAATGAAAAAATATAAAAATCTTTTGAAAAATCAGGACTTATTAGAACCGGTGTTTTGGTTAAGGCTTGTTTCACCAGTTCAAAGGACTTCATTGCTTCCAAGGTCCATTTTATCCCTTTCTCCTTCTTCAACATGTTTGTAATATTTCTAAGGAGCTCAGCCAAGTTGGGGATGAACCTTCTCAAAAAGTTAATCTTTCCAATGAAAGATTGCAACTCCTTGATGTTTCGAGGATGAGATATTTGCAATATGGCCTCAATCCTCTTTTGATCTATCTTTATACCCTCCTCAGAAATAATGTGCCCAAGAAGTTTACCTTCTTGGAGACCAAATAGTGTCTTCTTAGGGTTTAAGGATATCCCAAACTTTCTGCATTTCTCAAAAACTTTTCTTAAATGTTCTATGTGATCTTCATCTGTTTTTGAAAACACAGTAACGTCATCAAGATAGATAATGATGAAGAAGCCCAATTCCTCTGAGAATGCTATGTCCATGGCTCTTTGAAAAGTTGCTCCAAAATTCATTAGACCAAAGGGCATTTTCACATACATGAAAGTGCCCCATGGTGTAGTCAAGGTTGTCTTTAATTGATCAGCAGGGTGGACTAAGATTTGATTGTACCCTGAGTAGCCATCAAGCAAAGAAATTCTTCTAGACCCTACCACCCTTTGTAAAATATGATCCATCTTAGGTAAAGGGTGGTTGTCTTTCAACGAAGCTTTGTTTAAGTCTCTAAAGTCTATACAAAGCCTGATCTCTCCTCTTTTCTTCCTAACTGACACCAGATTAGAAACCCATTCAAAATATCTAATAGGGACAATAATACTAGCCTCATACATTTTCATGATCTCCTTCTGAACCAAAGGCAACTAGACACGGTTTATTCTGCGCAGTTTTTGTTTGAATGGTTTTTGGTTTTCTTTGAGAGGGATTTTGTGCTGTATTATTTCAGTGTCATAGGATTTAAGATCTTCGTAACTCCATGAAAAAACATCAGAAAATTCTCTAAACAACTCTATGTATTTGAGTTTAATGTGAGCTGATAAAGTCTTAGACAGTTTAATCATTCTCGGCTTAAGTTCATTGCCTATATTTCACTCTTCCACTTCAGTCTCTACAGGTTCTAGTTTTGGTTTTTTTCCACATCGTTAAAATCAAACAACTCTTCTAAAGGGGCCAGTCCCTTAGGCAAACTTTCATCTTTAGAGTGCATAGTTTCCAACTCCTCTGTTTCTAACTCTGCATTCATCTCTGTTTTTTTTTTGGTTTTCTAGTCAGAAGATTAATATTGACAAGCTCAGGAGATGACTCTTCTTCACCAAGAAAATTTTCTTCACCACAGTCTATATCATAGTCTGAGTCCTAACCATGTAGCGCAAATTCATTTCTGAATTGCATGAAGTCTTCTATCTGTTTGTCTCCGTCAAACACCTGCTAGTATTTTTTATTATCAGGCACGACTGGTCTAAATTTCACCTGAGTTGTGCAATCTTTGGTGTTATATGGCATTAAGCATGTTCTAGCTGCAAAGGCTAAATTGTGGGCAGTAATATTTGTTTTTCTTGGGACAAAAATCAATTTGGACTCCTTGAATGTTTTTAAAAGGTCCATGACATTGTTTCGGTAGGCCCTAAGTCTGGGATGATTTGCATTATACTCCCCATTAACTTTCCTAATGACTAACTCTGAATCCCCATACACATTGATTCTTATGGCTCCTAACTTTTTCAATAGATGTAAACCTAGAGAAGGGATTCATATTCCGCTATGTTATTGGAACACTGAAAGTTTAATTTGCAAGAAATGTAGTCTGTGTGGTTATTTTCAGTGTTGGAAATCCAGACACTTGCACCAGTGTTATTTCTAGTGTAGGATCCATCAAAATACATACTCCACATAAGACTATTCTCAGTTTCATCTGTTTGGTGGTTGTCCTCTTCAACTAACGTGCTTCTTGATTGTTGTGGAATTTCAATACTTAGTTGTATTTGTTTCAACTCCTCAGGTTTTTCATTGGGTTGAATATTGTTTTCGTGACTGTCAAGGTTTAGGAGCAATGGAGACATGACTTGTGGGTCAAGACCTTTGTTTGATTTTCTGACATTCATAGGTTCAACCAATTTTTTTGACACTTTTGCGTTGTCTTGATCCTCCTCTCTATCTGTCATTAAGTCAGACAAGGTCACTTGTTCGCTAAAAGTTTCATCATTGAACATGATAAAGGAATCAAGGCCTGTATTTATAGAATAAATGGGAGAGTTATGTGGTCTGTCTTGGCTTGTGACTGTGTATTTCATATGAGAATCCCTGTAAATTCTTCTATTCTGATTGAAAACAGGGATAGTTGCATAGGTCATGTCAATTTGCATAGTCCCTTATAACTTAGCCCCCCACGATCTTGATAACAACATTCCATATTTGGGGGGAACATCAGCCACAACAATGTCCATGACTAGGAATTTGGCTGGAATCTGGGCCAAGTTAACACAGAGGTCTTTGATTAATCCTAAACACTTTACTCTGCTTGAGTCAAAGGAGTAAAGATATTTGTAAGGTCTGGTGATTTCTAAACCCGGGCTCTCCATTACATCTTTTGGCATTAAATTATGAGAAGCCCTAGAATCATGCATAGTGTTGTGTAAAATTTTATCATGAACATTTAAACTCACATAAAAGGGAGGAACAAGTCCTTCTTGATACAAACCTTCAATATTTGGACCAAAAATAAGCTCTGGTTGGTCATCATTAAGATTGACAGTGTCCTCATTCTCTTCAATGTTTAAAGCCTTATAAATTTGGGTCCTATATACATGGTGGGCAGCTAACTCAATCAAAGGAACAAGGATTTTTATCTTTGAAACTGCTTGCTCTAGGCTGAAAGGAATTTGACTCCTTAAATTACTTGTTTCAGCCCTATTAGCTGTCACTCTATCAGCAACATCAGCTTGCTGATTTGTTTTATTTACATTTGAAAAAATGGTTTTAACAGAAGTACTATATGAGATGTTAGCAGTACTAATGTCTGCACTCTGTTCTGTAATGTTTTGAGTGCCTTTCTCTTTATCATTACCAGAATTTACAGCAACTGTTTTGTCCTTTTGTTTTACCATTTTAGACTTGGTTGTAGTGCTGCTTTGTGAAGGCTTTTCATAGGTTTTAGTGTTGGGAGTTTGTTGACTGGTTTTGCTTCTAAGGTCATATTATTTTTGAGATTCTATGATGATGTTTTCCATGTCTTGATAACAATTTTCATCATCATCTCTTCTGTCATCATAAGGTGTGTATAGACCTTGTTTTCTATCATAATGAACCTCAAAGTCATCATTATCTACCCCCAGCATGTTTATATCATCCTCCTATGTGATTTCTTCTATTTCCTCAACCTCACTTACATAGTTTTGATGAAAGGGAGGAGCGATCTATTGATCGTCATCCCTAGGTCTATTTGGAGGTTGGCTCCTTCTAAAATTCTGGTTTTGGCTCTGGTTTCTATTTTGAGGAGCAGTTTGATTTTGAATTGCTTGTGCTCTCTCAAGGATGCTCATTTTCTTCATCATTTCCTCCATCATTCTTTCCATCTTTGAGTTTGAAGTAGAAGATGTGTTTTCCTCTCTAAAAGTGACTCTCTTCTCATTTTTCATTCTTGATCTCTTCTCCATTAAGTTGACCTCCACATAAAAAGCACCCTTTTGCATCTCTTCAAGAGTTGCAAAATATCTCTCTCTTAGATGATAGGCCATCTCAAGGTCAAACCCTTAAGGAAATTTTTTTAAAGCTAAGCCTTGTAGAGGTTTTAGTTATGGGGAAAGTGCATTATATACACTATTGAATCTGGTACAATAAGCTTGTACACTTTCCCCCACATTTATATGGAGATTTTTGTAATCAGAAAGGACATGAAGAGGGTTTTTCTTTACTTCCCATTTTTTTAAGAATTTTTGATGGAATGCTTGGAGATCATTGATACTATGGGGGGTTAAGCCTTTGAACCATTTTCTTGCTTCTCCCCCTAAGCTCTGAGAAAATATTCTAAGCTTGACAGAATCATCATCAATTTCATTCTTGACAAAGTATTCATTCATCGTATCCACATGTTGTGATGCATTTGTAGCATTTTTAGCATCATACAATGGAATTTTGGACTGATAGTCCTGTGGAAGATTGACTAATGGAAGAGGAAGGACTAAGAGAGCATACCATGCTGCCATGATATGTGGTGGGGGTGGATTCACAAGAAGTGGATTAACGAAAGGGAAAGTGGGTTGAAGTGGAGTGGTTTGGACAATGGATGTAGGATGAGAAGAAGTAGATGGAACAGGAATAGAATGCTGAGCTGATCTTGGATGAGAGACACCTAGGTTGTGAAGGAAATGTAAATCAGGAGGTGTTGTTTCTCTGCTACCAGGATGTTCACTTGTTTTAGGTGATGAAAGTGAAGACTCAGAATCTAACTGGTTTAAATCACCAAGAGACCTAGTTCTAAAGGGATTTATCGAGTCAACTTGTGATTGTTGTAGAGCTGAAAGATTTTCAGGGACTGAATTAGCTCTGAAGGGTGATCTGAAAATAGTTGATAGTTTAATCCTAGGTGACTTCCTAAGGATACTTTCTGGGTTACCAACTATTTCAGGTGGATCAGGGTCGAGATAGGCTCTAGTAACAATATTTCTAGAAGCCACTATGCTGTATTTTTAGACCCAACTAAACAAGAAAAGTTTAACCAGATATGACAATCTTCAAGAGGTTAACTAATCTGTTTTACAAATTTAAATACTACAGTCCTCTAACTGAGTTTGAATGATATTAAAATGATAAGGGTTCTTCCCAGTGGAGTCAAAGGTATGTTGAGGATTGTGGAGTCACCAAGTGGAAATTTTTAGCTCCTAAGGAGGTAAAAGGTTTTATGGTCCACCACCATGTTTATTTAATTCCAATCTGAAATATTTTTGGTGTTTTCTGAGTTATTTTTCAGTTGTGTGGTTTCTAAGAATATCCTAACTTTGTTTCAAAACTTATCTATGGTTATGAGACAAATACAGTCTACTCTTATGGCTAAGCCAGCTGATTTTTGAAGGTTAGATAAGGCCTTATGAGGATCCTAGGGTTTGCCTAGTTTTTCATTGATTCAAACAAGTTCTATCATGATTACCATTTGTTGGTAGTGCTTGGAAAGGCTGATTTTGACTCATAAATGTTAGCTCCCTGTAATCAGCAAGATTGGAAAAAGTCCAGTCACAGGGAGAAACATCGTTTCAACCACTTTGGGATTCTAGGATCTAGCCCTCCTGAATCCAGAGAGGGATCTCTGCAATAAGTGCAAAGATGGATTTGTATTTGAAGTTTGGGGTACTGATATTAGGCTAGTTATGAAGGCCAAGGTTTTTTTTTGTTTTTTGGATGGTTGAGCATGATTAATGTTTGAGGTGGAAAGTTCTAAGTGCAAAGAGTTTCAAAGGTGAGAAGTTGCAGGCAAACAGAGTAAGCTTCGGCCAAAAAAATAGATAATTGCAGGTTTTAGTCCATTGGGCTATGGAGTCATAATAGGGTTTAATTGGAACAACAAGAGGCAAGAGTGGTCCATGGGGCAAGTCATCTATGTCTAAGGATCTCTTTCAAGTTTGATTTATGGAATGAAATGGTACAATAAGAAGGAGAATTAAACAGATGAAGAAAAAAGAGCAGCCCAGGATCTGGTAAGTACTTCTAAACTAGCCAGCCTTTGAAAAACACTTAAGAAAAAACATAAAAGCAAAATAGGATCTGGTAAGTACTTTTAAACTAGCTAGCCTTTGATACACTTTCAATAGAAAACATTTTAAAACAAAGTGAAACTTGAAGGCAACTGTTGGAGTAGAAACTAACGGGTTGGGCTCACCACAAATCCTCTCCTAGCTCTGCTTTACTTAGTTACTTTCAAGACAAACACAAAGATAACACATGATGGCCTAGGATCTAGTAAGTACTTTGAAACTAGCCAGCCTTTAACACACTCCAAGGGAAACATTCAGATAGTCTTTGAGGATAAAACTAGGACCAGAGCACACCATATCTTCCTTAGTTCATCTCTACTTAACTAATACTGAACATAAAATTCAAGAATAATATTCAGCTAAGACAAGAAGATGATGGAATGCCAACATTCCTATGGTTAAACTGAATTAAATCATTCCCAAATAACACAGATTTGAGGAAAACATCCAAATAAAGATTTTCAGTCAGAGAAGGGTACTGATATACAGTAGGTCCTAGATCTATGAATGTTGTTCTTTATAAGAGAAGATGAAGCAAAGTGAAAACAAAAAAAAAATGACAAGTTACAATGAGGAAAACATCACCGTCAACATAGACCAGGATCCCATAAATCAGCTTGTATTGATGCTCCAAACCAGTTACAGCTTTAAGTCTAATGCTTTAGTTTAGCAACCATATACACATCTCAACCTAACCTATCTATCACCCGCAGAGCTCCAAGGGCCAGTGAACACTATTTATAGATAGAAGTCTCAAGCTCAATTACATTTCAATGTTCTACAACCAACCCCTCACTCATCTTCTGCAGAAGTATATATAGAAGAATGAGATATGAGATCTGATAAAATATCTCTGAAGATAATTAATACAGACTTGAACGGCTTCTTGGCCTTTGGGGGGCTCAATGAAGAAACTTACAATAGGTGTCCTCTCTATTAAATAATTTACATTAATATTAAGCTCGGTGGGAGCTTTTGTTGACCTTTGAGGCTCTATGTGACGTCGAAGTTACTCTACTGATATTTTTTCATTAGTTTGTCCTCAGAATTTATCCTCTGGCTACGTTGTGAGGCAGATATTTGGTCTTGATCAATAACTTCGGCCTTTGATTGAATACTTTGAGGCACAGGTGGTATTCCGGTAGCTGGGGGGAATCAATTTGCCTCAGATGTGGCGGTGGAGGCTTTCTGTTGATAAAACACCTTAAGATTTTCTTCAAACTGTGTTTTAATTGGGGATTAGGCCTTTGATAATCATTCTTAGCTGTGATCCCCACAAATATGTCTTCAATCTCCTATCCTGGTGCCTTTTTGTCTTCGACACTGATACTCTCTGACTGTGCTTGATTCACTATGTTTTTCGCTGGTATGCAGGGTTGCGCAGGGGTTATATGGCATCAATGCCTCATGAATCACCGATGAAACATGAATTTTAAACCCTGCGAATGATTTTCTTTGGTGAATCGAAGGCAGGAGGATTATCACCCTATGCCTTTGAAATTTCTTCAGTCATGGCGGAAAAACCATTTAAACCCTGCAAAATACAAAAAACTATTATAAAATCCTGCATGTATAGGTTTGCTGCTTCAGAAGGCATGTGGAGGGAGCATGGCCATTCGATGGCGTCATCCAATGGTCGAGATTGATCGGGAGAAGTCAAAGAGAAGGCGGAAGAATAGTTTAAATCAGAGCCATCGATCGCATAGAGATCGAAGGTCGGGAGCAGAAGCGAAAAAATAACGTGGCAGAGTCACTTTATTTGGAAAAACAGCGAAAATAGGTTAAAAATGGTGTGTGGGGTTCGGGATGATCGTGGGCTGTCAGAGGAGATTGGCCCACACGATCAACGTTGGAAAAACAGGCGCCAATGAACCTTAAAAACACACCCGGACTTCAAAATTTAATTAAACCATGCTGAGTAAAGTTCCCGGGTCTGGATTTGCTGACTAGACGAGGAACCAATGGCGACCCTCCCCAACAGATATTTGCTGCGTGGACGCTGCTGTGGCATTGGGACCACCGGCATTGCTATGGACGAGGGGACTAGACGATGGAGTATGGGTCGTCGATCTGCATATCAGATCGACGACAGAGATGCTTTAATGACCACGTCGTATCCTGGTTAACTGACGGGCTTCTTCAAAGAGCGACCACCATCCGATGAGCAGCCTCAGATCATACAGTGGACGCCCATATCACGTCGGGTCCACGTTCGATCTTTAACGCGCAATGGACAATGGTTTTGTGAACAGTGCTCAGGCCACGCGTCAACCGGCGTATGGAATCACTGCAAAATGAAAAATGCCGCCCCGCTCTCAAAAGCAGTGTGATGGATACCGTGTGGTTTTGAAACGTTCAGTGGATGGTGGGGACCACCGGGCGATGGATTGCGCATCGTCGATCTGCAGATCAGATCGATGGTGGAGATCGACTTGGAATTTTTCACCGGCGGAATTTTTTTTTAAATATAATAAGAATCGAAAGATTAATATAACTGAAGGTTTATACTTTGGGCGGAAATATTTTATTTGAAGCGGATAGGCACCCATCTGCGGGGCCATGGTTTATATGGGAAAACATATGACCGGGAGCTACAGAGGAGGGGATAAATGCAATTGGGCAATGCAATAAGCGCTTGGCGGGCCAGCACCTGGTTCTGGCACTAGGACGTATGGAGGGGAAGGGTAAAAGACTTAGCCCAAGGGGGCTTAAGTCTATGATATATATAAAATATGGTTTTTATAGATTTTCAATTATTTTCAAAGGGTTTTGGGGGTTTCGATAAGGCTAAGAAAGGTTCTTAAAACTTATCAAAGGGGAAAAGGGGAAAAACATGAAAATGAGGGTTTTTCATGGGAGATGAAGGGGTTAGAATGAGGTTAGTTTTGGAAGTGGAAGGAAGGGAAAGAATGGTGTTTGCAGCAGTAATCTGTCTTGGAAATCTGCAGGATTTGTGAGTGTAAAAATGGGCACAGTAGTGAAGATTTGGAAAGAGGCATGAGGCCTTTAAGAGTCTTCAAGAGCCAACACTTTTTAGCAATAAAATTTGTTCCTTGAAGGCTCTAAAAAGTCTTAGCCACCTTTTGCTATAACAAATTTTATAGGTGGCTAAGAGTGTGATGCAAGCTCCTCAATTTACATTCTTCCATACTTGGTTGTTATTTGATAAATTCAGGAAAATGAGTTCGAAGGTATGGCCTTGATTTTATCTTTGGTTTTACATGCTAATAGTATAACCGTAATATCTAATGAGCCTCTGAAAATATAAGCAAGATGGATATGGTTTTTGAAGATCGAAATGATGTATCATGGCACGATGAACTAACTCCTAAAATTTGGGAAAGAAATTGCATGTTGCAAATTTGTAGATAAAATGTATTTGTGTAATGGAAATGTAAATCCTTGGACTCTCTATGTTAAAGTTAAAAAAATTTTGAACTCAACATGGCATCTAATAGTTTATTGAAGCATTTATGTTCCATTTTTGAACATCCATCTATATGTGATGTGTATAGAACATGGTTAAATTCATGATCGAGATTCTTCATTTAGAATTGCCACCAAATATCTTTTGTAATATCTACATGAAGTGTTATACTTTTAAAGGTTGAGATACTTATCCCATGACATGTAGTTGCATGAATGAATTGATGATGTTTGGGATTAGTATTTATGAGCACATTTTGATGTTGACTTAATATGATATTTTCCATGATGTAGAAGCTCCTTAGAGAGTTATATGAAAATGATCTAGATAAGATATGGATGCACTGTGATGACAGAGAATCCCATATACATAAATTTGGGACTGTGATTTCTCCATTCATTGCGACAATGCAATTAATCATGAAAAGATTAGGCTTTTGATTGACACCTCCTTGAGAGGGAGGATGATTATGGTATCCATTTCTAATTGACACCTCCATGAGAGGGAGGATGATTATGCTATCTTGTAGTGATTTACATGATTATGTATGTTCTAACATAAAATTTTATTCGATTTCCTATATGAATAGGAATCAATTTCTATTGAGACAAGAAAATACCAGATATGAGTATGATGAGATAAAAACTAATCGAGGACACTTACCAAACTCTTCCTCCTTATCTAATCTACCACGATGAGGAATTGATATGGACGACTCCTTGGGTTGAGGAAACTTTGGACAATAGGGTTGACCCCTATCTATTACCCATAGTGATCAGGAGATCAAGTTATATACTGAAAAATGAAAGTGCTCCAGACAGGTCCAAACCTGAGTGACCGGAAAGGTCTCATCGTTGCGATTCTGGTGCTATGAACAATTCAAAAAACTGATGTCTTATAAGGAATATATCGCATTCTATTCGTTCTCCCAAACAAAAAAAAATTGGTGACTAGATGCTGAGTCAACATGTAGGTACAATCAGCAGAATATAGTTGGAATATTCCATTTTTATTTGACCAAAATAATTGTGCCACGTGGCACATTGTGGGTCATTGGATATTGATGGTACAAATATAATCTAGACCATTGATGGGTTTATGTGGGAGCCAATGATTGAGAAAAAAATGGCAAGCCCGCAAGCTACCACATGTCCTTGGGATGGTGGTGTAATTTTTTTTATGGAGCTCCAGAGGGTTGAACCCGCAACCTCCTGTCTGCACGCAAGAGCTATTACCAATATGCCTGCGGGGTGTTTCTGACCCCTATAGGCCACCACATATATTTAAATGTTAACTATTTTGCGTTGAGGGCTTCAGAGTCTAGCCCCGAAGGGCCAACCCCCTTGTCATGTAACCATGTGCTAAGACTGTGGCCTTTGCCCTAACTACCAACAAAGAAAACCGTCGCGACAAAGTTGGTTCACATGGGTGTTAAACCCGTAACATATAGTTTTAAAAAATGGTGGTGAATGGAATTGTAACCACTGATAGAAAGGATTGATGTTTTTTCAAAACGGTGTGTGAGAGTTAAGATGGATGGTTAAATACTACAGAACCTCGTAACTTCCGATTTCAACCTTAATGGCAGAGTTCAAATGGTTAACGAAGGTTACGACAGGGGTTGCATGTGACCACCCCACCACTCAAATTTAATGACGAGTTAAAATTTCCAACATATTTGGAGTGTGCCCCTAAGTTTGGGGTTAATCCATTAATTTATCTTCGGTTAACTGCCTGTCTCCACATTTAGTGGAGCTTTCTAGCTGTCATTGGGAAAAAATGCATTGGGAGGTCAATTTTCGACCAATTTTGGTGAAACAAGAGTCTACCTAGACTAATTTGAGCATTCTGGAGCCATTGGTGCAAATAAAACAACCATTAGAGGCCTTAAAACATATGTAATCTTCAATTTTGATCATAATTACAAAGAGGAACATGCCATTGGAAGCTAGACCAGCAGATGTAGCCCAGGAGGGGTGAACTGCTTCATCATTCCTACTATGTAAAACTTATGTGTGAATGTTTTTCTATGTTTTTCACTATTTTCCAGTGTTTTTAAGGCTTATTTACATGCTTAAAGTTCACTAATTCATTTAATTTTCATGGTTAAAACTCTCATACCTTAAGAAAACTTATGGAGACAATTTTTACATGTTTATTTAACTGAAAGGACACTTAGAATAGTAGAAATAATACAATCCTTTTCAACCAAGCTGGTTTTAGAGCTAGAGTTTTATCTCTGGTCTTTTTATGTGCAAGGATTTGTTAACTGTTTGGAAGGTTTTTCATGCTTGCTATGCTCAAGCTTAAGAGAGGAGAAGGAAAATTGGTGGAAGCAAGAGGTTCTTAAACTGAGCCACAGCAAATGAGGGCATGATTTCCACATTCTCCACCACCTAGTTCACCTCCAAGAGAATCAAAATAAACATCAAGCATCCCTCTAGGAGAAGAGGAAACCCAAGAAGAGGTGGATCCCAAAGAGGAAGAAAGAGTGTTAAGGAAAGCATTCCTTGACATGATTGGAATGGTGAGAGTCCTTTATCAAGAAAGGAATGAAAGACTAGAAGGAGAAGGATCCAAACTTCAGAAGGAAGGACAAGGATCATTAGGAGGTCACAATGATGAAGAAAAATCAAAGAAGGGTAATGGAGGAAATGGAGACAGTGGAAAGTCACCATCCTCACCCTCATCATCATCATCCTTTACTTCATATTCAATACACCAGTCACAAAAGTCAAAGAACACTGGAAAAGGTTCTTTTCTAAAACTTGATGTTCAGTTTGAATTGCCAATGTTTAATGGTGAATTCAATGGAGAAAAGCTTGATAATTGGATTATGCAATTGAAGGTTTATTTGAGAATTCAAAACCTTCATGACGATGACACCAAAATCCAACTAGCTTCATTGAGGATGGAAGGTGCAGCTCTTGTTTGGTGGGAAGACAATACAAAGGAGGAGATAGAAAAACATGGTAAGATTATTCTATCATGGACTGATTTCATTACTTCAATAAAACAACAATTTTATCCATATGCTCACATGTAGAAAGCCATAATGAATTGGAAAAATTTTGGAAAATTGAAAGGACAAAATGTAGAATACTACACCCAAGAATTTAGGAGAAGAGCTCTCTTATTAGGGGTAGATTTGCATAGTCAAGATACTTTTCTCAAGTACATAGGGGGCTTACATAACTACCTTAGACTTATTATCCTCATGTTTAATCCTACAAGCCTAGATGAAGTATGTGTTCAAGCTACACATTTAGAAGCTAGAGGGAAAAATACTTTTGAAGAGGGTAGAAACAAGCATTTTAAGGGGAAAAACAAAGAGAATACCTCAAAAGGAAAAGGAAAAAAGAATGAATTTGTCAAGAAATAGGGAGAGAAATTGGTTTTTAAACATTGTTCAAGAGAAGGTTATGAAGAGAAAAAATATTGGAAACTACATCCTGAAAGGAGACCCAAATTTAACAATAACAAAGGGAAGCAGATAACTGTAGCTACAACTCAACATGACTTAGGAAAGGATTCAGGTGATGAAAATAAAATTATAGCTATGATATTGAAGAACATTAAGGGGAAAGAAATTGAAACAAAACCCAGTGCTAGTACTTCAGACTGTCACATAGAAGCTCCAATTGAAGAAGAAAGAATTGAATTGTTTCATGTGAGGGTCATATCTAAACATACCAAGATTGATACACTGTTTGAAAATGGTTCACAAACAAATTTAATCTCTAAATACTTGGTCAAGAAACTTAAACTTGAGACCATTCCACATCCAAAACCATATTCACTTGGGTGGATTTGTAAGGATGCAAATTTACAGGTTTCAAAGAAGTGCATATTGCGCTTTGCAATAACTGCACATTTTGTGGACACAGTTGAATTAGATGTGGTTTCTCTTGATATTACAGGTGTTGTGTTGCGTAGTCCTTACTTGTATGAAAGGAAATCTATCTTCCATTGCCTTGATAACAAATACCATTTATTCAAATATGGCAAGGAGTACATTGTTAGAGCACATCGCAAGAATACAAATATTGCAATGGTAAATGTTGGACAGGTAAAAAGGCTGGTGAATTCAAGTAAGAATTTTTTTCTTCTAATGATTAAACCTAAATATGATGTTAATCATGAGTCATTTAAATATTGTGATCCTAAGTTGAAATAATATTTATATGATTTATTTGATGCACATCATAATATGTTTCAGGATCCAACAAGTTTGCCTCCTAAAAGGGAGATTCAATATGAGATTGAGTTTCAAAAATATTGTCCTATTCCAAACATAGACATGTATCACATGTCGATAATAGAGAATGCTGAAATAAAGAGGAAAATCAAGGACTTTTTGGACAAGGGACTCATAAGGCCAAGAACTTCACCATGTGGTTCACCAATAGTCCTGATTCCGAAGAAATATGGGACTTGGCGCATGTGTGTCGAATTTAGACCTTTGAAGAAAATAATGGTAAAGAATCGATACCAACTCCCAAGGATAGATGATTTGTTAGATTAGCTAAAAGAAGAAAATTATTTCACTAAGTTAGATTTACGAACTGGATATCATCAAGTAGGAATTACAAAAACTGACATATGGAAGACTTCATTCAAAACCAAACAAGGACTCTTTGAGTGGTTGGTTATGCCGTTTGGTTTGTGTAATGCACCAATGACTTTCATGTGTGGGATGGATAATGTTTTGCATCCATTTCTTGATGAATTTGTGATTTTTTATTTAGATGATATACTCATTTTCAGAAAAACAAGAGAAGAGCATGTCTTGCATGTAAAGAGGGTACTTGATGTTTTGAAGAAATAGAAATTATTTCTTAATATGTCTAAGTGTGAATTTGGAAAAACTTCTTTGGCTTATTTGGGACACATTGTAGGAGGAGGTATTGGACGGATAATTCGTTCTTGCTGACAAGACAGACCTCCCAAGTGTCATACGGACAGCTAGAAATAAACAAACAATTAAGTCTATCTTTCTCTAGATATATCACGATTCATAATTAAATGTTATGAAGGTTTTACAATCTTACCTTTGATCCAACACTTGTTTGTAGTAGTCGTCCTTCAGTCACCCGAAAGAGTTGCCTTTGAAGATCTTTAATCACAAACAAAAAAACATAAAATAGCACCTACATAGGATATATTCATAAATCATATCTATTATGGTGATCAAGGAATCCATAAAATAAACCAATAAATAGACATCTTATTGAGAAAAACAGACTTATTTGTATTAACTTAAATAAGAAGAGCCTTACAACCGTGTCTACCTTGATGTCATACAGGCCTTCCTGAGGTTCGGAATAGGCATTACCTTTACTCTGATAAGCCTTGAACTCTTCCAACCAAGATACGTACAGGTATGTAGTATTTCCCACATAAAATCTTAGCTAAAAGGGTCTAAGTTCCAATAGCATTTCACCTCCAACAATACTAAAGCTTCAAGTCATTCATTCTAACCCTTTGAGGCTGCCCTATGCCTCTTTTTATAGTGGAAGAGAGGAGGTTACAGCTCCAAACAAGAAGGGATAGAATCCTCCTTCAAAGGGATTAGCTCCTTACATCAAGGGGTTAGATCCTTAATGGATGGGATACATGAACCTGAAAAGAGCAGACTTTTCACCGCATAAATGTTTCTAGAAGCTTCTAAAAATGAATCAAACTGAGCTTCTATATTTTACTTGTGCCTTTTCTTATATTTTACAGGGGTTGCACCTTTAATAAATAGAAAGTGCGTTTAGCTCTGCATGATTTAGAGCAATAAAGTGCTGCACCGCAGGAAATACTAAGAGAAAGTGCAGTACAAGAGTTTTTAAGACTTTTATGAGCTTTTCTCTTAATTTCAAGTCTTGAATTTAGGAAATTTGATGTTGTGGACTTCTAAGGGAGTACTAAAATGTCATGGTGACAAATTTCAGTGTAACAAATTCCCCCCTAAAGTGCGAAGTCTGAGAGTATTCAAAGAGTGATGTGCTTTATCATTTCAAGGATTAGCCTGTGGACACCCCAATCAGAACCCTACAAAAAAAATTCAATGAAAAACATATATATGTATATATATCATCGCTGAGGTAGGCATTCCCGTACTCAAATCAAAACCTAACTAAACTTGTTCTGATACATAAATGATTTTAATGTTACATCAATATTGTAGACAAATCATGGATGTAGCCATCTGTAATGAATAATCTACTGCATAATGAATAATAAAACTCCTCGCAACTTGGATGGTGGAAACTAGATCCAGGGTCTTGATTTCTGCTTCCAGAACTAGTATGATTCTATCCATGCGATTAAATTTGTTGAAGTCGGACATGGTAGAACCCACTTGATTACCAGTCAATGATGTGAATTGTTAACAAGTATGAGAGAAACCACCAATAATGAAAATGGCTCTCAAAGTACTCAGTACAATCCATGAAATGTGAATAAGTGATCTGAAGTCGAACATTTCACAGAATCATTCGATCAAAGGTCAATGATGCAACCTGTCATTGAAGGTGAGAAATCTGTCATTAAGGAATGCATATTCCTAGGTACTGACGGATTCTAGATCAACTTCCTAGATGATGAGTTGTCATCGATAGAAAGTGATCCGTCGTAAGCAAGCTAACAACATGAAACCATAGATCAAGTTTTGAAGAAATTTTTTGCAAGGACTGACTTAGGGATGGTCAATGCAAATGGAGACAAATGTTTTCAGATGAATGGTTTGTTTGGCTGTCCTCTTGAACACATAACGACATTGTAGATGGTTTGGTGACAATTTCCCTAAGCTAATACCTAGAAAGCGGCTGAAGAACTTCAATGTGGTTTGATTAACTTATAGGCAAAGGATTTCTCAACTTAGGTGGAAGTGTGACAAAAAGTGTCATGTTCAAGAGTGGTGTAATGATTTTACAAATCAAAGTGTAACAAATGAATCTGTTTCCTCTCTTTTCCCTTACCATTTCTGGCAAGTACCTCTTTATTTTTGACAAGCTTGAGGAGGATAACATTTTCTTGTTTATAAGCTCATCCTTCGGATTAGTCCAACTTACTTTAAAATCGAACCCTAAGAAGGAGTGGTCCATTCTTGTTTGAAATCGATAGGTCCTTTACTATTAAATTTTAACGAGTCCAGTCTAGGAGAAACTCGTTGTTTTTCATTTTTAGGGAGTCAGAAGAACAAACTTAAGAAAACTCCATGGGTGTACTTTTTCGTAAATTTAGTCTCTTGGGCTCGAAAAAGGATAAAATAATGCAATAGAGAACTCTATTGAACATGATTATTCAACGTATACCTTTTTCGTAAATATTCCATTTTAGTCCAGAAAAGGGGTAAACTTATACTAAAGGGACAACCGTTCATTTACTTTAACAAGTTCAAATAGTCAAGTGCTCGGCAATATTTTCATTTTTAGAGAGTCTGAAAAGGGCTTAAAAGAGGACTCCATGGTTCTTCTTTTTCATAAATTTTAAAGAGCCCGAAAAAGTGATAAAAGTATACTTTTCATCAAAAATCATCATTTCACCTGAAAAATCCGATATTCTGCACAAAAAACTCAAAAAATCAAACGTGCTTGTTTCAATAATAAAAATATTTTGAAAAACCATCTTTTAAAAGTGAAAAATAAACAAATTTAAAATTAATTTATTCAAAAACACTTATAAAAAGGATTTTTTCAAGTTTATTTTAACTGTTTGAGTTTGGAGTGAATATTTTAGAGCTTTTGGAAAAAAACGCTTTGGAGAAGATTCTGGGAAAACTGACCTTTGGAATCGAAAACCGTCTACTGTAGGTAATCCACAACCTCTTTCTCTTGCTTTTCATCCGTTCAATTTTTTAAATTAGGGTCAAAATTTCATTTCTGGGAGGAAAATAGGTTCAAAAATTCACCCTCGGGGGTCCGCAGGTAGGACACTAGGTACCTACGGACCCCGACATTTTCTTACAAAGGAAAATGTCTAGGCCCTGCACTTTTAACACAGAGCTCGTGCGGAGCTACATACTGTCCCTGAGCGTAAAGTGCGGGGGCATCGTAACGAATTTAAAAACACATTTTCCTCCTAACTTACCCAAAATTTTTGTTTCAAAATGATTCTAATCCTTCATTTTACTCATTGTAGGATATTCACAATGCTTATTTGATGAGAACAAGAGCATGAGGAGGTAGATGAAGCAACAATGATTCGTGAACCTAATTTGCAAGTTTTAAGAGCATGTAGGCTATTCAAATTTTGGGCTATCAGTGGCATGAGAGCTCAAGTAGATCTTCTTACTTAGCTGGTAAGAAAATGGGACGTTTAGGACGAGTGTTTCGTGATTGGAGGTCACTGACTCGAAATTGAGCTGGATGACATATATTTTTTGACTGGTTTGTCTGGGAGAGGTGAACCATTATCTCTATTTGGGGCTAGGCCAGGTGGCCAGTCTATTGCTAGCCTACAATTAGAGTTTTGTAATGATGAAGCCAATCCCAGAGACAAATGGATTGACATTAAAACTATCATCCGTCTGGAGTTAAAAGTGATTTCTTTTACCATTGTCAAGTTGTGCATAAGTGCAGTTTTTCATGTACCTACTCGATCTCAAATGCAAATTGCAGTAGATTGTTTCTGAGGCACCATATTCAACTGGTGCGAGGCAGTGTTAACAAATGTGAAAGGCCAAATTACCAGAGCAAAGAATGGGAAGTTAAACAAATTCAGATATGGATCTATCATAGTCACCTTTGCTCTAGAGAGGTTCCCTATGTTAGCCTTGCAACATACTCCTGTTGATGCTAGTAGACCTTGAGAGCCTCGAATGGTTCTACGGGTTACTTTGATGGCTCGCCACAGTGAGGGTGGGGAGATTGTTCGATTTCCCTCGACTTATTTTCATTGGCTGGAACACAAAATTTTTGTGATAAAGGATTTTCCTTATGCGGGCATGGATTTCTATGGCGATCGAGATATGCCCCTTCCTCCAAGAGCTCAGTGGGATGAGTCAGGTAAAAAATATTTTTGACACGTTCTAATTTCTAATTTTTATTTTGTTTTTAAATCGTCCAAAACTGATAACAAATATTTCAAATGCAGATGTGGGTTCAAGTAAACCATCCATTCTCTGCCCCTTTGACCAGAGGCAAAGGGATGCAAAAAAAAAACCACCACCACCGCAGGATCAGACTACAGAGATCCTGACTAATTTAGAACACCATTTGGAGTGGCTCACTATGGATATTCCTGAGACTACCATAAATGACATCCCACTCCATATACAGAGATACGTCATTGGTATTCCTGGTCCATTCAGGAGGTTTTTAACTAGGGTGGCACGAGCAGTAGTGTATTATCGCGATCATCACCACAAATAGTGGATGATTGACTTGTAGACTCATTTTTTGTATCACCTTTTTCCGATCATAATGCGTTTTGAACCTATGATCAAAGATGATGTACTATTTTTGAACACTACATATATACTATGATATACTATTATTTCTAGTTACCTGTTCAATCATGTTATGGAATGTTGATTTATTAATTTTATTGCAAATGTCTATTTATAACACTAGAAGCTATTGCATCTGCTAATGTGTTTAAATTTCTTGGAATGTGTTGATACTCAATATAATCAAACTCTCGTTCCAATAGACGAACCCTTAAAAATAATCTTAATAATATTGGGTTTCTAATGGCATATACTTGGTTTAATGGTCATACAATGAATTCAAAATCTAACCTAACGATCAAACTATGAATTCCAAATGAAATGGATTCCAACAATAACTCAACAACTGCATTATATTCAACAATGTTGTTCGTTGTTTGACCGAGGCTTACCCCATGCATCGATACTAACTTTTCAATGGGTGAATAAATAACCCAAGCTGCGGAAGAGATGTTCTATGTACTATGACGAGCGCCATCAACAAAACCAATATACGTTTGAAAGGACGTCGACATCTGCGATATCAAAAGTATCTAGATAAGCAGGAATAGTAGTAAGAGCACACTTAAGCTAGGCACACATTTTTAATCTATAGCACACCAGCTAGAAAGTAACTAATATATAGAGAATATCTCCACAAAAAAATCAAGCATAATATCTCTTCAGATAAAGTCCATTTATGGGTTTACCTAAAGAGACCCCGTCAAAATAAATCAATTCATAGGCCCCTTTTGCAAGCTGTCACTTGAAAATATAAGGACCATGCCACATGGGTTCAAATTTCCCAGCCCCTAATTTATCGTTGGCTTGATCATAAATCAAAACTAGGTCTCCTTCTGAAAAATTATGAGGGGTAACACTTCTATCATACTAAGGTTTTATTCTTTTCGCATGAGTCTTGGTAGCTAATGCAGCGGTGCACCGATTCTCATCTAATTGAGCCAAGTATAAAAAACCGTTTCTCCTCTTCAGAAGTGTCTAGTAGTAATTCTATGGCTAATTGGAGTGACAGTATCTCGCATTCAATGGGTAATACCAGTTCTAAACCATAAACTAGTTGAAAAGGGATAAATCCTGTCGATGTTTTTGTTGAGGTTTGATATGCCCAAAGTGTTGAAAAGAGCATGGTATGCCAATTCTACTTATGAATTCCAATGATTTGTTTGATCATGGTGACTAAAAATTTATTAATTGCTTCAACTAACCATTAGCCTGGCGATAATATGGTGTAGAACTGTCATGGTGCAGGCCAAGTTGGTTTGTTAACTCGGTCATCATGATATTTTGAAAATGGCTCCCATGATCAGTAATTATCGCTTGGGGTATATCAAAACAATCAATCACATGATTGAATATGAAAGTAGCTACAGTTTTTCCATTTGCCACAAATGTTGGCATCGTCTTGGCCCATTTGTTAAATTAATCTACTTCCAAAATAATATACCCATGCCCCACGGTCGAGTGAGGGTTACATGTAGTGAAGTCAATGCTCCATTCTGCAAAAGGACCGACAACAATTATAGGGTGAAGAGCAGCAGGTGGTGCATGCATTTTTCGATCAAATATTTGAAAATTATGACATTTTCGGACCACATAAATACAATCTTTAAATAAGGACGACTAGAAATAACTTGCGTGCAATATATTTTGGGTTGTGGCATACCCAAACATATGACCGCCACATTCTCCAGAGTGATAGTCATTTAAAACTTTTTCGGCTTCTTCATGGGTTAGAAAATTTCAAAAAACTGAGTCCGCAGCACGATGGTATAGTGTGTCACCAACAATATGATATTGTTGAGACTCGAAACGTATTTTTCATCATTGCAAATATGAAAGCTCAGGCTGAAAATATTGGGTCTGAAGATAAACAATGATATCTCCATACCAAGGATCAATGGTACTAATAAGAAACAAGGATTCATCCGTGATTGGTTGTTCTGCCACAGTTTCTGTATCAGTACGTGGGAAAACACACATAAGTTCAGCAAATATCAATGATTTCTTGGATTTTGATTTTTCAAACTCCAAATAAAACTCCTGCAGGATAACAATCCATTTGGAGTATTCCCCCCCTAGCAATTGTTTGGTCAAGATGTATATCATAGGGTTACAATCAGAGATCACTGTCGTTTTGCGTAAAAGTATGTAGTGACAAAAATGTTTGACATCTTGAATAGCTGCCAAGGCAAATTTATCCACATGTGAATATTTGATCTCAGATGGATGTCAATTTCGACTAAGATAGTAAATCACATGTTCACCATGGAATTCATCTTCCTGAACTAGAACCATCACTATCGTGGAATCGAAAGTAGTGAGGTACAAGAAGTAATCTTGGTTGTAGTTGGGAGGATGCAGTAATGGTGCATGGGTCAATGAGTTTTTCAGAGGATCAAAATATCTATCAGCGACCTCGTCCCAAAAGAAAGGAATATTATGTTTCAACAACCTAGTGAAACCTTTCGTTAACTCAGTGTAGTTTGGAATGAATCGACGTAAAAATTTTTCTTTCCCTTGCAAACTTTGGAGTTGGCAAAGAGTAGAAGGAGGTAAATTGATGATTGCCTCAACCTTTGATGGGTTGACATGAATTCCTGCCTTTGAGACAATAAATCCCAACAATCATCCAAATTGTACGCAGAAAACACATTTGTGAGGATTCAGACGAATCGTATAATTCTTACATCATATAAAGATGGCTTGTAAATGAGTAATATGATTTGCTCTATGTGAAGAATGAGCAGGAAAGTCATCGAGGTAGGGTTGCACAATGTGCTTAATGTCGTGAAATGCATAAGACATGGCCCTTTGAAAAGTGGCGCCAACATTCTTAAGGCCAAAAGGTAATTTGCGATAAGCAAAATTTCCCCATGGACAAATGAAAGATGTTTTAGGTTGATGTACAGGGAGTATGTTGATTTGATTGTAGCCAAAAAATCCATCCATGAATGGGAAAATTTCACTTCCAACACAATCGTCAATAATTTGATCGATGTAAGGGGTTGGATAATTGTCTTTTGGACAAGCTCAATTTATATTCCTATAGTCGATATATACTCGTATTGCTCCTTATTTTTTATTGACCGGTACAATATTAGATACCCAGTCCGTTAACGGGATCAGATAAATAAAACCTGCATGAAGTAATTTTTCAACTTCTGGTTTGATAGCAGCAACTTTTCTTGGATGTATCTGACGTAAACTCTGTCTAACGGGTTTGGCATCCAGGTATGTATTAATTTCATGAACAACAATCGACAGATCGATTCCTGGAATTTCTTCATATGACCAAGAAAAAATGTCGCCTAAAATAGGGCTTTATATGCTTGAATTTCATCAGGAGTACAAGAAGCACCCATGTGAATGTTTTCAACAATTCCATGTTTTACTGAAATGTCAAGAGGAACCGTTGTAGAAATATTTTCTAAATTCAATTCAAAATCGATATGTGACAGAGGATTCTGAGGTTCTTTGATGTAATCAGTGATAAAAATGGAGAAAAAAACATTCTCAAAATGATCGAGATCAGGTAAAAACGAAGACCTATGATGAATATATTTCCATGGTAACTCATCTACCGACAAGAATTCATGAATATGTTCATTAGTATTGAATACTTGAGTAGGATCTGGAATTGGTGTCAAAGCTAAGCTCAATATTGAAAGTGACTCCTAATTGATCACATTCATTGGATCAGACTCAGTTGAAGGAGTATCAGAAAATGACTGTACATTTTGATATGCTAACTCAAAAGGACTCAAAGGCATCGGGCCATAGAAAGAATCCAATTATGATTCTGAAGGTACTCTCCAAGGATCATAAAAGGACAGAGTACTTAAAAAAATCATATTGATATTAGCAATAGGAAGTTTTATGTTGGGAGCAGGCAGGGAAAAAGTTCCGAGTAAAGCTGAATCTTTAAGAAAACCTACTCTGACATCCTTATAAGGGATAGTCGATTTTCCAATATGTTGGATGCTATCAGTAGAGGCCGGGTCAGATGAATAATATGAGAGCTGATATATTTTAACGATCTTTCCTTTGTGAGGAAACATGATGAGATGAAATATTGATGATACAACAATAGTCATGGCATAAGACTAACTGTGACCCAGGAGAAGGTTGTAATCCAGAGGGGCATCAACCACCTCCACATCTAGATTAACCATTTTCCCTTCGACCTCTATTGGTAGATCTTGTAAGATACCATATGGATGAAAACCTCTTCCATCAAAAGCTTTGAGAATAGTTGGTGATTGGTTAATGGTTGGAGAACCAAGTGATTTCCAACATTTTAACGACATAATACATGTAGAAGCCCCTACGTCAACAATAGTACGAAAGATACATTTGTTTTTTTACTATTACTGGAATCCGAAAAGCCATTTGATGGGGTAGGCGGGGTGTAAAATTCTCTAAATCGAAGATCATGAGGTTCGAATCCTGGAGATCTACGGCTCCAAAGGCTGACAAAAGTAATTTTGTTTGGGCTGGGCATGATTGCAATACTTCAAAAGTCAACATTTCTGAAGGGGAAATTGCCAAATCTTCAACAATATTGTAATTCTGAGCAGCTCTCGCATGTGGATTGAAAGATGATTTATGAAGTACACCTTTTGCAGGCGGTTTAATCACTAAGTTAGGAATTTTTTTCTAGATCTGTAATGGATCAAAAACTGAGGGAGATGTAGTCGATGCAGAATTGGATGTTTCTTCTTCTTTACCAGTATTTTTACTACCATAATCTTGCGATCGTGTTGCAACCATCAAGATATCGTCAACCGTATTGGAGGAATTTCCAACCATGTTACTATCTTGAGCAAGAAAGGGATCCTTCAAGACAACAGGTATAGGCGAACCCTTAACGAATTTTTATACCTCGACTCTATGCAGGCACTCTTTTGTAAAATGATCCTGGTCACAGATGAGACAAGGATATCGAATTTTGCGTTTTTTGTCAGTTGGTTCAGTTGTATCGTTTTTGTCTTTTGAAGATTTTTTCTTTTTATTCTTACCTTTCTTCTTACCACCAGTTTAGATTTGGTTGTAGATGTCTCTACAAGATGAATATCGACAGAAGTTTCTAGGGAAGAATCTCCTTTAGGTGAATCGGGTAAAGTGATAATAGGAGAAGTAGTCCTAGAAGACTTCTTCTTACTTTTACCAGTACTAACAGAACCAATTACACCATTAGTAGCATGAGATCCAGAAGGAGTTGTAGTTAATTGACCAGGTCTTGGTAAATCGGGGATTTTATCAGACAGAGTACCTGACTGAGTATATACAAGGTCAAGGTACTGAGCCTGAGCAATAACTTTCTCTTCCATAATAAAGCCTCATTTGGCCACATCTTCAGTAATTTTGGGCAATAATGATTTAATAAACCATTCAACCAAAATCTGATCCAGAATAAAGACTTTCACTAAACGCCTTCTATGTCTCCACTCATGAATGTGATCAGATATGTACGTAGACGTAGATTATTTTAATGAAGTCAACAATTCTGTGCCATTGTCGTATCTGATAGGCAGCTGAAAATGGGTTAAGAAAGTAGTAGCTAGCGCATTAAAATTATTAAAAGAGCCGTGTGGTAACTCAATGTACCATTTGGCATCTATACCAATGAGAGTTCTCTAAAAAAGACGTAATCGAATCGAATAATCGACTAGTGAATTGGATGCGCACCAGAGGTGATAAGTCATAACGTGATTAGATGGGTCTTCTCCTAACTTACCTTCAAATTTAGGAATATCACTGGGCAACTTGTTAGGAATCAGTGGCCAATATGGAAGATAAAAAATGGGATCGTTCATAAGGCACGATAGATCCGGTAAATCTAAAGTTGTTATGAATGGTAACCGATGGCTAGGGTCTTGATAACCTTATGTGATCAAACCAGTGCCAGAAGGAGGATATCCAGGATACCCTGGAATTGGATGTGCATTTTGAATCGTGAAACCTCCTGGGTAACCAAGATTAACTGGACCATACTGGGGTTGTTGAGGTACTTGATGAGTATACCCAGGGTACAACTGATATTGATATACTAGATTTTGTGTAGTCTGGCCAAATTGATACTATCCTTGGTACGGTTGATAAGTAAACTATGGTTGACTAGAGACAATCGTACTAGTACCAGCTTGTCCTGTAGGCATCTGGACCGTAGTCCGAATTGTAGGTCCTGACTGTGGCACAGAGGCTTCAGGGATTTTCACTGATGCAGGGATAGAAGAAACCAAAGCTACAGATACTCCAGAAACAGGTGTCGTAGGTTGAACAAAATTTGTAGTAGCTGTATCTGTTTGAGGCGAAGTTTGAGGTGTAAGAGGCTCGAGCTACTGAACAGAACTAGGTGCAGGGACTCGAACATTAGGCTAGACAGGTTGTTGGGTTGGACCAGAAACTAAAGGCTATCCAGGTTGATTAGGTAACTGCACATTAGGTTGGATATTCTGTTGAATTTGAGATGGATTCCACACCATGTTCATTCCAGGGTATTGACCCATAGAAGGTTGTGCATATGAAGGACCATAACCTGGTTGAACGTAGGGTTGATAATTAAGTGGTAAATTTCCAGCTCCTTGTAAAAATGATTGACCCGAAGGAGGTTGGAAACCTTGAGTTGGGTACTGACCTTAAGGTATGTACTGAATCTGGGGTTGATAAGGACCCTGAGGAATATATCGAGTCTGGGGTTGACCTTGGGGTATGTACTGTCCTTGAGGTTGATAACCTTGAGGTATGTACTGTCCTTGAGGTTGTTATCCAGGTAAATAATACTGTCCTACAGTTTTTCTTGGTAAAAAATTACCTTGAGGTTTCCCCCCAGGTGGTAACTGACTACCTTGAAACTGCCCCCAGGCTGTAACTGACTATCTTGAGGTTTCCCCCCAGGCGGTAACTGACTACCTTGAGGTTGAGGATTTGTAATATTACCAGACATCATAAAAAATTTCTCTATGTTCAATGTTTCAGTTTTAGCTCCATTTGTACCAGTTGATAACACTTGTTCAGTTGGTCGAGGAGTTTCTCCTGAGAAAGTACCAGAGAGTGACTGGTACCTCGAAGGAATAGAAGGAACACCGTATAAATTTTTTTTCGGTGATTGGGAAAACATAGATGACTCACCTGACATAATTGATGAAGGATAATAACCTCTTGGTGTAGGATGAAAAAGAATTCGGGCTAGTAAAAAACTAAGATCGGGGTTTTCTAAAAAATCTATCAATGATAAATACCAAGCATCACTTCTAAAAGGACTGTAGAATATTGATTCATGCTCCCTAAGATTCAAATTCTATTGGGTTTCGTGAGGAGTTACGTCTTCGTCTGGATCGAAAATTTCTTCAATAGATATGAGGTCAGAAGCAAGATTTTCAGTAATGCGATATCTTACCCTAGGTGAACCAGGATCACTAGAAGTTGGAGTAAAAAATCCTAAAGATGGTTCCAATACAGCAGGTTCAGTGTCAAGTTCAGAAATTTCAAGTTCTTCAGCTAATTCACTGGAAGGAGAAATACTACCAGTAACTTCAAAAACTGAAATAGGCTCTTGAATATGCTCTGTTGTTTGTGATTGATAATCAAGATGAACAACTATGGATGACTCTCCTGATTCTGTTGATCTAATTCTACTTTCAGTAGGCGATACTAGAGCTCACAACCCTTCAAGTTGGCTTGCTGTATACTCAAGGGGATTCCCCTGGAGTCTACGTGATTTTCTTGCTAATTCAGCCACGATTAAAAATTATTAATCACACGCAATCAAATAAAATTTCAATAAAAACGCCTAGAGTCACTAAGGAAACAAAAAATGAATCACATGCCTTAAAATCTAGGAGATCAAACCGCACACAAACAACAACTTTCCACACTAAAAACTCTAGTTGGTGATGAAATCCAACATCATAGTATTTAATGTAGAAAAGGTGGTTGGAACAGTTAGCCCGACAACTTTCTTAATGAAATAGACCGGTGCAAGTTTCTCCACTTAAACCATCTCGAGTGAAGATAACCCTCCGGAGAGTCCAAGTGAGTCTAGTTGACGTCTGCTCCAGGTGCAGTGGCATCTTTCCTCCACTGTCACCTTAGAAAAAAAACCGTAAGATTATGGTCACTATGGTTACCAACAGGAACTAATATACATGGGGGAACAGTCTATGATCTAACATACGCGCAAGGGCAGAGTAACAAAGCTCAATCCCCTTTAAGGCTCCTTGACATAATCCAAGGTATACTGACAAGTGACCCTAGGCTCCTCGATAATGGTCTATCCGAGTTTTACCATTGTTAATACGCGCATATCTTCTATTGTTCCCAATGAGATAGAATTGATTATCCCACTAGTTCAGATATGACCTCGTGCTTGACTCCTTTAAGAGGAACTTCCCAAAGCATACACGCAACTATTGGATTTTTTCCTACCGCAAGATCAACTAGTTTGTTTTAATTTTCTTGGAGAGTTAATTACTCCCTACTCCAAGACACTAGCCTAAGCTATATTGGTGAAAAGAGCCCTAGAAATATAAAAATTACTAGAGTGATTTTAATTTAAGTGTTGATTTTAAAAAGTTGTTTCTTAGGACAATAGGTGCGAAAGTGAAACTGATAATATGTAGTGACCCTACTCAAAACACACTAAAAATGCATCTATTATGAGAAACAATCAGTTTTATTTCAATGAATTCTATCTAAATGAATAGTTGACAAATGCAATCTTTTAAAAACAAATATTTCCTAAAAACAAGAATAAATGAAAAGAAATCTAATTTCATTGAGAACTCAAAATGATCTATTTCTTAATAAGAAATCCCTTTTATTCAAGATCAAAACTACAAACCAAGTTTTTGCTTCAAAATACACTACAATTTCTAGAAACAACACTCAAAGCTAAAAACACTAACTTTTAGATCTAAAAATTATAAAGACTAAATGTAAATTAAAACTTCAAATATTTTGAGGATGCCTGGCTTAGCTTGTAATCTAACTAAGAAATTCTTTTCTTGGATCAGCAAGAACTCAAAAAACATCCAATTTTGGTTTTTTTAAGTGAAATTCCAAACTTATTAACAAAAGTTTTTTAAAGATTTGCAAATGAGAAAAATGGGATCTAAATCTCATAAAAGAATTTTTGCTATGATGTCAGACTCAACAAGAATGCAAGGAAATACCAGTGATCTAAAGGTATACCAAGGTTCCTAATATTTGAGCGGGATAAAGACAAAGAAAAAATCATTATAACATGTAGATCTTTCTGAAAATCATTCAAAACTAAAAATGCTGAAATAAACTCTTAACCAATACTTTCTGACATAAGATACAAGTTTGGGTATTCACTGAGAATCTAACAAACTAATACAGAAAAAAGGATTATAAGACTTTTCAAAAAATTTCACAGGGTCTGTAGGATTCAGTGCAAACCAATTTGGTCCCACACTGTGGGTATAAGAAAAGTGCGGAACTGCCGGCACTGTCTATAAAAGAAAAGAGCGGATAGAAGAAAACCAAGGATTCTACAGGGATAAACTACACAAGCCAGTATAAATCAATGAAAATTAGAAAAAATAAATTCACAAGTCAAAAATAAAAGAAATCAAAGTTCAAGATCCATTCACCAGTGGAGTCACCATTTTGTTGGACGGATAAGTCATTCTTGCGGACAAGACATATAGACAGGTAGCAACAAACAGACAATTAAATCTATCTTTATATAGATATATCGTGATTCATAATTAGATGTTATGAAGGTTTTATGATCTTACCTTTTATCCAACGCTTGTTTGTAGTAGTCGTCCTTCAGTCGCCTGAAAGAGTTTCCTTCGAATATCTGAAGTCACAAACAAACAAACATCAAATATCACCTGCATAGGATATATTCATAAATCATATCTATTATGGTGATCAAGGAATCCATAAAATAAACCAATCAATTGACAGCTTATTGAGAAAAATAGACTTATTTGTATTAACTTAAATAAGAAGAGCCTTACGACCATGTCCGCCTTGATGTCATACAAGCCTTCCTGGGGTTTGGAACATGCGTTTCCTTTACTATGACAAGGCTTGAAATATTCCAACCAAGATACATACAGGTATGTAATCTTTCCCACTTAAAATATCAGCTAAAAGGGTCTAAGTTCCAATGGCATTTCACCTCCAACAATACTAAAGCTTCAACTCATTCATTCAAACCCTTTGAGGCTGCCCTATGCCTCCTTTTATAGTGGAAGAGAGGAGGTTATAGCTCCAAACAATAATGGATATAATCCTCCTTCAAAGGGATTAGCTCCTTACATGAAGGAGTTAGCTCCTTAATGGATGGGATACATGAACCTGAAAAGAGCGGACTTTCCACTGCATATATGTTTCTAGAAGCTTCTAAAAATGACTCAAACTGAGCTTCTAGATTTTACTTACGCCTTTTCTTATCTTTTATAGGGGTCCGCACCTTTAATAAACAAAAAGTGCATTTAGCTCCGCATGATTTAGAGCAATAAAGTGTGGCACCACAGTAAATACTAAGAGAAAGTGCGGTACAAGAGTTTTTAAGACTTTTATGAGCTTTTCTCTTAATTTCAAGGCTTGACTTTAGAAACTTTGATGTTGTGGACTCCTAAGGGAGTACTAAAATGTCATGGTGAAAAATTTTAGTGTAACAGGAGGCACATTGATAATTGATCCTTCTAAAGTGGAATCCATTGTGAATTGGACCACTCCCAAATCAGTAACAGAGGTAAGAATATTTTTAGGCATAGCTCAGTATTGGAGAAATTTTATTCTAACTTTTCTGCCATAGCAGATCCTATGCATGCGGTGACAAGTGTGAAGAAAGTCTTCCAATGGGGAGGCAAACAACAACAACCTTTTGAAGCTTTAAAATACAAGATCAGTTCAGCTCTAGTTCTTACATTACTGGATTTGAGACAGCCATTTGAGATACAGACCGATGCTAGTGATTATGCCATGGGAACAATACTTTTGCAGCATGGTAAGCCTATCAAATTTCATTCTGAAACATTCAATGGTGCTATAATCAATTATCCAACATATGACAAAGCGTTTTATGCATTGGTACAAAGCGTCAAGAAGTAGAAACACTACTTGATGGGTAAAGAGACGATTATTCATACCGATCACCAACTGCTACAGTACTTGGAATTGCAAACAAAATTGCAGCAATCATGACATTTCACGTGGATGCGATTTTTTCAACAATTTCAGTTGGTTATAATGTACAAGAAATAAATTTTCAATAAATTTGATGATATGATTTCAAGGCCAATTATATGTGCTTCTACTTTTCTTAAAAATGATTCTATTGTACATGAGAGTTACATAGAATAGTATGCATCTGATGCTAATTTTAAAGATGTGTATGCTAGTTTTAATGAAGGAAATCAAGTTGAGGAAAATGATTATCACTTGCATAAAAATTTTCTATTTCATTTGGGAAAGTTGTGTATACCACAAGGAGAGAGACTTAGTGTCATGAGAGAGGCTCATTCGTCTCTTATTGCTGGTCACTTTGGGGTAAGAATAACAGTGGCACATCTACAAAGGTATTATTATTGGCCTAGCATGATAGATAGTGTGTCACGTTTTATAAGAGGATGTTCTACATGTGCTACAAGAAAGCCTAGAAATAGGAATATTGGGTTGTACACGCTACTACTGGTACCATAAAGGCCATGGGAGAGTGTCTCCATGGACTTTTTTGGAGGTCTACCTATGTCAAGAAAACAACATGATTAGTTTTTGTAGTTGTGGATAGATTCAGTAAAATGTGTATACTTATGCCATGTAAGAAAACCATTACTGCTGAACAAAAAACTGAACTTTATTTTCAACATGTATGGGTTCATTTTGGTTTTCCAACTTATATTGTTAGTGATAGGGATTCTAGGTTCGTTGGGAATTTTTGGTCCAATATTTGGAAGATGGTGGAAACAAAGTTGAAAAAGAGTATTGATTTTCATCTGGAAACTGATGGGAAAACCAAGGTGGTGAATAGAATCATTGTGCATCTATTGAGAGGATATTTCAGCGAGCATCCCAAGTTGTGAGATGAAAAAATGAATTACATTCAGCACACTTACAACTAGGCCAATCACTCTTATACAAATACTTCCCCTTTTGAATATTTCTTTGGGTATTTTATGAAATATCCATTAGACTTCATCTATGAGAAGGATGTTGCAATTTATGGGCATAATGACATTGAAAAGGCTCGGAAGTTCATTGGGAAAATTCAGATTATTCATCAACAAGTTTAAGAACAGCTTGATAAGAGTCAAAGCAGGTATAAGGAGAGGCATGACAAACATAGAGTTGATCACAAGTTTCAAAAAGGAGATGAATTATGGTTTCACATAAGCAAAGAAAGGATACAAAGAGAAGGTAAAAAGCTCAAGCCTATTCATTATGGTCCATTAAATATTATTAAACAAGTTGGTAATAATGAATTTTCACTTGTCTTGCTTTCATATATGCAAATGCATTTTGTTGTCAATGTGGAGAATTTACATTTGTATGAGCCTCCATTGATTGATGATCAAGGAAGTGACATTAAGCTACCATCAATAGAAGATTTCTCGCCAGAATTTCTGGAGCTCAAGCAGGATGCCATTCTTGATATGAGGACACACACTTATAAAAGTGGAAGTGTCGATTATCTTTGGATTGAGCTCAAGGGTAGCAAACCAAGTAAGGAAAGATGGATGGATGTAATATTCCAAATTTAGCATGCAACTAATTGGAATATTGATTTTTTTTTTTATCACCTAGCAGTTGAATAAATGGGTTGTTGAGAATGCAACAATATGATGAGCTTAGTGAAAAGAAGTCGCCTTCAGTAAGTGGGCCCGCAGGCTATTTTTGGCGCAAAGTCTATTTTTAGACTATGTCTATTTTTAGACATATGGATCATGTTCTATGAGTTGCAGGATGCTATTTGTGGATGGTTGGTCAAGTCGAAAAAAATAGATGGACTTCTATTTTTAGAAATACTAGGCGGAATCTATTTTTAGATTTCCAGTCTAAAAATAGATATGTCGAATATTATTAGCTCTTAATAATATTTGGACTCTAAACATTATCTTATCCTCTTGGAGCACTTCAGTTAAGTGCACAGATGTGGCACATGCAACTGAAAGAAGGAATTACGCTATTCCTGAGGATTTATTGGAGCTATTTCATGGAGACTTCAGTTAGAACTCAGCTGACAGAGTTTGGTGGAATTGATTGAGGAAGTTAGTGGAGTTGTATTCAGTTTAACTCAGTTAAACATAATTGAGCTAGTTGTATCTAGTATAACTGATTGATACAATAGTGAGAGTGGTGTGAATTAATTATTAATTAATTCACTAATTATTAACTCATAAATCAACTAAAGAATACATCAGTTAACTTCAGTGCATGGACAGTTTCAGTGGAGACCAGTGAAGAGGTAGGGCAAGTGTGACTATCAGTTGTGACCATACTGGTGAATGAGTTTGCACCACACATTGATGGAGATGCCGATGAGGATTTCACAGTGCATACCAGGTGGATTCGAACTCAGTCAGGGCCAATTATTCATCTTGGATTGCGCAGTAGAGGCAGGCTAACAGGTGGAGCAGATTGGAGCATGTGTTTTGCTAGATTTGAGCTTGTGTAGTGTGTAACAAATTGGAGATTGTACTGAGAGCTTGTGAGGAGTTTGTACAATGTTTGTTACATGATCTCTATCATTATAATATACATATGGTTGGGGGTTTTCATCTTTAAGCTTTCCCATAAATACTGTGTTTGTATGTGTGATTTTTTATGGTTTTAATGTGCGCATGTGATTGTTTATATTTCCGCAATTAATGATCAATAGTAGAAGAGGTTATGTATTATGCATGAAGCTCAAATAGTGTGTGATCAGGATAATCTCAGTGAATAATTTAACAGTTATTCAAAATTTCTACATGGTATCAGAGGGATATTGATCATTGGAGCAATTGCAAGACATTGAAGCGATTGAGTTTTGTGCTGGTGGAATTCGAATTTGCAGCAGTGTTTTCTTGGTGTCGAAGTTGAGATGTATTTCAACGGATTGCGATTGGAGTATGCCCTTGAGGGCAGCTTGAATTATATTGCATGGAAGGACAGGATGGAGGCAGTGCTAGATGACAATGGGTTGAAGGAGTTCATAGATGCAGAAATTCCAAAGCCTACTTCTAGTGATGATGCCGCACTTGACGCATGGAAAAAGAAGACAAAAAAGTGTCGAAGGATTATGTTGGAGGGCGTGAAGGATCACATAGTGTCTAGCCTTCATGGTAAGGCTTCTCCATTCTTGATGTGGAAAGCCTTGACAGATTTATTCCAAATCAAAAGTGACCAGAGGAAGTTGGTGCTCAAGGATAAACTCAGAAACATAAAGATGGAGAAAGGCTAAAGTATGCCCAGGTACCTCACGAAGTTCACCCAATGCAGGGATGAGCTGGGAAGTGTGGGGGTGACTATAGATGATGAGGAATTGGTGAGCTTGGCTCTCCTTTGGATTCCAAAGAGTTGGCATTCCTATCAGGACTCTGTTAATGGTCGGGAGAAATTACCAGGATGGGAGTGACTTTGGTCGGATCTTGTGCAAGAGGACATAAGGCGGAGTACCAGGGAAAGATCTTCATCAAAGAAATCTGATGAAGAGAATTGTGCTTTGGCTGCCAAAGAAAAGAAGGGGAAGAGCAAGAAAGCTTCTCATTCTGGTGCGAAAGGCAAGAAGTAGGACATGTCCAAGGTGAAGTGCTTTCAGTGTCACCAACACGGACATTATGCAACAAATTATCCACAGAAGAAGAAAAATAAGCAGGCTGCTAGATCTGCAGCTGGAGAGGCCTTAGCCTCATATTTTGAGCTGGATTTTTCGCTGATCGCATGCTTGGTCTCAAGTGTGATGGGTTCAGTGTGGTTTCTGGACAGTGGTGCGTCTTTTCACATGACAGGAGATCGAGATTTGTTTATTGATATGGATGAGAAAGATCTTGGAGTGCACATCAATATGGACGATGATGGTAGATACAGTGCGACCGGTATCGGTACCATTTCCTTTGAGATGGAGTCTGGTAAACCCTTCATATTGAAGGAAGTGATGCATGTTCCAGGATTGAAGAAGAATCTTATCTCTGTGGCGATGTTAGAAGACAAGGGATATGATGTTGTCTTTAGTGAGGGAAAGGATTTCCTGCGCAGTAAGGCAACTGGTGAGACTCGAAGGATAGGGGTTCAAGTTAAGAACATTTATCAATTGCAGGTAGATGGCTACGTAGCAATGGCAGGCACGGAAGAAGGAATGGTGAGCCGGGATGATGGCAAGTTGTGGCACCGGAGATTGGGCCACCTTCACCATGGAGCTTTGAAGATACTGCAGAAGATTTATACTGGGCTTTCTAAAGGCACTCTTGCACAGTCAGATCAGTGCAAGGGGTGTACCTTGGGAAAATTTTTGAAAGCCACCTTTCACGAGAAGGATAGTCGCGCCACGACAATCCTTGAGAGAATTCACACAGACGTGTGTGGACCTTTCTCAGTAGCTTCGACAGAAAATCACAGGTATTATGTGATCTTTGTTGATGATTTTTCTCGGAAGTGTTGGATCTTCTTCATGCAGAAGAAGAGCGAGACATACTCAACGTTCTGTGAGTTCAAGGCATTGGTTGAGAAAGAATCAGGGAAGCAGGTGAAGGCTCTTAGGAGTGACAATGGTGGTCAATTCATCTCTGGAAAATTCAAGGAATTTTGCAGCGCAGAAGGAATTTGAAGAGAGCTCATAGCACATCATAACCCACAGCAGAACGGGGTTGCTGAGCGGAAGATCAAAATGTTCATGGGTGCTGCACGGGAGATGTTGCATGATCAGGGCCTACCCATTCAATTGTGGGCGGAGGCATGCAATACTGCAGTATATGTGCAGAACCGTTGTCCTCACAAGATACTTGGCATGAGTACACCCGAGGAGGCATTTTCTAGTAAGAAGCCTGATATTTCCCATTTGAGGATTTTTGGTTCACCTGTTTACATTCATGTGACGAAGGATGCCAGGAAGAAGCTAGAGCCGACCACAGAGGTTGGGATATTTGTGGGGTACATTGATACGCCCCAAAACTATCGTGTTTATTTTCCAGACAGTCGCAAGACTGTTGTGCGACGGGATATCAAATTTCAGGAGGAGAAAGCCATGAAGTGTTCTCTTGAGAGGGAGCCACACTTGCATGCAGATGAGGAGCTATTAGTTCCTAAGGATGAGCCTTAGGATGTGGATCAGCCACAAGAGGAGGTCCATGGAGTGGAAGAGACCACTCATGCAGCGCCAACCATTAGAGGGTGGAAGCATACTACAGAAGCTGAGCGACTGGCTCAAGATGCAGAGAAGGTTGTAGGAGCACCTACATCACAGCGCAGACAGAGACAGTCACCTGACCGGTATACTGGATACATGGCTCTTATGAGAAAGTGTATCATGACAGATCCATCCTCTTTTGAGGAAGTTGTGGAGGATCCTGCATGGGTACATGCCATGGTGGAAGAGTATGATTCGATTGTCAGAAATAGTGCATGGGAGATTATCCCAAGGCTGGAAGGGAAATCAGTGGTGGGTTCGAGATGGATCTACAAAGTGAAGCAGGCAGATGACGGGAGTGTGGAGAAGTATAAGGCAAGATTTTTTGCCTGAGGCTTTTCACAGATTGAGGATATCGATTAGGAGGAGACCTTTGCACCTGTTGCAAGGTATTCTTCCATATGGACGATTCTTGCTCTCTCAGCATAGATGGGGTGGCACATTCATTAGATGGATGTGAATACTACATTCCTCAAAGGAGTCATTGAGGAGGAGGTGTACATAGAGCAGCCCGAAGGTTTTGAGATCTTTAGCAGCGAGTCGCATGTGTGCAGGCTCAAGAGAGCATTGTATGGGTTGAAACAAGCACCTTGTGCTTGGTACACATGGATAGACAGTTATTTCACCGGACTTGGATTCTCCAAGAGTGAGGCGGATCCGAACCTATACCAGATTGTGGTGGAGGGTAAGTTGCTGATCATTGTACTTTATGTAGATGATTTGATTTTGACAGGTGATGAGCTGTTGATACACTCATGCAAGGATGATCTTGTAAAATAGTTTGAGATGAAGGACTTGGGCCTCCTTCATTATTTCCTGGGATTGGAAATTTGGCAGCGCAGTGGTGGACTGTTTGTTTCTGAGGGTAAGTATGCCCGGGAGATACTGGAGAAGTTCAACATGCATGGCTTCAAGCCTATTGATACTCCTCTTCTTGGTGGATGGAGGAAGGAGGATGCTACTTCAACGGAGGTAGTGGATTCCACTGTTTATCGATAGTTGGTGGGGCCGCTTATGTATCTGGAAATACACGACCCGACATATGCTATGCTATTAACCAGCTTTCACAAGCTATGGTTAAGCCAACCAAGCTCTTCTGGAATGCAGGAAAGCATGTATTGAGATATCTCAGATGCACATATCTCAGAGGCAAATCAGTATATGGATCATGGTACAGACAGGAGGATGAGTTGAGGTGGCATGGCTTCATGGATTGGTATCGTCATATTAGAGATTGTGTGCAGCGGAAGATCATGTTACTTTCATACATTCCTACGGAGGATCAGGATGCTGATATCTTGATGAAGGAGCTCACCAGGAGAAAATTCGAATACCACAGAGGCAGGATAGGGGTTGCAGATAATCCATATATTATTGAGAGGGAGTGTTGAGAATGCAACAAGATGATGAGCTTAGTGAAAAGAAGTCACCTTCACTAAGTGGGCCCACAGGCTATTTTTGGCGCAAAGTCTATTTTTAGACTATGTATATTTTTAGACATACGGATCATGTTCTATGAGTTGCAGGATGCTATTTGTGGATGGTTGGTCAAGTCGGAAAAAATAGATGGACTTATATTTTTAGACATACTGGGCGGAATCTATTTTTATATTGCCAGTCTAAAAATAGATATGTCGAATATTATTAGCTCTTAATAATATTTGGACTCTAAACATTATCTTATCCTCTTAGAGCACTTCAGTTAAGTGCACAGATGTTGCACATGCAGCTGACAGAAGGAATTACGCTATTCCTGAGGGTTTAGTGGAGCTATTGCATGGATACTTCAGTTAGAGCTCAGGTGACAGAGTTTGGTGGAGTTGATTCAGGAAGTTAGTGGAGTTGTATTCAGTTTAACTCAGTTAAACATAGTTGAGCTACTTGTATCTAGTCTAACTAATTGATACACTAGTGAGAGTGGTGTGAATTAATTATTAATTAATTCACTAATTATTAACTCATAAATCAACTAAAGAATACATTAGTTAACTTCAGTGCATGGACAGTTTCAGTGGAGACCAGTGAAGAGGTAGGTGAAAGAGCAAGTGTGACTATCAATTGTGACCATACTGGTGCATGATTTTGCACCACACATTGATGGAGATGCTAATGAGGATTGCGCAGTGCATACTAGGTGGATTCAAACTCAGTTAGGGCCAATTATTCATCTTGGATTGCGTAGTAGAGGCAGGCTAACAGGTGGAGCAGATTGGAGCATGTGTTTTGCTAGATCTGAGCTTGTGTAGTGTGTAACAAATTGGAGATTGTACTGAGAGCTTGTGAGGAGTTTGTACAATGATTTTTACATGATCTCTATCATTATAATATATATATAGTTGGGGGTTTTCAGCTTTAAGCTTTCCCATAAATACTGTGTTTGTATGTGTGATTGTTTATGGTTTTAATGTGTGCATGCGATTGTTTATATTTCCACAATTAATGATCAATAGTAGAAGAGGTTATGTATTATGCATGAAGCTCAAATAGTGTGTGATAAGGATAATCTCGGTGAATAATTTAACAGTTATTCAAAATTTCTACATGGGTAAGGAGGCCCCTGTATAATAAAAACATGAATAAAATCCCTCATAATGTGAAAAGGGATCATCATAGGAGCTGGATTTCACACCCTCATGTGTGAAAAGGGGAATTTGCATGTGGACAAGGTCAAGTTTGACCAAGTCAACAATGTTGGGATAGGAGGTGGAGATCATCTTTAGAGACAGTGCAGAGATGGTGGGAGGAATATTCCTTAGTGGAGGAAAACCTAATGAGTGGGACCCAAGGTGAGAGGGCTTCTATTTGTATAAAAGGAAGGCAAGGCAACCATTGTTATTCATGTTATGGATTATTGATTTTATGGTCTGTATGACTATTTTGCATTCTCTTGTTGTTTATCAGAGTTGTTGTGCTGCTTAGCACAAGGTATTCCTGTTTAGGAATTCCTTCTCCTTTCTTGAGAGGCCTCTTGAAGGAGCTTGTACTTCATTTCTCCACATCCAAGCTTGAGTCCAAGCTACCTCCTTTAGCTACAATGCAATTTCTGTTTAAAGATTGGTTGTGTTGCAGGGTGTTGTAGTGGAGGGTTGACAACACCACTTCCGGAGCTTGTTTTTCAAAGGAGAAAACTTTTTTTCCTTTGGGACACTAGTGAGGAAGATTCTGGAGCTTTATGCAGATATTGGCAGTTGGCCAACATATTTCATTTCTCCTACAGCGTAGTCCCTCTCCTTAACTTCTTTATTTTCAGTGTGCAATTGCAGTAAGAGTTTGCGGGATTGTTGGAGGGTGAGATATTCAGTGTTAGGATCAACCTTTCACTTGGAAGATCCATTGGAGGAGGTCTACTTATTCAGTTTATGCATCATCTTCAACCATCTCCATCAATTTCTTGAGTTTCAGCTGCTACTTAGTCCTAGGACTGCAACTCCGACATTTTTTCATTTTTGCATATTTCAGGAAATACTTTTCGGATTGTCCTGAAATTCAGTTTGGGGGTTTAGATATTTGGCTCGTACATTGCATGAACTGTATATTTGCATATCCATGTATTGACATACTCTAGTAGCAGTTACATCTAATAAACTGTGTTGTCATAACCTTGAGCATTTTCTATGTAGTAGTGTACTTCATATTTTATGTACATTTTTCTTGAGGCTGATTTGGCCTATCTTGAGTGACTCTTTCCTCAAGATCCTGTATATATTTTCTGCTATAATACTAATATGATGGCTATATGGTTCTTCTCACATTCTATGAGTTGATTTATCACTGCTACTCAAGTTTTATGTTTATGTATTGCTGCATCCCCATTTTGGGATACTACAGTGGTATCAGAGCATAATCTTGGCTCAGCCTGTGGATCTTAGCCAATTGCTATCTAGAAGATAAGAAAAAGAAAATATTAATAGAACGAAGACTCCATTCTTTGGAGGAAGAAAGGAGGAGAAACTCCCAAATTTTTTGTCTTAGACTTTGAAGAGCATTCATGAAGATCTTAAGAACATGAGGAAGGAGATGTGTAGAGAATCTCCAAGAGGGTTTGAATCTAAAACAAACTCTAGATTTTCACATAATGAGTGTCAGCATACAACCAAACACTATGATGCACAGCGTAGTCATATGGCAATATTTTCCATGAGAGAGATGGAACAAGAAGGAATGAATAGGAGGGAAATTCTTAGTGATTTTCTACAAGAGTATGAGTCTCAAACTCAGAAGTTTACAGATTATATCACTTTTTTAGAGTTTTGGAAGATCAAGGTGAAGAGAAGCAAGCAGAATGATAGATTTCTTCTATCTAATTTTGATGGTTCACCTACACATCCAGCCAGAGCTTGGGTGGAAGAACTGGACACCTTTTTGCAGCACCACCAAACTTCTGAAGATGAAGCCATCAAAGTTGCAGCGCTGAATTTTGGAGGTAAGACATATGCATGGTGGATATTTGAGTATTTTTCTTTGAATTATGCAAATAATTCTTCTTATGCTAGGTTCACTAAGACATTAGTGGAAATATTTGATGGAAAATTTATGAAACACATGTGGTGGAACCAAACAAACCCAAGAAAACTAAAACCTTGCATGTGATGGAAGAAACTATAAATTCATATCCACTTCAGAAAACCATGGAGGAGGCTGACATCTTGCATCATACCTTGTTAGAGGCAAGGCCTCTATCTCATATTCCTGAACAGGAGGGCATGGAGATCCCTTTTTCAAAAGAGTATCCAATTCTTGGGAGGTTTCCCATACATATTGATGAGGATGAGGGCAACATCACTGTCATGTCTAGAGTTTATCTAGCACCTCAAGAAGAGGAAGAGGGAGCTCCTGCTACAACTAGAGGAATTCTTGTATCATTGCAACGAATTCCGTAGGATATCACATGTGGAGGTCAAGGCACAACTCATGATTTACATGTGCCATTGATGATAGGGTTTGAAACTATGGAGATAGAAGGAGGAGATAGGGAGGATGACCAACATCATGTGATGAGGATCACACACCCCTATCCATTTCAGGAGGTTGATGCACCTAATAGGTATATTGGATTACACAGTGAGATTAGGGACACAAATTTCCATTCACATATGCAGTCTACTCTTGATATTGATTCCTCATTGTATGGAGGCATTTCATCGGGGAGACCACCAGATATCAGAGGAGGATGGATGCTTCAAATTTTGAGGCACCACTCATTGATTTCAGAGGAGTGGAGACCTTGGGAGAGCTTGGTACAACGCTGGGAGTCTTGGGTAGACTGGAGGAGAGAAGGTGTATTCTCTCAACATCATCATTACCCACTCTCATTTCAGAATCTGCGTTGTGGCAGAAGCAGCATGGGAAGGATATCAGCCTTCCAACTTGCATCTTTGGCATGGGAGATTTCAAAGAAGAGGAAAAATATATGACAAATGTTTTTCATGATGGTTCATTAGTGCTATCACTATGGAGGATAGATCCATATTGGAATTCCCAACTATTGGTGGAGTATTCCAAGGATATTTTTTCTTGTATGATATTGGATGACTAGTTGCATGAGGAGGGATATTCAATCAGAGATGGGGTCATCTACTATCATAGTAGGATATTCTTATCTAGAGCTTCCAGGCTCAAGGAGAAGTTTCTATAAGCATCTCATGAATATTTCCTTTTCAGCCACACTTATTCTATGAGAGCATACCACACCATCATGGAGGGGTATTTTTGGGAAGGCTTTGAGGAGGAGATATATCACCATTTGAGGTGATGCATGGATCATGTGGAGATGGAGGAGATACATAAATATTTGGAATAGTTAGCACAACCACCTCTTTCCTCTTTGAGGATGAGAGGAGACTCATCTATGACCCACTCCATTTGCATGGACAAATCATATGGTAAGGGTACTATTTGTTTGCATAATGATTTGTATAATGTATATGTGCAACCCTTAACCATATATGTGCAGGATATTGCTCAAGGAAGGAGCATTCTTCCTTCTAGAATTCATGGTCTACTTGAGGCCATAATAAGTATTGGTGATGGCCACTCCCTAGGAGGACATGGGGAGGTTGTATCCTTTGAAGAAAATGCTCACTTTCCACCATACACCATACACTTTCTCCAAACTTGTGAGGATATTGGGGAAGCAAGAAAGTGGTGGGGAGGCCACCCATAATTTCATTTTCTGTTGCAGTTGAGAGTCAAACTTCATTGGTTGCATTTGAGGGACCACTTTCCTTCTCCCTTTCTACATATGGCAGCAAGTATGATTCTCATTATGGTTTCCTATGTTGCTGTTTTTCTCATTTGGGAGCATGTTTGGGGGAGAAACACATTGGTTGAATGTGTCCTTTGGGAAAGAGGATTCCCACATTTTTGCATTACATGTTATAATGGGAGCATGGGAGGTGATATGGCCACCACAACAAAACACTTTCCTTTTTATGAGGTGGGCCATGAGATTTCTTGGGGCACTTGGGCTATGACTCTCCTAAATCATTGGGAGAAACTTTTCTATAAGTTTCCATGTCATGTTGTGCAACAACAGTTAGGAAAACTGTGATGTGACCGCTTGGGAAACTGTTGGTACCTTTAAGATCTACATGAAACCTTCATTATTCCACTCGTTTGGATGCCATATGATGGTGATTTCCGATTCATCATATATGGGATGGTTTGTGCCAGCATGATTCACAACGTTGGACGAAAGATCTATGGAGATCCAGTTTCCTTCTTACCACTTGGAGGAAACACTTTTGCAGCCCAATCGAAGAAGATACTCTACACTTATCATAAGTGGAGAGGAGGACAACATGGGGTAGGCTATTTTATCTATCATGATCAGATTTTTAGCCCACCTACATTGCAGGAGCTCAAGGTGGAGGATGATTTGTATGAGTTACCATTTTGGAAGGTGGCTCGTTTTGTATGGATGATAGCTTGGGGATGGGGGATACACATGGGAATGATGATTCCCACTAAATTTCAGATCCCATTCCTCAAAGGGACCTCTAGACAGCCCCTTATTGACTCCTTGAGTACTCTACTTGTTCATGATGATACCTGTACAACTAGCTTGCATGCTTGGGAGGGGAAATATGGAGATTTATTGATGAGACAACATCTCATTCCTTGGAGGAGAATATCATACGTGGATGCTACAACAGGAGGAGGGGAGACCACTTAGTTCTATCCTTGCAGTTGTTTAAGGAAAATCAACATTTGGGAGGGGAGGAGTGTAATATTCCAAATTTAGCATGCAGCTAATTGGAATATTGATTTTTGTTTTTTATCAACTCGCAGTTGAATAAATGGGTAAGGAGGCCCATGCATAATAAAAACATGAACAAAATCCCTCATAATGTGAAAAGGGATAATCATAGGAGCTGTATTTCACACCCTCATGTGTGAAAAGGGGCATTTTCATGTGGACAAGGTCATGTTTGACCAAGTTAACAATGCTGGGATAGGAGGTGGAGATCATCTTTAGAGACATCACAGAGATAATGCGAGGAAGATTCCTTGGTGGAGGAAACCCTAATGAGTGGGACCAAAGATGAGAGGGCTTCCATTTGTATAAAAGGAGGGAAAAATAGCCATTGTTATTCATGTCATGGATTATTTATTTTATGGTGTATATGACTATTTTGCATTCTCTTGATGTTTAGCAGAGTTGTTGTGCTGCTTAGCACAAGGTATTCCTATTTAGGAATTCCTTCTTTCTTGAGAGGCCTCTTGAAGGAGCTTGTACTTCATTTATCCACATCTAAGCTTGAGGCCAAGCTACCTCCCTCAACTACAATGCAGTTTTTGTAATATTCCTAAATTAGCTTACAGGTAATAGGAATATTAATTTTTCTTTTAAAATCTAGATGGATGAATAAATGGGCAAGGAGGCTCATAATTTGCTCAAGTATGAATAAAAATCCCTCATAGTGTGAAAAGGGGATCATGAAATAACCAGATCAAGTATCCAAATGTGTGAACAATGTCTAAACTATGTGGACAAGGTCAAGCTTGACCAAGTCAATAGCATTTATTCTCAAAGAGTGGATCCTAAACAAAGAAAGCTCAATGTGAATGAAAATCAAGCTAGCTAGTCAAAATGAAGACACCTTGAGTGTGAAAGAGGTTGATCACTTGACCAAGTCAACCATGATCGTATCTACAGTGCACTCTAGATGCACTGAACCTCCTTGAGGGACAGCGCAGTTATAGAAGGAGATTCTACATGTGAAAGGAGCTAAACTAATGAAGTGGTTTAGGGTTTTGACAAGACTCCAATATTATAAAAGGAAGACGAGAGAAACATGAGGGGGTTGTTGAAGATATTATTTTATGAAGGCATTGTCTGATTAGACACTCCTCTCTAGGTTTTCCTGTTTAGGATTCCCACCTCCTTCCTTGAGCAGCTCTTAGAGGAGACTTGTTCCATCTTGTCCACTATCAAGCTTGGGTCAAGCTTCACCTTACAACTACAGTGTTGATCCTGTTGAGGGTGGGCTTGTCCTTGTGAGTTGCAGCAAGTGGAAGACACTATATCTGCTCAGATCTAGACTATACTAGTGACTCTTCTCAGTGAGTGTGTCTTTTCACCTCTTGGAAGAGTGCATTAGCTGATTCAACTTCAGATCCAGACCTTGGCATCAGGAAAAATCATTCGTAGAGCCTACAGTGCAGTTTCTCTCCGTGGACTATGTTATTTGCAAAGGAGAATTTGCAGGGTGTTTTGTCTGCATTTTGGAGGAGAGATCTCTGGTGTTAGGATTCTTGCTCTCACTGTGGTGATCCATGGATTGGCCCTCCAATCCATTTTTTTTCAGATTTGATCTACTTTATTATTGTATGATTCAGAAATTTCTGAATAATTATGTATATCTGCAACTCTAGATCTCATATCTACTCTCTCTGCTTCATGTTTTGCACAAAACCCCAAGGGGAATGTATAGATGAGATTTTCTTGTACACATATCTGAATGGGATCTATATTTTTATGTACATATATGCTCTAGATCTGAATGATAATATACTTCTACTTCAACCCCAATAAAATAACACTGTTGAGTTTATGAAGACTTTTTCTATGGCTATAGCACCTCATTTATGAGGATTTCTCCTGTATTGTCTTATTCTTTCTCTTGTACAATGTATGGGCTATAATATACATCTGATTTTCTATTATACATATGATATTTGAACCTCCATATCAGCCTACTACTCTTATTCATTGGATCTATGTTATTTCTGAAGCAGTCTTTGCATTTAGCTGCAGCCCCTTTCTTTGGGTGTTTTTCAGCTAGACTAGATTGTGGGAGATCTGTTTAACCCACCTAGTTTGATTATTTTTGCTCTCCTTTTGGATTTAGATATGAAATGAGCTGATCTAAGGGATCCAAGAGCTGAAAACTCATTTTAGTTCACATAATTATCATGAGTGTGTTATTTCAACAACTTGCTGGGTGATTCCCATTTTGGGATATTACAGTGTTACCAGAGCAAAATTCCTTGGCTCAGCCTGTGAGCTTCAATAAGTATGGAGTCTTCTCATGGGGAGGAGGAGATCTACAAGAGAAACCAGAGCAAACCCTTTCTGTTAGGAAAAAATAGGTTCACATAACTTATATCTCAAGCTCCGCAAGGTACCAAAAAAGACACCAGAGAAATGAGGAGGGAAGAGCAGGAAGATCCCTCAACCAGATCTACAAGATCTATACATGAGGAAATTTATAAATCCTCATATAATGGATAATTGTACTCAACCATATCACCAAGTCTTCAATGCTCTTTCAGTGATTTCTTCATGAAGAGGAAGAAAGGAGGTGTGACCAAGAAGGAGACTCTTGGTGAGTATTTGCGGGAATATGAAGCTCAATCCAAGGAGTTCAAAGATAACTTGAACTTCCAAGGATTCTGCAAGATCAAGGAGGACATAAGCACAAAGGGGAAGAAGCATCGTGTGGGTAGATTCTTTATATCTACTTTTTATGGATAACCTAAATGTCCAGTTAGGGTTTGGGTGGAGGAGCTAGACAAATTTGTGCAACAACATCAAGTTTCAGAAATTGAAGCCATCAAAGTAGCAGCACTGCATTTTGAAGTTAAAGCATATGCTTGGTGGTTGTTTGAATTTTTTTCCTTAAGGAATGAAAATACACCTACTTATCAAAATTTTATTGAGAGACTAGTAGAGAGGTTTGATAAAACTTCATGTATAACATCTTCTATTAAAACTATCAAACCATATCAAACAAATATTTTTCATGAGTTGGAGGGGTCTATAAATCGAACTCCAAACTGAAAACCATGGAAGAGGGTGTAAGCTTGTTTGATACATTTCCAAGGGCAAGATCTCCATTTTATGAAGGGATTTATTCTCAAAAGGAAGGCGTGAAGATTCCTCCTTCGATAGAATACCAAGATCTAAGGTCTCTTATTGATGATGAGGCAACTTGAACTATTGAAGAGGAGGAAGAGAAGGTAAGAGATGATAACACAGTCACTACAACAGCACCTAAAGCACCTCTTGATTGGAGGAAAACTAAAGTGTTCTCTCAACTATGGGAAACATTTGCATACTTGGCTAAGGAGGGAGCCTTGGGAGAACCTATCACAGCACAAAAAATCTCTTATGAGTTTAGAAGAGAGGTGAGAAATTTCCTTAAAGGGGCATTACTATCCTCCACTTAGTTATTTGCACTGAGAAAAGAGGAATCAGAAGTCTATGATGGCATGGAAATGAGGGCACATGGAAACTCCATATATTTAGGGCAGCCCATGGTATCTTCATTCACAAGTAGATTTCTGAACATGACAAGAGGATGGTAACACTCATCCATGCATGGGCCAAATTAAGGAAATATTGGAAGACAAGAACTTTCTGAGGGGAAGTTGACTTCCATATGCTTCAATATTTTCTTGAGAAAGATCAGCTGCAAGGGAGGAAGAAAAAGGAAGTTTTTAGCACTCCATTATGTGACTTTGCCATCAAGTATGTCAAAGAGGAGAGCCATTATATGACAGGCCTAAAAAACACATTTTTCATGGATGTGTGATTCATCACCCAAGATCAGCCCTTGGATTCATTAGATCTGATAATCTAAGACCCAATTCCAAGAGGAGATCAGAAACCAAACAAACTAGGTGAGGCAAACAAGCCTCCCACACCTAGTATGGCTTGATAAATGTCCAATGAGGTACTGCAACAATATATAAACACTGTATTGGAGTAGCAGTAGGCTAATAATGCATGGGAAGTGTTAATAAAAAAATTTAATATCAGTAATATATGCAACATAAAGGAAATTAATCTATCCCTTCAACCAAAAGCGGGGAAACACAATTATTTAATCCCTAAAAAGGTCATTTTTAGAAATCTGCGTAAAAAAAAAGGAAAGTGACTATTGGATCTGTTATCTTAGGTCATGAGGGACTCCCATACCAAATTTCATCTTAAAAAAATCATTCTAGCTAAGTTAAGCAGGTCTCCCTCTCCCGATAGGGCTAAAAAAGGCTCAATCCCCATGGCTTGGCTAATGTAGAATTTACTGAAGCTTAAGAAGCGTGATTTTATGAAGCTATTAGATGAAAATAAGTATGAAAATTATTAAATCATACCTATAATAGGATTTATGCAGTATATCAGAGAAAGACAAAAGTTTTACATGGATCAAGGCTTCAAAGTGAGGTACTGCAACATAAGAAAATGCAGAATGAGATAGACAGCTTAATTTCTAGGAGGCTGAAGTAGTATTTCATTATAACTTAGATATAGGGCATATCCTTACATAAAAATATAGATCTATTACAAATATATATGCCAAAGAGGATATTCTTTACACTCCCCTTGGGGATCTCAACAAAAGATGAATATCAATGAATAGATCTGAGATCTAAGCCACAGATCTGCAATAATATTCAGAAAATTATAAATAATATGATACACAATAGATCATATCTGATATTAACATGGATTAGTTGGCCAATCCATGGATCACCATAGTGAAGGGAAGGGTCCCTTTCACCAAAGATCTTTCCTCCAAGCTGATACAAAAACCCCACTGCAACTCTGCCTGCAGAAAGGATGTAGTATATTCAAGGAACTACGCAGATGGTGATGTATAATACTTTGGTCTGATGCCAAGATAAAAAACTGAAGCTCCAACAATGGATGCACTCTTTCAGGAGGTTAAAAGACACACTCACTAAGAAGAGGATCCAATACAAGCTAGATCTGAACAGATCTATTATTCCACTTGCTGCAGCTTACAAAAGAAAGAAAAGCCTCACTGGATCTGTATTGCAGATGGAAGCAGAAGCTTGGTCTCCAACCTGGTAGTGGACAAGAAATACAAGCGCTCCCAAGATCTCCTCAATGGGAAGAGATGGAACACCTAAACGCGAAATTCCAATGCAATCTAGGCTAAGCAGCCAAGAAAGTTGTTTGAGACAAAAATTCAAAAATCAAATCATGAACAACCTCAACATGTTGCCTTCCCCTTCCTTTTATAAGATGAGATCTTGCCAAAACCCTAAATCAGCTTCATTGATTTAACCCTTTTCACATGGAGGACCTCCTAGAACTGTGTTGATCCTCTAATAGGTTCAATGCATCTGGACTATGTTGTGATTGGGTCCTGTTGACCCAATCAAATGGCTCAATCCTATTTCACACACAAGTGGATTTTATCAAGACAACCCTGATTTACCTCTGTTCACATTGGGCATGTATTTATTCTTTTATTTAGGAGTTTTTGACCCTCCTTTACATAATTATTCTTTGAACAAAGAAAACAAAATGAAATTGAATAGGAATTCCTCCCCTCCAAAATGTTTCTTGTCCTCAAGAAACTCACAAGGACTTTGTAAAATCTCCAATGGAGCTGTCTCCTCCCAAGAATGCAAGTTTGCCTTTGGTGGATGAACCAAATATCTATCATCATGAAGTAATGGGAGATACATAAAAGAATCATTTGTTGTCCATTGGTCCCTTCAAGGCATGAGAGATGGTAAACATTGAGCACTTCAATCCTCATGAGAAACTCCAATCTCCATGCTATCATCCAAACAGAGTGAGCCATCCTTTACAGCTCAAAGAAATAGTCACCAATCCCCACCATATGCAATGTGTAGGGGCTCGTTGGCTAGAAATGAGAGATAAGAATACTCAACTCATGTTTTCTCTCCCTCCATCTATGATAAATATGGATCTGATGATCCTGGGCTGCAATAATATAGTCCTCATGAAGTGAAAAGAGACTTGGAACTTCATGATTCCCTTCATGGATTATATTGAGCCTCCTTTCCCAATATTTCATGCATATAGTGAATAGAGTATCTTCACCGTATGTGCTCCAAAAGAAACATGGACTAAGTGTCATATGATATATTGGATGGTGAAAATATTCCCTCCCTTGAGGCCAGCGTTGTCCTTCATCTTGCTGCCTCGAATCATAGTACAATAAGTGGCCATCCCACCACCTTCTTGCTGCAAAAAGCTTCTTCAAAGATTGGAAATAGTAGAGGGTAATAGGTGTTGGTTGAATATGATTCAAAAAACACATGCCTTGTTGAAAATTCTCCCAAGTGAGAGACTTCTTCCATTGACATAAGCCCAACACTTGGCTTCTAGCATAAGAAAAAAAATGATATAATGTAGCAGCCACACAATGGTATATCCTCCTCTTGAAGTACAAGTAAATATGGGATATTTAATTCCCAATGGACACATCCAAACAATGTGTCATTCCTCCTCTCCTGTTCATAACAAATATTGGAGCATTATTAACATCATGATATAAACAAGCTCCCTTATGCCACCTCATGAGAAGGTCACAATTTCTCCTGACCCAAAGTACATACATGATTATGATGTCCATCCTAAATAGAAATACATGTACATACATCATAGACATAAGTAAATGTATGGACATGGAATTCATCATGGGGTGTCCATAGTTTCTTCTTGTCAACCAAAGAAACCATGCCTCCTTCTTATGCATTCTTTCCTTGAGATACAAGGCATGAGACAAGAAAATCAAAAACCTTGGGTGGTACCCACACTCACCCAATAGAAACCAGCGCAGGTCATATCCTCCCTACTTTAGATCTGGATGTGGTAAGTGGTTTACATGCCACTTACTTGCTGTCGTCATCATTCCACCAAGGCTGAAGGTGAAATGCATATTTGGTGCTTTAGGAAAGCACCCATCATGCTGCAGAACCTTCATTAGCCCATCAAGGGAGTGGCCACGTTTCAAAATAGTTCTGGCCCAAACCATCCCATCCAAGAGGAATGGCACCTCATTGCCATTTGGCATCCAAATCAGAAAAATGCTAATGGTCCCATGATACCAATGGTTTATCCAAGGGATGCAGCGCAGTTCTTCCAACTTCTACTTGAGAATGTCATGTGGCCAATTTTCCTCCAACAAGGTACTAGATGTGCATGAGTGCTCATCTAATATGTGGTAGTAAACAACAATATACATCAGTTGTACATGACCAAAATAACAAGACAATGTGCCATACATTCCTTCTAAAACATCACAATGAGTATGGAGACATTTCAGCCCATACTCTCTCAATAATAGCCATAGCAACAAGGATTCTTGTTGCCTCCTTGCGTTATCAAAATGTAGATCATGGAGCAATAATATAATGATGGGCATGTGAGATGCCTCATCAACATAGTACAAACCAGCTCCCTTATACATCATGGGGAAGTTATCCTTCCTCTGAAAGTAATACACATACATGAAATACATTTCAAAGGTAAATACATGTGAGCACATGAGACATATCTCCGAAAAAGGTAAACACACAGACATAATATTTGACATAGGATGTCCCAAATCTCTTCTTAACAGCCACAAAAACCATGCCTTCTTCTTATGAATCCTATCGATGAGACTCGAGGCATGAGATAAAGAGGTAGAAATTTTTGGGTAGTTACCAAACTCACCCAAAAACAATCAGCGCAACCATGCTTCTTGCTGGCCTCTATCATAGATCTGCAAGGGGTTTGGAAACCTCTTGCTCCATACTGACATCCACTCATCCCAATGTGGGTGATGGATCTCATTCTGCCATTTGTTGGTATCCTCGCAATGTAGGAAACCATGATCCTCCAACCTTTGAAGAAATTTGCACCTCATGAAATGTTGAAGTGCACCTCCAATGGGATCTCCTGATGAGACCTCCTCCTCATGCAAGGCCTTCCAAAACCAAAGAGGCCTTAGATCTCCTACAAGTAGAAGTCTCTCGTTGAGCTGTGGCATGCTCATTGAGAGAGTGTCATCTAGAGAGGAGAAAGAGTTTCTCATCCCAAGATGTCTACCCTTTGACATCTCTTCCTTCATGGCTCACTGAATGAAGCTGGCATCTGAATGTCCCCATGAGGAATGGGTCCTTAAGTCTTCACTATTGTTCTTGGAAAGCATAGTTCTCCTTACTACTCTAGATCAACAGTAAGTGATGATCTTGGGTCATACAACAACCTATTTCCATAATCTTTTGAAATATTTGCTGCAATAGTAGAAGGTGGAAATGAAATCATACCTTGTTGGACTTTGGGAATACCTTGAATGGATGCAAGAGTTATTTCTTTCACAATTTTGGCTTCCTCAAGTGTTGAAGGCTGCCCCTCGAAGGCTGTCATAGTGTTGGTGCAAATCTCCTCAAGAGATAGTGAGGAATTTTCTTCCTCAAATCTCTTGATCAACCTTTTACTGCAAGTTCTGTTCTCTTCCTTCATCTGGATGAATTGAGGAAAACTTAGATACTCCTTGAATGCTCTAGAGTGACTCTTGTACTCTTTCAAGTACCTAATTAGAATATCATGTTCTAATTTCTCTTCTTGCTCTTAACTCCATCTATGAGAATAGGAAGTGCCTGGGCCTTCTTCTTTTTCTTGAAACCTTCTAGAAGTCTCACTGCAGCTTTCTTCTTTCTTCTGTTCAACCTCTTTGGAGAGGCTCTTCTTAGATCTCAAAAATTATGAGAGTAATATCATCCTCCCCATAATTATTAACTCTTCTCCTTCTCTTTAGTCTTATGATAGCTGGATCTCACAGGCTGAGCTAGAGATCATGCTTTGATACCACTGTAATATCCAAAAAGGGACTACTCAGCAAAACACGCCTAAAAAATGAAATTTTCAGGGATTTGTGCTTCAGCACCCAAGATAAGCCCTTGGATTCCTTATATCTAATAATATAATACCCAATTACATGAGGATATTAGAAACCAAACAAACTAGGTGAGGAAAACAGACCTCCCACACCTAGTATGGCTTGATAAATGTCCAATGAGGGACTGTAGCAATATATAAACATTGTATTGGAGTATAAGTAGGCTAATAATTCATGGTATTTGTTAATAAACACATTAATATCAGTAATATATGTAGAAGCAAGGAAATTGATCTATCCCTTCAACCAAAAGCGGAAAAACTAGTGATTTAAGCCCTAAAAAGGTCATTTTTAGAAATCTGCATAAAAACAGAGGAAAGTGACGGTTGTATCTATTAGATTAGGTCATGAGGGACTCCCATACCAAATTTTAGCTTACAAAAATCATTATAGCTAAGTTAAATAGGTCTCCCTCTCCCGATAGGGCTAAAAAAGGCTCAATCCCCATGGCTTGGCTAATGCAGAATTTACTGAAGCTGCGTGATTTTCTGAAGCTATTAGATGAAAATAACTATGAAAATCAGTAAATAATACCTATGATAGGATTTATGCAGTATATCAGAGAAAGACAAAAGTCTTACATGGATCAAGGCTTCAAAATGAGACACTGCAACATAAAAAAATGCAGAATGAGATAGACAACATAATTTTCAGGAGGCTGAAGTAGTATTTAATTATAACTCAGATCTAGGGTAGATCCTTACATAAAAATATAGATCTGTTATTGATCTATATGCCAAATAGGCTCTCTTTACACTCCCCTTGGGGATCTCAGCAAAAGATGAATATCAATGAATAGATCTGAGATCTAAGCCACAGATCTACATTAATCTTCAGAAATTTCTAATTAATATGATACAAAACAGATCATCTCTGAAATGAACATGGATTTTTTGGACAATCCATGGATCACCACAGTGAAGGGAAGGGTCCCTTTCACCAAATATTTTTCCTCCAAGCTGATACAAAAACCCCACTGCAACTTTGCCTGCAAAAAGGATGCAGTCTTTTCAAGGAACTATGCAGATGCTGATGTAGAATACTTTGGCCTGATGCCAATATCAAAAATTGAAGCTCCAACAATGGATGCACTCTTCCAGGAGGTTAAAATACACACTCACTGAGAAGAGGCTCCAATACAAGCTAGATCTGAACAGATGTAGCATTCCACTTGTTGCAGCTTACAAAAGCAAGAAAAACCTCACTGGGTCTGCATTGCAGTTGGAAGTAGAAGCTTGGTCTCCAACCTGGTAGTGGACAAGCAATACAAGCTCTCCCAAGAGCTCCTCAATGGGAAGAGATGGAACCCATAAACAGGAAATTCCAATCCAATCTAGGCTAAGTAGCCAAGAAATTTGTTTGTCTAAATAGACATCAATTCAGAAATAAAATCATGAAAAACCTCAACATATTTCTTTCCCCTTCCTTTTATAAGATGAGAGCTTGCCAAAAACCTAAACCACCTTCATTCATTTAACCCTTTTCACATGGAGGAATTCCTTCTAGAACTGCACTGATCCTCCAGGAGGTTCAATGCATCTGGACTGTGTTGTGATTTGGTCCTGTTGACTCAGTCGAATGGCTCAATCCTATTTCACACACAAGTGGATTTTATCAAGACAGCCCAGATTTACCTCTGTTCACATTGGGCATGTATTTATTCTTTTATTTAGGAGTTTTTGACCCTCCTTTACATAATTATTCTTTGAACAAAGAAAACAAAATGAAATTGAATATTCCTATTAAAATAGCAATATTACAAAGGAGGCTCATAATTTTCTCAAGTATGAATAAAAATCCCTCATAGTGTGAAAAGGGGATCATGAAATAACCAGATCAAGTATCCACATGTGTGAACAATGTCTAAACTATGTGGACAAGGTCAATTTTGACCAATTCAACAACATTTATTCTCAAAGAGTGGATCCTAAATAAAGACAACTCAATGTGAATGAAAATCAAGCTAGCTAGTCAAAATGAAGACACCTTGAGTGTGAAAGAGGTTGATCACTTGTCCAAGTCAACCACGATCATATCTACAATGCAGTCTAGATGCATTGAACCTCCTTGAGGGACAACACAATTCTAGAAGGAGATTCTACATGTGAAAGGAGCTAAACTAATGAAGTGGTTTAGGTTTTTGACAAGACTCCAATTTTATAAAAGGAAGAGGAGAGCAGCATGAAGGGGTTGTTGAAGATATTATTTTCTGAAGGCATTGTCTGATTAGACACTCCTCTCTGGGTTTTCCTGTTTAGGATTCCCACCTCCTTCCTTGAGAAACTCTTGGAGGAGACTTGTTCCATATTTTCCACTATAGGCTTGGTCCAAGCTTCACCTTACACCTACAACACTGATCCTGTTGAGGGTTGGGTTGTCCTTGTGAGTTGCAGCAAGTGGAAGACACTAGATCTGCCCAGATCTAGACTATACTAGTGAATCTTCTCTATGAGTGTGTCTTTTAACCTCCTGGAAGACTGCATTAGCTGATTGAGCTTTAGATCCAGACCTTGGCATTAGGAAAAATCATTCTCAGAGCCTACAATGCAGTTTCTCTCCCTGGATTGCGTTATTTGCAAAGGATAAGTTGCAAGGTGTTTTGTCTGCATTTTGGAGGAGAGATCTCTGGTGTTAGGATTCTTCCTCCCACTGTGGTGATCCATGGATTGGCCCTCAAATACATGTTTTTTTCAGATCTGATCTGTTTTCCTATTGTATTATTCATAAATTTCTGAATAATTATGCAGATCTGCAACTCTAGATCTTAGACCTACTCTCTGTGCTTCATGTTTTGCACAAAACCCCAAGGGGAATGTATAGATGAGCTTTTATTGTACAAAGATATAAATTAGATCTATATTTTTATGTACATATCTACTCTAGATCTGAGTGATAATATACTGCTACTGCAGCCCCACTAAAATAACGCTGTTGAGTTTATGCAAACTTTTTCTTTGGCTGTAGCACCTCATTTCTGAGGATTTCTCCTGTATTGTCTTATTCTTTCTCTTGTACAATTTATGGGCTGTAATATACATATTATTTTCTGTTATACATATTATATTTGAACCTCCATATCAGCCTACTACTCTGCTTCAGTGGATTTGCATTATTTCTGAAGCAGTCTTTGCATTTAGCTGCAGCCCCTCTCTTTGGGTGTTTTTCAGCTAGACTAGTTTGTGGGAGATCTGTTTAACCCACATAGTTTGATTATTTTTTTCTCTCCTTTTGGATCTAGATATTATATGAGCTGATCTAAGGAATCCAGGAGCTTCAAACTCATTTCAGTGTACAAAATTCTTAGGAGTGCGTTATTTCAGCAGGCTTGCTGGGTGATTCCCATTTTGGGATATTATAGTAACTGTTTAGAGCTGGGTTGTGTTGCAGGGTTTTGCAGTGGAGGGTTGAAAACACCACTTCCAAAGATTTTTTTTCAAAGGATATGTTATTCATTAGTATTTTTTTCCTTTGTTTATTACTAAATGATTATCCCAAGATTTCTAGAAACAAAGTTCATAGACATTGCGAGTTCTAGAAATCTCACTGCCTTCATTATCCTCAAGATAATTTTTCACTATTTTATCATTCCGTCATGTCAATATCAGCTCATCCATCCCAGAAGACCCATCATGGACTCATACTACTCATTATCACTATTTTTTGCCACCTTTGGCCTCAACCCTCTATTTTGTTTTCCCTAACTCCATTATCCATCTAGGGTTTTTGAGGGCATTTTTCTTGGTTTCATGACCTCCATGGTTAAAAAATAAACAAGGCTTGTAGTCTGATGCTCTTACACCTCCTCCTATCCTTGATATACCTTCATATACCTTCATAAACACTTCCCATCACTCCTATCCCTCAAACTCATCATTTTTCTACAAAACCTAGCCTATTGCTACAAATTGACACTTTTCGAGACTAGGCCTATATTTTCCCCTTTTGGACCCTTTCCCCTCACTAAATACTTGAAATTACACTTTCCCCTACTCCTAACATCCATTCCTATTCCCCAAAATTTCCCCAAGAATTTAGACAACCCTTAACCCCTTCATTACCCTCCCTCTACAAGGCAATCCTAATTTCCCTACACCAAACCCTAATTTCCTCTTCAAACTAAGCTAGGGTTTGCTATGGAAAAGAGGAATCAGAGAATAATATCCATATGGTAGGTCATATCAACAATCATGAAGCCATACCAACGCATAAACATCATGCCTCTGTCATTTTCCAAGAATTCATTCCAAAGGCCAAGTCATTTTCCGCACCTAGGGCCAATTTTTCTTAAAAATATGTTTATGACCAAAAAGAGATGAATTTGGAAAACATGAGAGACATTTTTGTCCATCATACGGCCAAGAAGAAAAACCTCCTTCCTTTTTTACATAGGTATCATGGTTTCGAAGTAATATAAAAAACACAGGTGTCCTAGGAGAATTTCTGCACTGCTGGAGTGACCTTGGGAAAATGAGGTTTTCTCATAGCTGGAGTGTTGAAATGACTTTCTTGATGAGTCAAAACAAATCTATACATGAAGTTATTTCCAATGAGCTATCATGGGCTTAATGTTGAGTTAAGGAAAGCCTCCAAAAGTTGTCTACACTAGCACTCTACATTTCTGCACCATCATTCAACACTTTTTGACCAATGTTGGGATAATCCATTTTTGGATAGGTAAATGGACACCAAATGGAAAACTAAAAGCATTATTTAAAATTAGACTCAAAAATATTTCCAACGATCTATCACAGAGCTCATTCCAACACCACGAAGGCATCCAAATGCCCTCTTCAAATTGGTGCTATGCACAGACAGAGTGGCGCTACGCACAGGGGAAATTAGGTTAGAATTGCCAAAAATTGGTCAAAATCAGTTTTTGTTTGCGAAGAATCATAAAAATGGTAAAATAAGGTGATAAAAGAACCTCCTTCATAAAAATAGAGGGTTTCAAAGGTTTCAATTTTCCCTCTAGGGTTTGGCACAAAGGCATTAGCTCCACATCATCAAAGGTTAAAACGGTAAAGAGTATTGGTACTAAAGTATGAGGTTTCAAAGGGTAAAATCAGAGAGAATTAAGGGCTCAAAGAAGTAGGCATAAACATCAATACCCCACTTCACCAAAAGGGAAAAAGAGATAGAAATATCATTGCAAAGGCCCGAATATTCAAAGGTACATTCAAAGGCATTTTCAAATGGTCAAAGAGGGCAAGCATGAGGTGAAATTGCCCAAGGAGGCAACTATGACAGACATAGGTTCATTGTTTATAAAATGAGTTATCCAAATTCCAAAAGACACAGTGATCAAAGGTAGAAGTTGTGTAGGCACCTGCAAAGAATAGAATTGGCCAATGGGAAGACACAAAAATAGTTTAAATTACTCACCTCCTCTCACCTAAGAATTAGCATTGGAAAACTGGTCAAAACAACAAATTTGTAATTGGTTTAAAAAGCAGAGGGAGCCTCCAACAAAGTTTCCTTATCAAAAACATATTCTATAAAAGATGGCTAAACATAAATGACATTTATACAGGACTGTCAAAAGTGTTTCCCTATAGGATTATTGGTAACGTCAAATAAAAAGTGTTTCAAGTGATGGTGGCACATCTAAAAGGACCAAATTGCTGTTGAAGATTATTGCTAGGGTTCCTTCTCAACAAGAGGATTTTCTCACTATTTCATAGAGAAAAAAAGACAAAATGTGACGTCAAAGGAAAATAGGTCAAAACTCACAAATATTCTTCTTTCCAATGATAAAACATCATTAAGAGGTTCATGTCTACAAAAGAAGGTAAAGGTCACAAGTTTGAACTTGATGAAGGCATTGTTGGCACAAAAAGAACATTAAGAGACTTCCAGTAATGAAAAGAACAATGTTTTTGTCAAAATAACACCTACAGGACCAAAGGATCCAAAAGACATTAAAAAGGGAGTTTTCTGGGCAACTTTGAAAAAAAAATTAGGCGCTGCACATCAAGGCTAGCGCTATGCCCTTGGGCATCGGCATTGCGCACACGCAAGGTGCTCGCAGTGTAAATTTACATTGTGTTGTGCACCAGGAAGATGGTGCTATGCACCGGCTAGGGCACTACACACAGACCTAGAACAGTTTGACTACCCATTTTTCACCTAGCGCTGCGCTCTGACCAACTTGAGTCACCCATAGAGGACCTCTGGCACTGCGCACTTGGGCAGGCGCAACGCATAGGCAGCCTTTAACCTAATTTTCTGAAAAATATGTTTCTAGAAAAATAGAGATGAATTTGGAAAACATGAGAGAGGTTCTTTTCCACCATAGGACCAAGAAGAAAAACCTCCTTCAGTTTTTACACAGGTATCATGGTTTGGGAGCAATGTCAAAAATATAGGTGTCACCGAAGAATTTCTGCACAAATGGCATAACCTTGGAAAAATTAGCTTTTATCATAGCTGTATGTCCAAAAAAATTTCTTAATGAGTCAAATGAAAACTATACTTGGAGGGCTTTCCAACGAGCCATAATGGAGCCAAATCTGACATCGGGAAGGAGGTCAAAACAACACTATAAGTACACCTATTTTTCAGCTGAACTGGCGCTACACACAGAGAAATATTGGGATTTTGGATTTTTTACTAGGATGTAGGAGTTTGATCAAATTTTTTTTTTTTTTTTCAGGAAATTAGACTCATCTAGATTTCCAATGAGCCATCACGGAGCCAAATCCGACATTGGGAAGTGGTCCAAAACTTGGTTGCAAAACACCCTATTTTTCTGCTGAAGTGGTTCTACGCACAGAGAAATGTTGGGATTTTGAATTTTTAACCAGGCTACAGGAGCTGGATCAAGACAACACAAGAATTTCTAGAACTTAGACTCATCAGGCTTTCCAATGATCCATCACAGAGCCAAATCCAATATTGGGAAGTGGTCCAAAACTTGGTTACAAAACACCCTATTTTTCTGCTGAAATAGTGCCACGCACAGTGCAATGTTGGGATTTTGGATTTTTGACTAAGATAAAGGAGCTGTATCAAGAAAAAAAAAGCGTTTCTAGAAATTAGACTCATCATTATTTCCAATGAGCCATCACGGGCCCAATTCTGACACCGGAAAGGCCTCCAAATGCCCTCTGCAAAATGGCACTATGTATAGTAGAAATTTGGCCAGAATTGCCACATAGAGATCAAAAACCTAAAAAGAGAAAAAATTCATGACAGCCTTTGATTTTTGGCTGAGGCTTCTTAGCATGTGTCCAAAACCTCTTGAGGGATCTTTCCACAAATTTTGAGGTGAATCAGACAACTTTTTGTTTTTTCCAAATTTTGACCCCTAGGAGCACAAAACCCTAGGTGCTATGCACAAACTTGGTGCATCCCCAGCTCTCCAATTTTGTATTTTTGGATTTTTCACATCAACAACAGTTTTCTCACCAATTTTTAGGTCATTTGGAGCATTTTTACCCCCCTCAAAAGGTAAAAAAACATCAAAATTTTGACCTTTCTGCCTCCTTTTCAAATCAGGTGCTGCGCACAAAGCAGTGTTCGGAGAGTTAATTTTGGTGCAGGTAAATGGAATCCAATCAGAACAAATAAAATATCTTTGGAAATTATACTGATCAAGCTTTCCAACGAGCCATCACAGAGCCAAATCTGGTGTCACAAAGGCTTCCATAAGACTACTACAAAAAGGCCTATTTCTGCGCTACGCACCTGGCATTTTTTTCACTGTTTGACACAGTGCACTACGCTCTTGTAGATGAATGGACATAATGTGCATTTGGAAAGTTTTCTCATTCTTTTTAGGGCCTAAAATTCAATATAATTTCTATTTTGGGCCGGAAAATATATTTTGTTAGATATTTTTGTGCCTTGGGCTTTGCAAAGCCTCAAGGACAAATTAGGATATTTCTTTTCGGCCAATAGGCTTCTAGATACTCTTTTTGGTTTTCCTCTTCCTTTATTGTTATATAAGGCATGAGTATTCATTGTAAATATTTGGGACTTTATTTGTTTAAGAGAAATACATGGTTTTATGAGCTTGGAGAAGAAATTGGTTTTATGAAGTGGATGAATGACTTGTTTGGCTTGATGATGGAGAAGCATGTTTGCAGGATTCCATAGCTTGGTGAATGGTGATTTTTTCTTAACTTGTTAATTTTTTCTTGTCCTAATTTTTTTTTCATTCTTCTTGGTTTCTATAGATAAAAAAATTATTGGTTGATACATGCTCATGGAAGCACCTCAAACCTCATGTTTGTTATAACCTTGATGTTTTCCTCTTTTAGTCATCTTAAGGAATTCTTGACTACTCCTTGGGCCCACCAAAAATTGTTTTTGTTTCATGAATGGATAGTATGCTATCTTATAAGTATGATTCATGGTATTCCTTGCTTATTTAAAGTTTTCAAAACCCTATCTTGAAGCTTTTCTATGAAATATTGATTGATTAGGTTAAGACAAAGAGGTCTCGTTCGATCTTCCCCTTTGCCCATGCTTACAAAATTATTTTAGAGTTCCCAATAACTTGATATATGTTGTTTAGGAGTTCCCTCTCCATAAATTGAGTTGTTTTTTTATATTATGTGTTTTCCCAAAAGCTAAAGGTGAATTTCTAAAGTTAGGAGTTCTAATGATTCTATGTTTCACTGGAATGTTCATATTACATGTTTATCAGTTTGAGTATTATTCGTAGAGATTAATGGTTTTCCCTACCTCATGAGTTATTACTTTAGACTATATATGTTTAAGACCTCTTAGTTTTTTCCCAAACTTGACGTTCATTACACCTCATACATCACCTAAAGGATCCATTAAACTTGCTAAATCGGCCCTGCAATACACTCTGTTTCATCATTTAGACACCCTTGACTTCATTTGACTCCATAGCCCTATTGATTTTATAACATCTCATTCCACTTATTCCTACTTGATCATCTTACCCCAACCCAAAACAAACAAACAAACCTACACTTAACAACTAGCCTAAAATCAATCATCCAAAGTGAACAAGTTCACATCCTTCGCCTAATAGAGAGAGCACTCTCTGAGTCCAGGAAGGCTAGGTCCCAGGACTCCAAAGACTGGTCTGATGTTACCCTGTCATTTGGTTCACCAATCTACCAAATTACGAGACTCCAAAATATTGGTGATCACGGTGGGACCTGAGTAAGTAACAAGCTTAGATATCCTTAACACCTTAGAAAACCCACAAACATCCTTAGATTGGTATTCAATTGTTGATGGTCGACAACAACCTACCTTAAAAATTTTGAAATCATCCACCTGGCGACTCCAAAACTCTCAATAGAATTACAGACTCCACTGGAGGAAGAACCTAAAACATGACTAGTCATCGTAGAAATAAAGAGCACTTAGGCCTAAGTTGGATTCAAGAAATTATTGTTTTTTTTATATAAATTCTACTTTAAGCTTGATCAAGAATACACTGATGAGATCTATATTGATCATTGGAAATATCTCAAGCCTCAAATTTCAGACCATGAGCAGACTTATGCACCTGTGCTTACCCCAGATTCACCTGTGGAAAACCTAGTGAAACATGAGCCTCATGTTACCTTTCCTCCTCTTGATGAAACCTAAAACAGTCATAAATCTCTTTTTACACTACCTATACCCACAAAGGTCCCAGAAAGATACAAGCCTCTGATTTTACCTCCTACCTTCCAAGCCCTCCCTGCAAATCTTGAAAATAGACTACCCAGATTTGATGAAGAAAACTCAAAAGTCACCGTTGAAGAAAACATTCAAAATCTTGAGAATTTACTTGACCTTTTTGAAATAGAAGAAGAGATGTGCGTATTAGAATGTTTGCCTTATCATTACAAGGAAAAATTAAGAGCTGGTTTAAGGACCTTCCATTTGCAAGCATTATAATTTCATTAATTCACTCAAGTCTTCCTAGATAGGTGGGTGATCATGGGAAATGAAGTTCTCATTATAGAGGAATACAAGAATTTAAAAAGATAACTAGGGGAGACAGTATAAGACTTTTGAGACAGGTTCAATAAGGTATACAATGCAATACCTGCTAAGATAAAGCCACCTTTAGGGTGGGTTCTCTTGCACTACCCAAGTACTTTTGACCCAAAGATGGAATTCCAGATAAGAGAAAAAGACCCTTCAAACTTGGAAGAAATGTAGAATATGGAAATTACTATGGAATTCAACATATTAGAAAGAGAGGAAAAGTTAGAATAAATAAGGAAGGAAAAATCAGCTCAAGAGAAACTAACTTCTTCAGAGGTAAAGCTAAAGATGTTGACAAATACAATCAACAAAATGATGCATATACTTGGCAGGAAAGAGGAAGAATACAAGGTTGAGGTTGGTGCTGATTATTTAGAGCAACCAGTAGCATTTTCTTGGGAGGAACAAAATCAGTCATTTCAATGCAAAGATAGCTATCAAAACATACTGGCTGACCAAGGTTGAAAAGGAGAAGATGCAGAAAGTTGTCAAGTAAGTACTATATGCCTTCCTACATCTTGTGCTTCACTAGTAAGAGAGTATTACAATAAAATTGAAAATAGAAACAAGGTAGAATGCTCTAAAGAATCAATAAGTGACGAAATGGATAATACAAACCCTTTTTCAAATCTAGAAGTTCTCCCCTCAAATAATCTTCGTATGACTGTTTGTGTTGGAAATACTGAAAGGGGGTTGAATCAATATTTCTTTTCAATTGTTAATTTTACTAGTTAGATCACCTATCTTTAGAACACAAAATTAACAGTAAGAATAAATTCTTTTATTAATTTCTTCTTTACAATAAATCAAGTACAATACATGTAGGGCTCCAACCCTAGATCTGGTACAGGCTCGAACTTGGTCTCTTGAGGACTCATCCTCTAGGGCTCCAACCCTATCTTCCAAGGCACCAACCTTGTCAATTCTGAGGCATCAACCTCAAGGGCTCCAACCCTATCTTCCAAGGCACCAAATTTGTCAATTATAAGGCACCAACCTCAAGGGATCCAACCATATCTTCCAAGGCACCAACCTTGTCTCTATGAAGCTCCAACCCCCTGCTTCATTTCGTCAATATATATTTGGTTATACTTATGGCTCCCAATGTCTTCTTCAACGAGCCCTATCAATCTTTGCTTAGTCTTCATTGTAGTCTCCATGTCACATCATCATTGACAACCTTGATTTCTTCACATGAAGGTGTCTTTGATATCCTTCATGTTACCCAATAAAATTCTCCAACTTACCTCATGATGGCTTCACTGCATCGTGGTATACAAAGGTGTCTCCAAGACTTAAAGGGATCTTCAACAATGCTTGGTGATCCCTCAAGGTGTCTTCACAATGGTTCCTCCAAAACCTTCACAATGTTTTCAACCAAGGGATGGCTTCAAGTTCAATACAAAAGACTATTAAATGATGCCACTCCACAAATTTTTTTATCCAATGTAGCCTTCAGGCTAATCTCCCTTGTTCCCAAAACCACTGTCTTCAATAATATGTTCTTCAAGATGTATCTTGCTCCACTTGTCTTCAAATAATGACACAAGGATTGTATTCAAAATTTTCTTTAAGATGCTTCAGCAAGGGTGCTCCAAAATAAGTCTTCATTTATATCTTCTAGCTCTTCATCTTGTTCCAAAGAACATAAGAGGAGGGATTGCTCTAAGTCTGGCCTCAAACAAGATGATCACAGGTCTGGGATTCAAAAATGAAGGTCTCGGTCAATGCAACATTGAAATCAATGACAAACTTCATTAAAAATCTCCCCTTTTGTCATTGATGGAAATATTCTTGCCCTTATAATCTCTCTCCCCCTTTGACATCAGTGGCAAACGGGGTGCCCGAATACTTCCCCTGTCAAGCCGATTTTTTTTTTTTCTTCATGAATTGTTGTCCTTCATAAGTATGTTACTCCCCTTGCCATGGTGTTGTTTCTTCAGGAAATATGTTCCAAGATAGAAGAGTTTGTTTTTCTTTGTGTGATGTACCCTCTCTGCCTCTCTGCACAAATTCCTTTAGCTCATGAAGGATTTCTCAGCTTGTGTGATCAAGTAGAAGGCATAATCATAATATCATGTTTTTCTTCAATGGAGTTACTTTCGAGAGATGATTTATCAAGATATTCCATGTGTATCTCATAAGGGATTTCATAGGGCCCACTCACGGATCACTTTCTGCAAGAATATTAAAGAATCACAAACTCCCCCTAATTGTATGCATGGTCTCTTTTTGGCAGGGTTTCATCATCAAATTTTTGGAATATCAAGGATGAATTCATCAAGTCAAAAACATGTGTTTTTGGCTGAAGTGTTCAAGGGACTTCCGGATTCAACTTGCTTCCTTCTCCATACTTGTGTAACTTTTTTCTTTGGCATGGTTCTAGCTTGTGTAGAGGCCCAAGTCAAGTTACATTCATGTGACATATGTCCAATGTTCTGGCAATTGAAGCATTCCATTCTGCACATAAATGAGGATGTATGATTTCTTCTTGGAAAGTTGCTTCTAGGAGATTTACAGGGACCATTATATTTTTCTTGGTGATATGCCCTACAATATTTTGCCACGTGCCCAAAGTTTGTATAAGAATAGCAATAACCAAGAAATATACTTTGGTACCTAGGAGATGAAGAGTTCCTTGAAGTAATTCTGAAGTCTTTTTGCCTTGGAATTCTTTGATGATATTCATTGCCTTTTTTATTCTTAACACCATCTGCAAGTCTCCTTGGAGTATAATTTCTTCCATTGTTGTCTTGATTCTTCTCCTTGCCTTGGTTGGAACTGGGAGCATCAACACTTCTTTCTAGGTTCCCCACATCGATGATGTTTGAAGCATTATTATTCTTGCTTGAGGATTCACCTACATAGCCAAGACCTAATTTATCAAGGGGAGACCTTTGATGACTTAGGATGTCATCTAGGGTTTGAGATCTTTTCAAGTTCTTATTCAACAAGTCAACTTCCTTTCTAAGAAAGACAATTTCTCCTTTCAACTTTTCACGATCTTCATCTTTCATAACTAGTTTCTTCTTCATTTCTTCCATCATTCTTGTTGCTTCACGTGCTTCGATTTTAAGGGAGATGACATTTTATTTAATTATGAATACTTCTTCATTGTCCTTTTCTAGACTGCTCTCCATTTCTTCTTTTATTCTTGTAGCTTCACATGTTTCATCCTTGAGAAGATTGATGTCTGATCTTAGTTTCAAGATTTCTTCCTCCTTTTCTTCTAGTTGGCATATCATGGTGTTTCTCTCCTTTTCTGCTTCATTAACTTGTCCTTCTATTAATTCCAAATTTTCCATCACCTTCTTGGCTCCTTGCGCTTGTTTCCTTCATTCTTCTAGTTGAGATCTAAGAGAAGAGACCTCTTCCTTGTATTGACCAATCTCTGCGTCTAGATTGTTGAAACTCTTAAGTCTTTGTTGAAGGTGGCTTGACAAAGTTTCTTCCCTTTTATTTTCCTTATCCAATTGATTTGTCATAGATATGACTTTTTCATGATGATTTCTTTTGTTTCAATGAAATTCCTCTTTAAGTTTGGCGAGCTCCTCATATCTTTCTTGTACTTGAAGCTTAACAAAGTCAACTTCCTTCCTTGTCTTGTCTTGGTTACCATCTTGCGATTTCTTCTCAATTTCCTCATTTTCCTTTTTTAAACCATTAATCTCTTCCATGGAAGCCATAAGATTATTCGGGAGATCTTCTTCAAAGTCTTCTTTGTTCTCTTCATCTTCTAGGTATTCTTTAGCCTTGTTTCCATCTCTCTTATATTTAGCTTCCTTGATGGATTTTCAATTTCCTTCTTGGTTTCCATCATCTTCTTGACTAGAGGTCATGGTAAATGCTCCTTTTGAGTCAAGATCATGAAGTTTTTCCCATATTCCTTTTGCTGGCGAACATTTTTCCAAATTGGCCTTCATAGAATCAGGTAGCCCATTGAAGATTTCTTTCATTGCTCTTGTATTATACTCCTTGGATTCTCCTTCCAGCATGCTATCAGTAATCACTGATTTCCAAACTTCAATTTCTTGAGTCTTCAAGAAATTCCTCATTCTTGCCACCCATATATCAAAATTTCCATTGAACAATGGAGCCTTCACAAATTGATTTACTTCAATTTCAATCGTTGAGGAAGACATATCTTTAGGAGGATTGGAGACTTTCTTCCTTGGCTTTGCCATTTGTGTTCTAATGATCAACCTTCAAGCTGTTAGGATTTGAGTGAAGGTACTGGCTCTGAAACCAATTGTTGGAAATAATGAGAGGGGGGTGAATAAGTATTTCTTTTAAATTGTTAATTTTACCAGTTATATCACCTATATTTAGAGAAAAAAAATGAACAATCAGAATAAATTATTTTACTAATTTATTCTTTATAATAAATCAAGTACAATATATGTAGGGCCTAACCCTAGATCTAGTACAGGCTCCAACCTGGTCTCTTGAGGACTCCTATCCTCTAGGGCTCCAACCCTATCTTCCAAGGCACCAACCTTGTCTCTATGGGGCTCCAACCCCCTGCTTCATTTCATCAATATGTATTTGGTTATAATTAAGGATCCCAATGTCTTCTTCAACAAGCCCTATCAGTATTTGCTTAGTCTTCACTGTAGTATCCATGTCATGTCATCATTGACAACCTTGATTTCTTCACATGAAGGTGTCTTCGCTATCCTTCATGTTACCCAATAAAATTATCCAAGTTACCACATGATGGCTTCACTGCAGCGTGGTCTACAAAGATGTCTCCAAGACTTAAAGGGATATTCAACAATGCTTGGTGATCCCTCAAGATGTCTTCACAATGGTTCCTCCAAAAGCCTCACAATGGTTTCAACCAAGGGATGGCTTCAATGATTGCTCCATGGTCAGCTACACAAATCCTCAAGTTCAATAAAAAATACTATTAAATGATGCCACTCCACAAAGTTTTTTATCCAATGTAGCCTTTAGGCTAATCTCCCTTGTTCCCAAAACCACTTTCCTCAATAAGTTTTTCTTCAATATGTATCTTGCTCCACCTGTCTTCAAAGAATGACACAAGGATTGTCTTCAAAATTGTCTTTAAGATGCTTTAGCAAGGGTGCTCCAAAATAAGTCTTTAGTTATATCTTCTATCTCTTCATCCTGTTCCAAAGAACACAAGAGGAGGGACTAATCTAAGTTTGGCCTCAAATAATATGATCACAGGTTTGGGCTTCACAAATGAAGGCTACTGGTTTGAGCTGCAAAATAAAAGGAGTTCCCACAAAAGACTTCTTATTCGAGCTCCCATAGAAGATTGTTTATTCGAGCTGCTACTGGTAGGAAGGTCTTAGCCTTATTTAGTCCAAGTATAGTCCACTGATGTATATTCCAAGCCTTAATGCTGAGCATTGTTGTAGACTTAAATCTGAGCCTTCTTAACCCACATATACTTCAATAATGACATTCCTCTGTTATTCTATGTTGTCACATTTTAACTCATTGTCTGATTCTTGCTGTGAGCTAAACAACATGTGGAACCTCCTCTCCACAGGTGCACATAAGTGTATCCAAGCTCACTGTCGTGAGATATTGAGCCCTTTTCAGTTGTAAACTACCAATAAACTGACCCACTGTATCTTCACAAGGTCTTGGACCAGCGTATACAGTCCTTGAGGGTCATAATTTTTTAACCCAAATAATTATCCTTTAAACCCTTCTTGGTGTCCTTTAAAAATTTCCCAAAATATTATAATTATGATCTCCTTTTTTATTTCCTCAGCCTCCTGTATTTTTGTACTTCTTTTATGAATATTTCACCGAATTTGAATGATAGAATGTCAAGTCTAGACATCATATATATACTGGTTTTTATTACAAACGAAAAGACACATCTATTGGCCAAGGGACATGAGCCTACAAGTCGGCTTAGATTGGCTGGAGAAAAATAATAAATTTTCTAACTTATAAATTCAATTTATCACAAACTATTTGGAGTTTTGGGGTGTGTAAGGGCTCGTTAGAAAGAGGAGAAAATCCTCTTTAAGATGGTGTAGGATTCATTTAGAAAGGATGCCTCCAAGCTGTCCAAAATTATTTTTCTTTGTGACTGCTTCTGAAATATTTAGTGCAGAAGATGATTAGAATGGTATGGCTTCTATGTTTGGCTTCTCCATTGTCTGTCTTCTCCATTATTTGGCTTATTCATCATCATAGGAATAGGTAGGACATTCATATCATCATGGTAATGTCCAACAATGAGTGCATCACTCATGTCATCACATATTAGTGCAGTGATATTTTTTAGTGAAACATTATTAAGAGAACTTCAAAAATAGTTTTCCAACCCTCAAATGATCTCCAACCATGATCATCATAATTCATCATCAAGTATCATCCAAGATCATCCAAGTGTATGACATCATTGGTTACGATGTAGATCATCAAGTGCATGCAAAATTAGATCAAGTACTTAGGGCTTCATTCATTAGTGGTTTGACTTCTTCGTGACTTGACATCTTCATTGATAGTATCCTAGTCAGCCAAGAGTCATGGAATCATCATCTAGAACCAGGCTTCTCAAGAATATTGACCTCTCGATCAATGCCACATTGACATCATTGACAACCTTGATTAACAATCTCCCCCTTTGTCATTGATGGTAATATTCTTTCCCTTCTAATCTCTCTCCCCATTTGACATCAATGGCAAATGGGGTGCCCAAATACTCCCCCTCTCAAGCCGGTTTTTTTTTCTTTTTCTTCATGAATTGTAGTCCTTCATAGGTATGTTACTCCCCCCACCATGGTGCTCTTTCTTTTGGAAATTTGTTCCAAGATAGATGTGTTTTTATTTCTTTGTGTGATGTACCATCTCCCCCTTTCTGCACAAATTCCTTTAGCTCATGAAGGATTTCTCACCTTGTGTGATCAAGTAGAACGCATAATCATAATATCATGTTTTTCTTCAATGGAGTTACTTCTGAGAGATTATTTATCAAGATAGTCCATGTGTATCTCATCAAGTATTTCATAGGGCCCACTTATGGATCACTTTCTGCAAGAATATTCAAGAATCACAAACTCCCCATAATTGTATGCATGGTCTCTTTTTGGCAGGGTTTCATCATCAAAATTTTCAAATATCAAGGATGACTTCATCAAGTCAACAACATGTGTTGTTGGCTGAAGTGTTCAAGAAAATTTCAGATTTAACTTGCTTCCTTCTCCATACTTGTGTAACTTTTTTCTTTGGCATGGTTCTAGCTTGTGTAGAGGCTCAAGTCAAGTTAAAATCATGTGCCATATGTCCAATGTTATGGCAATTGAAGCACTCTATCTTGTTCATGTATAAGAAATCATGACTTCTTCTTGCAAAATTGCTTCTAGGAGATTGACGGGGACCATTATAATTGTCTTTGTGATATGCCCTACAATCTTCTGCCATGTGCCCAAAGTTTGTACAAGAATAACAATAACTAAAAAATATGCTTTGGTACAGGCTGTAGGATGGAGATTTCCTTGACGTTCTTCTAAAGTCATTATGCCTTTGGATCCTTTGATAATATCCATTACCTCTTGCATCCTTGACACCATCAACAAGTCTCCTTGGAGTATAATTTCTTCCGTTGTTGTCTTGATTCTTCTCCTTGCCTTTGTTGGAACTGGGAGCATTAACATTTCTTTCTAGGTTCCTCACATCTTTGTTGTTTGAAGCATTATCATTCTTGCTTGAGGATCCACCTGCATAGCCAAGACCTGATTTATCAAGGGGAGGCCTTTGATGACTTAGGATGTCATCTAGGGTTTGAGAGCTTTTCAAGTTCTTATTTAGCAAGTCAACTTCCTTTTTAAGAAAGACAATTTCTCCTTTCAACTTTTCACAATCTTCATCTTTCATAACTAGTTGCTTCTTCATTTCTTCCATCATTCTTGCTGCTTCATGTGCTTCAATTTTAAGGGAGATGAAATTTGATTTCATTATGAAGACTTCTTCATTCTCCTTTGCTAGAATTCTCTCCATTTCTTCTTTTATTCTTGTAGCTTCACATGTTTTGGCCTTGAGAATATTGATGTCTGATCTTAGTTTCAAGATTTCTTCATCCTTTTCTTCTAGTTGACATATCATGGTGTTTCTCTCCATTTCTGCTTCATTAACTTGTCCTTCTATGAATGCCAAAGTTTTCATCACCTTCTCGGCTCCTTGCGCTTGTTTCCTTGATTCTTCTAGTTGAGATATAAGAGAAGAGACCTATTCCTTGTATTGACCAATCTCTGCTTCTAGATTGTTCAAACTCTTAAGTCTTTTTTCAAGGTTGCTTGACAAAGTTTCTTCCCTTTTCTTTGCCTTATCCAATTGATTTGTCATAGATATGACTTCTTCATGATGCTTGCTTTTGTTCTGATGAAATTCCTCTTTAAGTTTGGGGAGCTCCTCTTCTCTTTCTTGTACTTGAAGCTTGACAAAGTCAACTTCCTTCCTTGTCTTGTCTTAGTTACCATCTTGCGCTTTCTTCTTAAGTTCCTCATTTTCCTTTTTCAAACTGTTAATCTCTTCCATGGAAGCCATAAGTTTATTCAGGATATCTTCTTCAAAGTCTTCTTTGTTCTCTTCATCTTCTAGGTCTTCTTTAGCCTTGTTTCCATCCCTCTTATCTTCAGCTTCCTTGATGGGTATTGGATTTCCTTCTTGTTTTCCATCATCTTCTTGACTAGAGGTCATGGTCAATGCTCCTTTTGAGTGAAGATCATGAAGTTTGTCCCATATGATTTTTGCTGATGAGAATTTTTCCAAATTGGCCTTCATAGAATCAGGTAGCCCATTCAAGATTGCTTTCAATGCTCTTGTATTATACTCCTTGGATTCTCCTTCCAGCATGCTATCAGTTATCACTGATTTCCAAACTTCAATTCCTTGAGTTTTCAAGAAATTCCTCATTCTTGCCACCCATATATCAAAGTTTCCATTGAACAATGGAGCCTTCACAAATTGATTTACTTCAATTTCAATGGTTGAGGAAGACACATCTTTAGGAGGATTGGAGACTTTCTTCCTTGGCTTTTCCATTTGTGTTCTAATGATCAACCTTTAAGTTGTTAGGTTTTGAGTGAAGGTATTGGCTCTAAAACCAATTGTTGGAAATACTGAGAGGGTGGGTGAATTAATATTTCTTTTCAATTGTTAATTTTACCAGTTAGATCACCTATATTTAGAACACAAAATGAAAAATAAGAATAAATGATTTTATTAATTTCTTATTTATAATAAATAAAGTACAATATATATAGGGCTCCAACGCTAGATCTGGTACACGATCCAACCTGGTCTCTTGAGGACTCATATCCTCTAGGGCTCCAACCCTATATTCCAAGGCACCAACCTCAAGCACTCCAACCCTAATTTCCAAGGCACCAACCTTATCAATTATGAGGCACCAACCTTGTCTCTATGAGGCTCCAACCCTTGCTTCATTTCATCAATATATATTTTGTTATACTTACGACTCCTAATGTCTTCTTCAACGAGCCTTATCAATATTTGCTTAGTCTTCACTGTAGTCTCCATGTCACGCCATCATTGACAACCTTGATTTCTTCACATGAAGGTGTCTTCATTGTCCTTCATGGTACCTAATCAAATTATCCAAGTTACCTCATGATGGCTTCACTGCATCATGGTCTACAAGGGTGTCTCCAATACTTAAGGGATCTTCAACAGAGCTTGGTGATACCTTAAGGTGTCTTCACAATGGTTCCTCCAAATGCTTCACAATTTTTTCAACCAAGGGATGGCTTCAATGATTGCTCTAGGGTCAGCTACACAAATCCTCAAGTTAAATACAAAATACTATTAAATGAGGCCACTCCACAAAGCCTTTTATCCAATGTAGCCTTCAGGCTAATCTCCCTTGGTCCCAAAACCACTATCCTCAATAAGTTGTTCTTTAATATGTATATAGCTCAATCTGTCTTCAAAGACTGCTCCAAGGATTGTCTTCAAAATTGTCTATAAGATGCTTAAGCAAGGGTGCTCCAAAATAGGTCTTCAGTTATATCTTCTAGCTCTTCAATCTTGTTCCAAAGAACACAAAAGGAGGGACTGCTCTAAGTCCAGCCTCAAACAAGATGATCATAGGTTTTGGCTTCACAAATGAAGGCAAGAGGTTTGAGCTGCAAAATAAAACTAGTTCCCACAGAAGACTGCTTATTCGAGCTCCCACAAAAGATTGTTTATTCGAGCTGCTACAGGTAGGAAGGTCTTAACCTTATTTAGTCCAAGTATAGTCCAAGCCTTAATACTGGGCACTGTTGTAGACTTAAATCTGAGCCTTCTTAACCCACATATACTGCAATAATCACATTCCTATACTATTCTGTGTTGTCACATTTTAACTCACTGTCTGAGTGTTAGGCCCCTATATCACTAGTATATTCCCTTATTATTGTTAGTGTAAACCCCTTAATTTTAATTATTTTACCCTTGTAACCCCCATTTTGTTATTATTGTGCCCTTAAATTATTATTGTGCTAGGTCGGCTAGGATTACATTATGGCCCACTAGGATTACATTAAGGCCCCATGGACTCCTATATATAGAAAGGAGGTTTTGTAAATTGTATCATCCAAGAATTGTTCATTCATGTAATGAATTGGAGGTTTCCCCCTCGAAGTGGCTTATTTCTAAGGCGTGAATATCTCTTTTCTTCTCTTTTTGGAGCTGGTTACACAACATTTGGTATCAGAGCTTTGGATTCTAGGGTTTCGCTGCTCCAAACAGGTCATCGTGGCATTTTCGCTATAACTTTTTTCCTACGAAGTTTCAGAAGCTGAAATTTTTAGGGTGCGAAGAAAAAATCCTGAGGAAGCTTGTGTAAAAATTTCAGATTTTGGTTCGCAATAAATTCGGAGATATCATCTGTGGAAGTCAGGTATTTTTTCAGGCTCCTAAACAGGTCATCGTGGCATTTGCGCTATAAATTTTTTTCTACGAAGGTTCAGAATCTGAAATTCATATGGTGCGAAGTTGAAATCCCATGAAAATGTCAAAAATTTGGGATTTTGGTTTGCAATATTTTGGAGATATGATCCGTGGAAGGTAGTGCTGTGCTCCCGACCTCATCTCAAAATGGTGATCGGGAAAATTTCTTGAATAACTCTCTATGAGCATCGGATTGGAGTGCCGTAAAAGGTCACAGGTAAACAGACTTTAGTTTCTTAGCTATCAATTTCAGAGACAAATGACGAAACAATGACACGTGGAAAATTGTACAAGTTCACTCTACTAAACCAATCCATAATTAGGTCATTGTGGGAGATTGGACACAACTTTTTCTTGGAGAATCCACTCAAGTCAGACCTGTGGCATTAAAAAGAGAATTCAGAGGGCTACTTCAGTGCTGAATTTTAGATATCTAAGAGCCACAATCACATAGATAATACAATTTCAATATCGAGCTCCTCAAAAGCAAGTAAAAGGTGTGTATTTTTTTTCCCAATTGCGTAAGTCTTGTTTGAAGAATCAAGTTGAATTGATTGCAAGGGAATATTGTAGAATAGATATCAATATTGGATTATAAAATGACCCATAAAAATAATTCAACACCCATTAAGCCTTTGGAAAGCTCTACTATGACTCATGAAGACGAAGAATGGAAACATGACATATCAAAATTACAAGAGCAAGTGCAACAAATTTCGCTCTCGCAAAGAGCAACAAAAAATGACATGGAAGTTTTGACGTGAGGCGGGAATCTAAGATAGAGGTTGGCATGGATAGCTTGCATGTTATCTTGGTGATGGATGACATCGATGACATGGCAACTAAGATCGATGAGAAAATGTTAATTTTAAGGAAGAATGTTCTAAAAGCGTACATGGAAGGTTTGACAAAGTTGATACAAGAAATGTTTCCTAATGGTGAAAAGATAGTAGAAGAAGCAGTGATGAGAAATAGAATAAATGTTAATTAAGATTTACAACCTAATGTTGGATTGAAGAACCACCATATTCCAAAGATGGATATGAGGAAGTTTGATGGAAAGGATCCCATAACATGGATAGTACGGATGGAGAAATATTTTGATCTCAATAATGTGCAAAACACACAAAAGGTACACATTTCAACTTTACATTTAGAAAACATTTGTATGGTATCGTTGGCTTTGCTCCTGGTTAAAAATTGTCACTTTGTCAATTTCTATGGAGGAAATGATAACACATTATAAGGATACAAAGAGCAACACCTTATTTAGCCAATTGATAAATCTCAAACAAAAGGGTTTAGTGGGGCAGAACATTGAGGACTTCCAAAAATTGAATATAAGGGTAACTGATATTCCAGAGGAACACAAGATTGATCTCTTCATAGGCACTCTAAAGGATAAAATCCAACATTAATTTCGTGTTTTGGAACCTGATTCATTGGAGAAGGCATTCAGGTTGGAAAGAAAAGTTGAATGTAAAATTATGGCGTCAAGGAAGCCTACCACTCAATTATATAAAGAATGAAGTGTTGCTACACCTATATTTCCACAACCTACAAGGTTGACACCACAAAAATTGGAAGAAAAAAGAACAAAAGGGCTTTGCTACAGTTGTGATAGAAAATACACTAAAGGTCATAAGTGTGCTGAAAATAAATTATTTTACATAGATTGTGAAGAAGAAGAATAAAATGAACAAGAAGAGGATATACACTAGGAACCAGCCCTAGAAGGGGAAGAAATGAATACAACCATATCATGTAATGCACTGGCAGGAATTACCACTCCTCAAACTCTCAATATAGAAGGACAGTTCAAGAAGAAAAAGGTAATAGTGTTGATTGATTCAGGTAGCACCCATAATTTTATTCATTGTAAGGTAGCCAAGGAATTAAATTGTTTCCTATACCCAGCACCAAAATTTCAAGTGATGGTTGCAAATGGAGGAACTATAAATTGCTCTGGAAAATGCCATAATATCAAGCTAACCATGGGGGAATATGTATTGACTAGTCCAATGCTTTCCATTCCTATGGGAGGTGCTGATGTTGTACTAGGAGTACAATGGTTACAATCTTTGGGGACAGTAGCTTTTAATTTTCAAGAAATTTTCTTGAAATTTTTTTCAGAAGGAAAGGAAGTCGAATTACGGGGTATTGAAGGGAAGCCGAGAAGGATAATAAGATCTAATGTCATGACAAAGCTTCTAAAGAAAGAACAACGAGGCGTAATTGCACAATTATGCTCACTAGAAGTTCCAACATCAAAATCATCTATTTCTGCACATCTCCAACAAGTCTTGGACAATCATTCCAAGGTGTTTGAAACTCCCAAAGGACTCCCACCTATTCATGATCATGATCATGCTATTCATTTGATTCCAGGAAGTGTTCCTCCAAACATCAGGCCTTATAGATATCCTTACGTCCAAAAGACCGAAATTGAACGTATGATTGCAGAAATGTTAGAGGTGGGTATAATTCAACCTATTCAAAGTTCTTTCTCTGCTCCTGTAGTATTGGTACACAAGAAGGATGGATCATGGCGAATGTGTCCGGATTATAGGGAGCTCAATAAGCTCACCATTAAAGATAATTTTCCCATTCCTATGATTGATGAATTATTGGATGAATTACATGGAGCAATTTATTTTACCAAGTTGGATCTTCATTCAGGATATCATCAAATTAGAATGAAGACCGAAGATATTCCAAAAACAGCATTTCAAACTCATGAGGGTCATTATGAATTTTTGGTCATGCCTTTTGGCCTTACCAATGCACCTTCTACATTTCAAGGGTTGATGAATTCCATTTTCAAACCCTTCCTTAGAAAATTTGTGCTAGTATTTTTTGATGATATACTAATGTACAGCAGGTCTTGGAAGGATCATGTTGAACATGTTGACAAGGTGCTCAAACTATTGTAGGAGAAACAATTATATGCAAAAAAATTCAAATGTTTCTTTGGAGTACAAAAGGTGGAATATCTGGGTCATATTGTATCTCACGAGGGTGTTAAAGTAGACCCTAACAAAATTAAAGCCATTAAGGAATGGAAAGTCCCCACAACCATAAAGCAGTTGCGAGGATTTCTCAGGTTAACAGGGTATTATTGCAAGTTTGTTAAGAATTATGGGAGAATAGCAACACCTCTAACAAAATTATTGAAGAAAGATGCATTTTCATGGACTCCTGAAGCAACTAAGGCTTTTGAACATCTTAAAGAAGCAATGTGCCTAGCGCCTGTCTTAGCTACGCCAGAATTCACAAAAACCTTTATTATGGAATGTGATGCCTCAGGAAATGGAATTGGTATTGTTTTAATGCAGGAAGGAAGAACCATTGCTTTTGAAAGTCATCCAATCAAAGGAAAGTATTTACAAAAACCTATTTATGAGAAGGAAATGTTAGCAATACTGCATGCACTAAATAAATGGCAAACTTACCTAATGGGAAGACACTTCAAGGTAAAAACTGATCATGATAGTCTTAAACACTTTTTGTAACAAAGGCTATCTTCAGAAGAACAACAAAAATGGGTCACAAAGATGTTGGGTTATGAATTTGAAATAATATACAAAAAAGGAAAGCTTAATGTTGTTGCAGATGCACTCTCAAGAAAGAATGAAGAGGTGGAAGCATTTCTTTGTGCCACTTCTATTATCCAACCAGATTCGATAACTGAAGCAAGAGATGAATGGAAGAAGGGAAAATATGTATGGACACTCATTCAAAAGTTGCAGCAAGATCCCAGTACATCTGATACATTTAGTTGGAAAAATGATTCCTTATGGTACAAAGATCGCTTATATCTTTGTAAGAATTCCCAACTAAAACAAAATATTCTTCTAGAATTGCACACTTATCCTTTAGGACGACACTCGGGATTTTTAAAAGCTTACCACAAGGTGAAGAAAGAATTTTTTTGGGATGGCCTTAAATATGATATTCAAAAGTTTGTGATGAAATGTTTGATTTTCCAGCAGAATAAAGTTGAGACAATTAAGACCCCGGGACTTCTACAACCTTTATCCATTCCAAGTCAACGTTGGGAGGAGATTTCAATGGATTTTATCACGGTTTTACCGAAGTCCAAAGGAAAGAATGTCATCATGGTGGTAGTTTATAGACTTACCAAGTATGCACACTTTTGTGCATTATCTCATCCATTTAAAGCAAGTACAGTTTCTACTACATTTATGGATGGAATTCAAAAGCTACATGGAAGCCCAAGGGTTATTGTGAGCAACAAAGATCCCATTTTTACTGGAAATTTTTGGACGGAATTATTTTCTTGTTTGGGTACTCAACTAGATCATAGCTCATCTTATCATCCTCAATCCGATGGTCAAAATAATATAGTGAATAAATGTTTGGAAGGATATCTTCATTGTTATGTATCTGATAAGCAAGCACAATGGGTCAAGTGGTTACCTCTCGCTGAATGGTGGTATAACACTTCCTTCCATACTGCAGCAAAAATGACCCCATTTATGGCACTTTATGGATATCATCCACCATCCATCACATCATATTTAAGGAAAAATTCGAAGGTTCAAGCAGTGGAAGATCACATCGAGCATCAGCAAGAAGTTCTCCAACTCTTAAAGGATAACCTGAATTTGGCACAAAATCGAATGAAACAACAAGCAGATCAACATCATAGCGAGAGAAGTTTTGATGTAGGAGATTGGGTATTTTTACGGCTACAACCATACAAACAAATGTCCCTCAAGCAAGCAAAGAAGGATAATAAATTATCGCCAAAGTACCATGGTCCTTACAAGGTGTTGCAAAAGATTGGTACTATGGCATACAAATTGGAGCTTCCTGCTTCTTCGCGAGTACATCCAGTTTTCCATGTTTCATGCTTAAAGAAGGTTATAGGTGAAAATCTTCCAGTTCAAACAATATTTCCAGAACTTGATGAGGAAGAAAAAATCATATTGGAACTTGAAGCGGTCATGGAAACAAGAACTCGATAGCTACGGAATCGATCAATTTCAGAGTATCTCATCAAGTGGAAGAACTTACCCACCGAAGATTCTACATGGGAGGATGAGAATTTTATACAGAAGCACCCAGAGCTACTCAAGTGTTGAGGACAACACTTTTTTTGAAGGAGAGGGGCATGTTAGGTCCCTATATCACTAGTATAGCCCCTTATTATTGTTAGTGTAAACCCCTTATTGTTATTATTGTACCCTTGTAACCCACATTTTGTTATTATTGTGCCCTTAAATTATTATTGTTAGGTCGGCTAGGATTACATTGTGGCCCACTAGGATTACATTATGGCCCCATGGACTCCTATATATAGAAATGAGGTTTTGTAAATTGTATCATCCAAGAATTGTTCATTCATGTAATGCATTGGAGGTTTCCCCCTCGAAGTGGCTTATTTCTAGGGCGTTGATATCTCTTTTCTTCTCTTTTTGGAGCTGGTTTCCCAAGACTAAGTCTTGCTGTGAGCTAAACAAAACGTGGAACCTTCTCTCCACAGGTGCACACAGGTCTATCCGACCTCACTGTCGTGAGGTATTGAGCCCTATTCAGCTGTAAACTACCAATAAACTAACCCAATGTATCTTCACAAGGTTTTGGACCGGTGTATACAGTCCTTGAGGGTCATAAATTTTTGACCGAAATAATTATCCTTTAAACCCTTCTCAGTGTCCTTTAAAAATTTCCCAAAATATTATAATTATGATCTCCTTTTTTATCTCCTCGGCCTCCTATATTTTTGTACTTCTTTTATAAATATATCACTGAATTTGGATGATAGAATGTGAAGTCTAGACATCATATATATATTGGTTTGTATTACAGATGAAAAGACACATCTATTGGCCAAGGGACATGAGCCTACAAGTCGGCTTAGGTTGGCCGGAAAAAAATAATAAATGTTCTAACTTATAAATTCAATTTCTCACAAACTAATTGGAGTTTTGGGGCGTGTAAGGGCTCGTTAGAAAGAGGAAAAATTCCTCTTAAGATGGTGTAGGATTTATTTGGAAAGGATGCCTCCAAGCTATCCAAAATTATTTTTATTTGTGACTGCTTCTGAAATATTTAGTGCAGAAGATGATTAGGAAAGTATGGCTTCTTTGTTTGGCTTCTCCATTATTTGGCTTCTTCATCATCATAGGAACATGTAGGACATTCACATCATCGTAGTAATGTCCAGCAATGAGTGCATCACTCATGTCATCACCTAATAGTGCAGTGATTGTTATAGTGCAACATTATTAGGAGAAATTCAAAAATATTTTTCCAACCCTCAAATGATATCCAACCATGATCATCATAAGTCATCATCAAGTATCATCCAAGATCATCCAAGTGTATGACACCATCATATGACATCATTGGTTAAGATCTAGAACATCAAGTGTATGCAACATTAGATCAAGTACTTAGGGCCTCCTTCATTAGTGGTTTGACTTCTTCGTGACTTGACATCTTCATTGATAGTATCCTAGTCAACCAAGAGTCATGGCATCATCATATAGAACCAGGATTCTCAAGAATATTGACCTCTTGGTCAATGCCACATTGACATCAATGAAAAACTTGATTAATATTTTAGATTACAAAACTAGAAATGGAAGATGAGCCAGCAACTCTTGAGTCCCTACCCTTGTGCTTCGAGTCTTTTCAGACTACTAAAAGAAAATCTATTGGCCATGAATACTCTCCTTTTCATATGATGGAACAATCTGCTGATCAAGTGTGTATAATGGATGAAATTCCTCCTATGAAAAAGCTGCCCGAATATGATCAATATGATGATGATTATGTTCTCCATACTCAAGATAACACTATAGAACAATCAGTGATTAGTTTGTGGGACACATACAGTCATTTTCAAGAGCTCAAATATAGTGATCAGCAAATACCACTCAGCTATGACAGTGAAGAATAAAGTGCGGAAAGTTTGGGAGAAAGGGAAGGTCCTTTACTTTTTTGTTGTGCTTCCTTCCAGTTCATCAAAGACAACATTACTGCAATCATAAATCAGAAATATTTGGGTATTGATTTTAACAACAAAGAACACATTCAGCCCTATGTCCAGCCTCCATAAGAGAAAGAGAACAACTATGTCTCTATTCAATCAGGTTTGCTAGAGGAAAACATGAAAATATATGATTAGTCTACTAGTTCAGATGATCATGAAGAAGAGGAAAATTTTCTTTCCTGAAGGAGTCCTAAGCTCATCCAAGTGGAGGAAGAAGCAATCCTTGATCAAGTTTATGTTCCAGATCTTCACATTCAGGTATTGTTTCAAGATCCCTTTGCTAATTTGTTAAAGACAATTGAAGAAGGAGTCAAATATGTTAGGAGTAGTTTGATGCAAGGATTAAAGAAAATTTTAGGCACTACTATTCAAACTCAAGTGAGGTGGGAGTGGCCTTTTGATTTTGTCAGCACCCTCAAAGAGTTGAAACAGGATCCCTCGTGCAATCATTTGCTTGATTGGTTGTATTGGAAAAGAGAGTTCTCCAAATGAATGTATATCATGTATAGGTTATATTAGGATAGATAGGTATGCAAAATGAGCTCAGCCATCTAAGCATCTTTTTAGTTCTAAATTGTTTGGAAAAAATGAAAAAAACACAAAAACAAATAAAAAAAAGAATAAGAGGGCAGATTTAAAGAAAAGGTACAACCCTATAGCAAAAAATAGTAGTACTGAAAGTGTGAAAGCCTAAATTCCACTACTGGTGCAAAAAGAATGTCTTGTTCAGTCATCTAGCCTAATCATGGCTGAACATGTTTTAAATTTATTTTTGATAAGTTAGTGAAAATAATGATGGTCAAATCATTGAAGCTTGACTTGTCAAAAGAAAATAGATTAGGAATGAAAGATGTTGGTTCCACATGCTTAAATCTCAACCAAAGAGAAGGATAGGGATGATTAGAAAAATATGAAACATATCCCTCATGCCTTCTAGTTTGTTTTCTTATGAAAATAAAGTTTGTGTGCAGTTTGTCTTGATGCCACGACTCATGATGAATAAGATTTCCTAATCCTCGTTCAAGTCATGCTTTAAATTTATTTTCAATAGCTTAGAGAATGAAGTATGTCATATTGATTAATATTCACAGTCAAATAGTGTACGTAGAGAATAAGAAGAGTTCACTAGCATAATCTGAACTCTTGGAAGAAATAAGTGTAGAAGTAGATAGTTTTTTTTTTTTCTTTCAAAAGAAATAATGTCAATGGGTTTTCCAGTTCACGTGCACCCAAGGAAGGAAAAATGTTAGGACAGTAGGTTGGGTAGGTAAAGATGAAGTTGAGCTAATCATGTTTTCAGATTATTAAGATCATAGCTTCAAAAAAAAATCAAGAAATGAAAAGAGGTAAAAATATGCCCAATGGATGAAGCACTAACTCCATCAAGCCAGAGATATGAAAATTCTGGACACCTCCTGAAAAGGAGCTGCCCTCCCTAAGTGGAGCCACTATTATTCATCAGTAATTTTTTCCTTTGTTGATGACTAAATGGTTATCCCAAGATTTCTAGAAACAAAGTTCATAGACATTGTGAGCTCTAGAAATCTCACTGCCTTCATTATCCTCAAGATAATTTTTCACTATTTCATCATTCCATCATGCCAAGCTTACCTCACCCATCCCAGAAGACCCATCATGGGATCATGCCACTATTTATCACTATTTTTTTCCACCTTTGGCCTCAACCCTCTATTTTTTTCCCTAACTCCTCCATTATCCATCTATGGTTTTTGAGGGAATTTTTCTTGGTTTCATGACCTCCATTGTTAAAAAATCAACAAGGGTTGTATCTTGATGCTCTTGAACCTCCTATTATCCTTAATATAACTTCATAAATACTTCCCATCACTCCTATCCATCAAACTCATCATTTTTCTACAAAACCTAGCCTATTGCTACAAATTGACACTTCTCGAGACTAGGCCTGTGTTTTTCCCTTTTGGACCATTTCCCTCACTCAATACTTGAAATTAAATTTTCCCCTACTCCCTAAAATCCATCCCTATTCCTGAAAATTTCCCCAAGAATTTAGACAACCCTTAACCCCTTCATTCCGCTCCCTCTAAAAGGCAGTCCTAATTTCCCTACACCAAACCCTAATTTCCTCTTCCAACTAAGCTAGGGTTTGATATGGAAAAGAGGCATCAGAGAATAATATCCATATGGTAGGTCATATCAGCAATAATTAAGCCAGACCAATGCATAAACATCATGCCTCCATCATTTTCCAAGAATTCATTCCAAGGGCCAAGTCATTTGCTGCACCTAGGGCTAGTTTTGCTTAAAAATATGTTTCTGACAAAATAGAGATGAATTTCGAAAATATGAAAGAGTTTTTTGTCCACCATAGGGCGATGAAGAGAAACCTCCTTCCCTTTTTACACCGATATCATGTTTTGGAATAAATATAAAAAACACAGGTGTCCCAGGAGAATTTCTACACTGTTGGAGTGACCTTGGGAAAATGAGGTTTTTCTCATAGCTGGAGTGTCAAAATGACTTTCTTGACGAGAAAAACGACAAATTTACTTGAAGATATTTCCAATGAAATATCATGAACTTAATTTGGAGTTAATGACGAGCTCCAACAATTGTCTGCACCAGCACTCTGCATTTCTGCAACATTATTCAGCAATTTTTGACCAGTGTTGGGACAGTCAACTTTTAAATAGGTAAATGGATACCAAATGGAAAACCAAAAGAATTATTTGAAAGTAGACTCAACCTAATTTCCAACAAGCTATCATGGATCTCATTCTGACAACAGAAAGGCCTCTAAATTACCTCTGCAAATTGGCACTATGCACAGACAAAGTGGTGCTACGCAAACAGGAAAGTAGGGCAGAATTGCCAAAAATTGGTCAAAATAAGTTTTTCTTTGGGAAGAATGAAAAAAATGGTCAAACAAGGTGATAACATAACCTCCTTCATAACAGTAGAGGGTTTCAAAGGTTTCAATTTTCCCTCTAGGGTTTGGCACAAAGGCATTACTCCACATCATCAAAGGTTAAAAAGGTAAAGAGTATTGGTACTAAAGTATGAGGTTTTAAAGGGTAAAATAAAAGAAAATTAAGGGCTCAAAGGAGGCAAGCATAAACACCAATACCCCAATTCACCAAAAGGGGAAAAGAGATAGAAATATGAGTGAAAATTCCAGAAGACTCAAAGGTACAGTCAGAGGCATTTTCAAATGGTCAAAGAGGGCAACCATGAGGTGAAATTTCCCAAGGAGGCAACTACGACAAGCATAGGTTCATTTTTGATAAAATGAGTTTTCTAAATTCCGAAAGAGATAGTGATAAAAGGTGTAAGTTGTGTAGGCACTTGCAAAGAATAGAAGTGGCCAATTGGAAGACACAAAAATAGTTTAAATTACTCACCTCCTCTCACCTAAGAATTAGCACTGGAAAACTAGTCAAAAGAAAAAATCTGTAATTGGTTTAAAAAACATAGGGAGCCTCCAACAAAGTTTCCTTATCAAAAAAATATTCTGCAAAATATGGCTAAACATAAATGACATTTCTGCAGGACTGTCAAAAGTGTTTCCCTATAGGAAGATTGGTAAGGTCAAAGCAAATGTGTTTCAAGTGATGGTGGTACATCTAAAAGGAAAAAACTGTTGTTGAAGCTTGCTTCTAGGGTTCCTTCCCAACAAGAGGCTTTTCTCACTATTTCACAGAGAAAACAAGACAGAATGTGATGTCAAAGGAAAACAAGTTAAAACTCACAAATTTCCTGCTTGTCAATGATAAAACATCATTAAGAGGTTTATGTCTACAAATGAAGGTAAAGGGCATATGTTTGAACTTGATGAAGGTGTTTTTGGTACAAAAAGAACATTAAGGGACTTCTAGTAATGAAAAGAACAATGCTTTTGTCAAAATAACACCTACAGGACCAAAGGAGCCAGAAGACAGTAAAAAAGGATTTTTCTAGGCAACTTTGGAAAAAAAATCCAGGCGCTATGCACCAAGGCTAGCGCTATGCACCTGGCCATTGGCGCTACACACAAGCAAGGTGGCCGCAGTGTAAATTTACACTACACTGCACATCGGGAAGCTGGCACTATGCACTAGCCAGGGCACTATGCACAGGCCTAGAACAGCCCAACTACCCATTTTTCGCCCAACGCTACACTTCGACCAGCCTGACTTGCCCACAGAGGACCTATGGCGCTGCACACCTGGGTAGGCACTATGCACATGCATCCTTTAACCCAATTTTCTCAAAAATGTGTTTCTGGCCAAACAGAGATGAATTTGGAAAAAATGAGAGAGGTTTTTTCCATCATAGGGCTAAGAAGAAGAGACTCCAAGTTTTACACAGGTATCATGGTTTGGGAGCAATGTCAAAAATACAGGTGTCACCGGAGAATTTCTGCACTGATGGAGTAACCTTAGAAAAATCCATTTTTCTCATTGCTAGAGTGTCCAAATAACTTTCTTAATAAATCATATTACAACTAGACTTGAAGGTATTTCCAATGCACCATCACGGAGCCAAATCCGACATCGGGAAGGAGGTCAAAGAAACATTGCAAGTACACCTATGTTTCTACTGAAGTGGAGCTACGCACATCGCAATGTTGGGGTTTTTGATTTTTGACAAGGCTACAAGATTTGGACCAAGAAAAAACAAGATTTTTTGGAAAGTAGACTGATCAGGCTTTCCAACGAGCCATCATAGAGTCAAATCCGGCATTAGGAAGTGGTCCAAAACTTGGTTGCAAAACACCCTATTTTTTTTATGAAGTGGTGCTATGCACAGAGAAATTTTGCGATTTTGGACTTATGACCAGTATAAAAGAGTTGGATCAAGAGGTAGACTCATCAGGCTTTCCAACGAGCCATCACGGAGCCAAATCGGACATCGGGAAGTGGTCCAAACCTTAGCTGCAAAACACCCTATTGTTCTGCTGAAATGGTGCTACGCACAGAGAAATGTTGGGATTTTGGATTTTTGAATAAACTACAAGACCTGGATCAAGAAACTATAAGAATTTTTGGAAACTAGACTCATCAGGCTTTCCAATGAGCCATCACGGGCCCAATTTTGACACTGGGAAGGCCTCCAAATGCCCTCTGCAATATGTCATTGCGTAGAGGAGAAGTTTGGCCATAATTTCGACATAGAGATGAAAAAAATAAAAAAGGAAAAAAAGCATGATAACCTTGGATTTTTGGCTGAGGCTTCTTAGCAGGTGTCCAAAACCTCTTGAGGGATCTCTCCACAAATTTTGAGGTGAATCGGACAAATCTTTTGTTTTTCCCAAATTTTGACCCCTAAGAGCGGAACACCCTAGGCGCTACGCACTAAATTGATGCATCCTCAGCTCTCAAATTTTTCATTTTTGGATTTTTCACATCACCTAAAGTTTGCTCACCAATTTTCAAATCATTTGGAGCATTTTTACCCCCTCAAAAGGTCAAAAACCATCAAAAATTTGACCTTTCTGCCTCCTTTTCAGAGCAGTGTTGGGAGATTTGATTTTTGAGTAGGTAAATGGCATCCACTTAGCACAAGTAAAAAATTTTCAGAAATTAGACTCATCAAGATTTCCAACGAGTCATCACGGAGACAAATCTGGTGTCGGGAAAGCCTCCAAAAGATTGCTGCAAAAAGGCCTATTTCTGCGCTGTGCACTTGGCATTTTTTCACTATTTGACACAGTGCGCTACGATCCTATAGATGACTGGATAGAATGTGTGTTTGGAGAGTTCTATCATGCTTTTCAAGCCTAAAAGTAAATATAATTACTATTTTGGGCTGGAAAAGATATTTTGTTAGATATTTTTGTGCCTTGGGCTTTGCAAAGCCTCAAGGACAACTTAGGATATTTCTTTTTGGACAATAGGCTTCTAGATACACTTTTTGGTTTTCCTCTTCCTTTCCTGTTATATAAGGCACGAGGATTCACTGTAAATAGTTGGGACTTTTTTTTTTTAAGAGAAATACATGGTTTTATGTGCTTGGAGAAGAAATTGGTTTTATGAAGTGGATGAATGGCTTGTTTGGCTTAATGATGGAGAAGCATGTTTGCAGGATTCCATAGCTTGGTGAATGGTGATGTTTTCTTAACTTGTTAATGTTTTATTTTCCTCATTTCTGTTTCATTCTTCTTGGTTGCTATATATTAGAAAAGTATAGGTTGAGACATTGACATGGAAGCACCTCAAACCTCCTATTTTTTATAGCCTTGATGTTTTCCTCTTTTAGTCATCTTAAGGAATTATTGACTGCTCCTTAGGCCCACTAAAACTTGTTTTTGTTTCATGAATGGTTAGTATGCTAGCTTATAAGTATGATTCATGGTATGCCCTGCTTATTTAAAGTTTTTAAAACCCTATCTTGAAGATTTTCTATGAAATATTGATTGATTAAGATAAGACAAAGAGGTCTTGTTTGATCTTTCCCTTTGCCCATGCTTACCAACTTATTTCAGAGTTCCCAATAACTTGATATATGTTGCTTAGGAGTTCCCTCTCCATAAATTGAGCTGTTTGTTTATCTGATATGTTTTTCCAAAAGCTGAAGGTGAATTTCTAAAGTTAGGAGTTCTAATGACTCTATGTTTCACTGGAATGTTCATCTTACATGTTTATCAGTTTGAGTATTATTCGTAGAGATTAATGGTTTGACCTACCTCATGAGTTATTGCTTCAGACTATATATGTTTAAGACCTCTTAGTTTTTTCCCAAACTTGATGTTCATTACACCTCATACATCACCCAAAGGATCCATTAACCTTGCTAAATCGACCCTGCAATACACTCTATTTCATCATTTAGACACCCTTGACTTCATTTGACTCCATAGCCCTATTGAATTAATAGCCTCTCATTCCACCTATTACTACATGATCATCTTACCCCAACCCAAAACAAACAAACAAACCTACACTTAACAACTAGCCTAAAATCAATCATCCAAAGCGAACAAGTTCACATCCTTCACCTAATAGAGAGAGCCCTCTCTGAGTCTAGGAAGGCTAGGTCCTAAGAATACAAAGACTGGTCTAATGTTACCCTGTCATTTGGTTTACCAATCTGCCAAATTACGGGACTCCAATAGGAGGAAAATTTCTTTCCTTTCGAACACGAGTGAGGAAGATTCTGGAGCTTAATGCAGATCTTGGCACTTGGCCAATGTATTTCCTTTCTCCGAGTGTGCAATTGCAGTAAAGGTTTATAGGATTGTTGGAGGGTGAGATCTTCAGTGTTAGGATAAGCCTTTCAGTTGGAAGATCCATTGGAGGAGGTCTAATTATTCAGATTTTTCATCATCTTTAGCCATGTCCATCCAGTTCTTGAGTTGCATCTGCTACTCAATCCTAGGACTACAACTCCAACATTTTTGTATTTTTGAATATTTCAGGAAATCCTTTCTAGATTTTCTTGAAATTCAATTTTGGGGTTTATATATTTTCCCCCTACATTGTATGAGTTTTATATTTGCATATCCATGTATTGACATACTCTAGCAGCAATTACATCTAATAAACTGCGCTATCATAGCCTTGAGCATTTGTTGTGTAGTAGTGTACTTCATATTTTATGTACATGTTTCTTGAGGCTGATTTTGCCTATCTTGAGTGGCTCTTTCCTCAAGATCTTATATCTATTTGCTGCTATAATACTAATATGATGGCTATATGATACTTCTCACATTCTATGTGTTGATTTATCACTGCTACTCTAGTTTTTTGCTTATGTATTGCATCATCCCCATTTTGGGATACTACAGTGGAAGTGGAAAATGTGAGGGAGTTGTTGACTCATTTTCTGAACTGGTGATTAAAGTATTTTGGGGTCCAAAATCTTCCTAATGGGGAGGTGTGATTAGGATATCAAGTCATATGCTAAAAAATGAAAGTGCGTGAAACAGGTCTGAACCTGAGCAACCAGAAAGGTCTCATCATTGTAATTTCGGTGCCGCAAATGATTCCAAAAACCGATGTAGTATGAGGAAGATATTGCGTTCTATTAATTTTCCCAAACAAAAAAATGTTGGTGACTGGATGCCCAGTCAGCAGAATACACTTGGAATATTTTGTTTTTATTCAACCAATAGAATTGTGCCACATGACACATTGTGGGCCATTGGATGCTGATGGTACGAAGCTAGTCTGGACCATTAATGGGTTTATGTGGGAGCCAATGGTTGAGCGACATGTGGCAAGCCCACAGGGCACCACGTGTCCTCAGAATGGTGGTGTAATTTTTTTATGGAGTTGTGAAGGGTTGAACCCGCGACCTCCTTTTCGCCCACAAGAGCTCATACCAATCCTCATGTGGGGTATTTCTTACCCCTATAGGCCACCATATATATTTAAATGTTAAATGATTCGACATTGAGGGCTTGGGAGGCAAACCCCCCTGTCATGTAACCATGCGCTATGACCGCGACCTTCGCCCTAACTGCCAAAAAAAAAAACCGTCGCCACAAAGTTGGTTCACATGGGTGTTAAACCTGTAGCATATAGTTTTAAGAGCTGGCAGTGATTGGAACCGTAACCACCAGTGGAAAGGATTGATGGTTGTTCACATGCAGGGTTTAAGAGTTAAGGCAGACAGTTAAATATTACGGAACCTTATAACTCCCGGTTCCAACCTTAATGGCGGAGTTAAAACAGTTACTGGAGGTTACGGTGGGGGTGGCATGTAACCACCCCACCACTCACATTTAATGTTGAGTTAACTTGTCAGAAATATTTGGAGCGTGCCCCTAAGTTTGGGGTTAAGCCATCAATTTATCTTTAGTTAACTGCCTATCTCCACATTTAGTAGAGCTTTTCTAGCTGTCATTGGGAAAAAATGCATTGGGAGGTCAATTTTTGACCAATTTTGGTGAAACAAGAGTCTACCTAGAGTAATTTGAGCATTATGGAACCATTGGTGTAGAGAAAACAACCATTAGCGGCTTGCAAACATATGTATTTTACAGGTTTGAGCAAAATGACGAAGAGGGACATGCCATTCGGAGTTGGACCAACAGATGTAGCCTAGGAGGGGTGAACTTCTTCATTATGCCTACTTTGTAAAACTTATGTGTGAATGTTTTTCTTTGTTTTTCACTTCTGTTCAACATTTTTAAGGCTTATTTACATGCTTAAACTTCACTAATTCATGTAGTTTTCATGGTTAAAACTCTCATACCTTAAGAAAACTTATGGCGACAATTTGTACATGTTTATTTAACTAAAAGGACACTTAGCACAACAGAACTAATACACTCCTTTCAGATCACATAGGGTTAAAAATGTTGCTCCCCAATCTTCATAAGGTTAGTGAATTTTTCTCCCGTAATTGGTCTTTGTAGAGTATACCCGATTTGGCATAAAACCCACAAGTGGGGCTCATTGGGAATACCGCTCCTCGTTTAGCCAACGAGTTGAGAGTGTACTTTTTATGAAACTAGCTCAAAAAATAGAAGAAAAGAGAGATTAATGCCTTATAAGTCAGCCACTTTGAGGAGGAAACCTCCTTTACATTACATAAATGAAAAATTCTTGGATGATACAAATGAAAAATCCTCCTTTCTATATATAGGAGTCTGTGGGGTCACTATATAATCCTAACCGACCTAACAATAATAATGTAATGACACAACAATAACAATAGAGGATTTTTATGGGGCACAATTATAAAAATATGGAGGCTACAAGGGTACAAAAATAAATATAATGGGAGTATACTAGTAATATAGGGACGTAACATGCCCCTCTCCTTCAACAAGATTTTTCCTCAACGCTTGAGTAGCTCTAGATGCTTCTATATAAAATTCTCATACTCCTATGTGGATTCTTCAGTGGGTAAGTTATTTCAATTGATCAGATAATCTGAAATTGATCGACTTCATAGTTGTCGAGTTCTTGTTTCCATAAATGCTTCAGGTTCCAATATGATTTTTCCTTCTTGATCAAGTTATGGCAATATTTTTTGAACTGGAATTTTTTCACCTATAACCTTCTTTAAGCATGAAGCATGGAAAACTGGGTGCACTCGAGAAGAAGCAGGAAGCTCCAATTTGTATGCCATAGTACCAATATTTTGCAACACCTTGTAAGGACCATAATACCTTGGTGATAATTTATTATCCTTCTTAGCTTGCTTGAGGGACATTTGTTTGTACGGTTGTAGCCGTAAAAATACCCAGTCTCCTACATTGAAACTTCTCTCACTGCGATGCTGATCTGCCTATTGTTTCATCCACTTTTGTGCCAAATTTAGGTTATCCTTTAAGAGTTGTAGAAATTGTTGTTGATGTTCAATGTGATCCTCCACTGCTTCAACATTAGAATTTTATCTTAAAGATGATGTTATGGATGGTGGATGATATCCTTAAAGTGCCATAAATGGGGACATTTTTGCTGCAGTATGGAAGGAAGTGTTATAACACCACTCATATAGAGGTAACCACTTGACTCATTGTGTTTGTTTATCAAATACAAAACATCAAAGATATCCTTACAAACATTTTTTCACTATCTCAGTTTTCCCATTGGATCGAGGATGATAAGATGAGATATGAGCTAGTTGAGTACCCAAACAAGAAAATAATTCCATCCAAACATTTCCAGTAAAAATGGGATCTCTGTCACTTACAATAATATTTGGATTTCCATGTACCTTTTTAATTGTTTCCATAAATGCAGTAGCAACTATACTTGATTTAAATGGATGAGATAATGCAAAAAAGTGTGCATACTTGGTAAGTCTATCAACTAACACCATGATGACACTCTTTCCTTCAAAATTAGGTAAACCTATTATAAAATCCATTGAAGCCTCCTCCAAATGTTGACTTGGAATGGATAAAGGTTGTATAAGACCCAGGGTCTTAATTGTCTCAACTTTATTTTGCTGGAAAACCAAACATTCCGCTGAAAACTTTTGAATATCAGATTTAAGGTCATCCCAAAAACTTCTTTCTTCACCTTGTGGTAAGTTTTTAAAGATCCTAAGTGTCCTCCTAAGGGAGAGTTGTGAAATTCCAAAATAATCTTTTGTTTTAGTTGGGAATTCTTACAAAGATATAAGTGATATTTGTACCATAAGGAATCATGTTTCCAACTAAATGTATCAGATGTACTAGGATCTTGCTGTAAATTTTGAATGACTGTCCACACTTCTTCATCATTCTTCCATTCATCTTTTGCTTCAGTTATCCAATTTGGTTGGATAATAGAAATGGCACAAAACAATGCTTCCATCTCTTCATCCTTTCTTGAGAGTGCATCTGCAACAACATTTAGGTTCCCTTTTTTGTAGATGATTTCAAAGTCCTAACCCGACATCTTTGTGACCCATTTTTGTTGCTCTTCTGAAGATAGTCTTTGTCCCAAAAAGTATTTAAGACTATCATGATCATTTTTTACCTTGAAGTGTCTTCCCATTAGGTAAGGTCACCATTTATTTAGTGTATGTAGTATTGCCAACATTTCATTCTCATAAATAGCTTTCTATAAATGATTTCCTTTGATTTTATGAATTTCAAAAGCAATGGGTCTTCCTTATTGCATTAAAACAACACCAATTCCATTTCCCGAGGCATCACATTCCACAATAAAGGTTTTTTTTAAGTGTGGCATAGCTCAGAACAATGCTAGGTACATTTCCTCTTTAAGATGTTCAAAGACCTTAGTTGCTTCAGGAGTCCATGAAAATGCATCCTTCTTCAATAATGTTGTTAGAGGTGTTACTATTCTCCCATAATTATTAAAAATATTGCGTTAATACCCTGTTAACTCAAGAAATCCTCACAACTTCTTTATGGTTGTGAGGACTTTCCACTCAGTGGATTTAATTTTGCTAGGGTTTACCTTAACAACCTCCTGAGATACAATATGACCCAGATATTCCACCTCTTGTACCCCAAAGAAACATTTGGAGGTTTTTGTATATAATTGTTTCTCCTTCAATAGTTTGACCATCATGTCAACATGTTTAACATGATCCTTCCAAAATCTACTATAGATTAGTATATCACCAAAAAATACTAACATAAATTTTCGAAAGAAGGGTTTGAAAATGGAATTCATCAACCCTTGAAATGTAGAAGGTGCATTGGTAAGGCCAAAAGGCATGACCAAAAATTCATAATGACCCTCATGAGTTTGAAATGTTGTTTTCGGAATATCCTTAGTCTTCATTATAATTTTATGATATCCTAAACGAATATCCAACTTGTAAAATAAATTTCTCCAAGTAATTCATCCAATAATTCATGAATCACAGGAATGGGAAATTTATCTCTAATAGTGAGCTTATTGAGCTCCCTATAATTTGGATAGATGCACCATGATCCATCCTTCTTGTGCACCAATACCACTGGAGCAGAAAAAGAACATTGAGTAGGTTGAATTATACCAGCCTCTAAAATTTCTGCAATCATAAGTTCAATTTCTCTCTTTTGGACATAAGGATATCTTTAAGGCCTGATGTTTGGAGGAAGACTTTCTGGAATCAAATGAATAGCATGATCATGATCATGAATATGTGGGAGTCCTTTGGGAGTTTCAAACACATTGGAATGATTGTCCAAGATTTTTTGGAGGTCTGGAGAAATAGATGATTTTGATGTTGGAACTTCTAGTGAGAATAATTGTTCAGCTACGCCTTGTTGTTATTTATTCAGAAGATTTTTCATGAAATTAGAGATTATTATCTTTCCCATCTCCCTTGCAATACCCTATAATTCAACTTCCTTTCCTTCCGAAAAAAATTTCAAGAAATTTTCTTGAAAATTAAAAGCTATCGCCCCCAAATATTGTAACCATTGTACTCATAGTACAACATCAGCACCTCCCATTGGAATGGAAAGAATTGGACTATTCAATACATATTCCCCCATGGTTAGCGTGATATTATGGCATTTCCCAGAGAAATTTATAGTTCCTTTATTTGAAACCATCACTTGACACTCTGGTGTTGGGCATAGGAAGCAATTCAATTCCTTGGCTACCTTACAATGAATAGAATTATGGGTACTATCTGAATCAATCAATGCTATTGCCTTTTCATTCTTGATATGTCCTTCTATATTGAGAATTTGAAGAGTGGTAATTCCTGCCAATGCATTACATGATATGGTTGGACTCATTTCTTCTATCTCTAGGGTTGGTTCATGGTGTATATTCTCTTCTTTTTTATTTTTCTTGTTCATTTTATTCCTCCTCTTCACAATCTATGTAAAATAATTTCTTCTCAGCACACTTATGACCTTTAGTGTATTTTTCATCACAACTATAGCAAATCCATTTTGCTATTTTTTCTTCCAATTGTTGTGGTTTCAACCTTGTAGGTTGTGGAAGTCTAGGAGTAGCAACAATTCCTTCTTTATAGATGTGAGTGGTAGGTTACCTTGTCTCCATAATTTTACATTCATTTTTTCTTGCCAACTTGAATGCCTTCTCCAATGAATTAGGTTCCCAAAGGCAAACCTCATATTGTACGTTATCCTTTAAAGTCTCTATGAAGATATCAATATTGTGTTCCTCTCGAATATCAACTACCCTTATATTCAATTTTTGGAAGTACTCAATGTGCTCCACCACTGAACCCTTTTGTTTGAGATTTATCAATTGGCTAAAGAAGGTGTTGCTCTTTGTATCCTCATAATGTGCTATCATTTCCTACGTAAAAATTGACCAAGTGGAAATTTTTTTATAGGGTCAAAACCATTGATACCATACAAATGTATTTTTCTCTAAATATAAAGTTGCAAGGTGTACCTTTTGTGTGTTTTGCACATTATTGAGATCAAAATATTTATCCATCTGTAATATCCATGTTACGAGATCCTTACCATCAAAATTCCCCATATCGATTTTTGGAATATGGTAGGTCTTAAATCCAACATTAGAGTTTATGAAATCATTATTAACATTTATTTTTCTCTCATCATGAGTTTCCCCTACTATCTTTTCACCATTAGGAATCATTTATTGTATCAACTTTGTCAAACCTTCCTTCAAACCTTCCATGACTTCTTTTAGATCATTCTTCATGTCTTCCATGTTGTCTTTCTTTTTTTCTTCCATGTCTTCCATGCGATTCTTCAAACCATCCATATTAGCTTCCATGCCTTTCTTGAAAATTTCCATTTCATTTTTGTTGCTTTTTGTGAGAGTGAAAGTTGTTGCACTTGATCTTGTAATTTTGATGTATCATGTTGCACTTCTTGCTCTTCATGAGTCATAATAGAGCGTTATGAGGGCTTTAAGGGTGTTGAATTAATTTTAGGGGGAATTTTAGAACCAAATACTGATATCTAAGCTGCAATATGCCCTTGGAATCACTTCAAACTATTTATTCAAACAAGACTTATGCAATTTGAAAAACAATAAACACATTTGTCTTGCTTTTGAGGAGCTCGATATTGAAACTGAACTATATCTGTTATTTTAGATATTTAATATCTGAAATTCGGTCCTGTAGTATCCCTCTCAATATTCTTTCGAATGCCACAGGTCTAACCTTGTTTGTATTCTTCAATGAAAATTTATTCCCAATCTCCCACAATGGCCTAATTATGGACTAGTTAAGTATAACGAACTTGTACGGTGTGCCACGTGTGAATTTTTCCTCCTTTGGCTCTCAAAGTGATACACAAGAAACTACAGTCTATGACATTTTGTCCACTTTTTACAGAATTCCAATTCGATGATCAAAGAGAGAGTTATGACGATTTGCCCAAGGTCACCTCTTTTAGATGAAATTCAGGAGCCTGGAAAAACCCTAACTTCCATAGATCATATCTCTGAAAATATGGCGAACCAAGATCTGAAATTTTTACACAAAGTTCCTCAGGATTTCTCCGCAAATGGGTTTTTTTTAGCATCTGAACCATCATAGAAAATATTTTATAGCAAAAATTCCATGATGACCTATTTGAAGCAACGAAACCCTAGAATCCAATGCTGTGATACCAAATTTTATGAAAACAGGTCAAAAAATAGAAGGAAAGAGAGATTAAAGCGTTGGAAATCAACCATTTTGACGAGGAAACCTCCTTACATTACATAAATGAACAATTCTTGGATGATACAAATGAAAAAACCTCCTTCTATATATGGGAGTCCATGGGGTCACAATATAATCCTAGCCGACCTAACAATAATAATGTAAGGGCACAACAATAACAATAGTGGCTTTTTATGGGGCACAATAATAACAATATGGGGGCTACAGGGGTACAAAAATAAATATAAGGGGGATTTACTAACAACAATAAGGGACTACACTATTAATATAGGGACTTAACAGTACTTGGGGTGTACAACTAAAGTCGATTATGATGCATGTGTTCTACCACATGACTATCCAGGATCATCACTCAGAAGATTGGTAGGAAATATGATGGGTTGACATAACCTTATGCAGTTCTGGGTTAAGATTGAGCTCCCTAATGTGATACCAGGGTCGAGATGGGTTACCCTACATGGATGGATATCCTATTTCTAGATATGGGGTTGTAGAGATATATCTCCTCCATGAGATTCTAGGTCGAGATGTTCTAACTGATGCGGTTACAGGTTGAGACATATGCCTTGACGATATGCTCTCCAATGATGATTGATGATGATATTCCGAGTAGTAGACCAGTGGAAGAGATTATGAAGGGTAGTAGCCTAAGCTCTACTTCGGTGACAAATTGTTCTTCGTATAGATCCGAGAATGTTCAACATATGAGCAGGAACAATCAAGAGATAATAAGGAATAAGAATGTGATGTACATTGATGATTTGTACTTAAAAAGGTTCACAACATAACGAATACATGAAAAAAATAATGAGCGACGATACATGATGATGCATGTAAATACCAGAATGATATATTGATCGATGACCATGCATTGGTAGGTGGAATTCTCCCTGTTGGAGAGGGAGTGTTAAAATTATGAAACTATGGTCAAATTCCACTTTGGACAACTCATATGGTTAATATCATAATTACATTATATTCCTCTTTTTGAGAGGACCTAAATCAACCTACATATCACCCCAATCGGTTAAGCGAAAGTTAAATTATAAATTATTTTATTTATTAATGAAATGGAATGGGTTAGCCTCAACACACATGGATTTAGTCAAAGCCCCAAGTCGTCCCTCATAAAAGCTATAAATAGAAGAGACCTCAAGCTCATTCTCACAAATTTTCTCATGATGTTTTCTTCTTGAAATATTTTTCTTGGTTCATCTATTTTTTTTTCGTTCACGCAGGTTCGATGGAAGAAGCTCACACAACGGACAAAATCACAGGTGAAAGACTCACATTGAACAAGGGATTCAGGTCCATAGCCGCAGGCATATAACTACTGAAATCGGTCTAGAGACATGGGCACAACGTGGCAAGGTGGAAATGAATCTATTATAGTCGAGGGTAGAGCATGATAAGGTCGCAACAAGGATTCATATACTATATCAGGAAGATCTGGAGCAGAGCTGCGGGCACCATGTGTCTTGCTAGTGGCCAAGAAAAATTTAGTTGTGGGAACAATGTGTTGAGGTTGTGGCTAAGGGTTTTTTTGATCAAATATGACTTGGAACATATTTAGTTTCTTTCACAATGCTTCCAAACTTCATCTGCTTAGTCACATATGTATGTCGCTCAGTCACATATGTATGTGATTAGTCTTTGATAGCCTCCCGAATTGAGATCTAGGATTTAAAAGTTCATAACAGTTGGATTTGGAGATCTATTGGATCTGTATTTCTTGATGTTGTAGATTTTAATATCTATATATATATTTAGTATATTTCTCCTACAGATTGATTCCTGAAAGATGTGTCTTCATTTCTCCAAAGTTTCCACTTAGTGGCAGTTTTGTTCAATGGTATGCTTCAGGCAGTGACAATTCTTTACGGTTCTCATAATCAGAATACTTCATAAGAAGTGTGTTTAAGGTTATACTATGCATATGTTAGATATTTTGTTGCATTATGAAAATATGGATCAATGGATCATTGTACTCTTCTCTTCTGAATCATTCTATGATGATCTAAGAAGTAGAATTTCCAAGGGTTTTCCCCATAATGGGTTTTGCCCTAGTCTCCGACCAATCCTCGTGTCTATATGTGTGCATTATTTTCTTCCATTTTTTTTCTTAATTTTATGTTGCATAGATGATTATGTTATTTCTATTTCTACATAGTTGCATATACCGATGTTTAATAATGTAGATCTGAATAATGATATAATGAGATGGGGTGAAATTATCATTTTATTGAAGAAATTCAACTTTCAAAGAAAATAACAATGTAGCGCTATGAAAAATTAACAAAATTAAAGTGGAAAGGAAAGGTTACTTGAGGGAGTAAAGGGATTCAGGTCCTACTTACATCCATATCCCAATCCATTTTAACATTGTGAGGTTGTTTTATAATTTCAATGGATTCACAGATCTTTCGCCTGTACTGATCTTTTTATTTGGTGATTTTTTTCGTGTCTTCAAGGAATACATGGTGACATGTCTTTGATGAGTGATATTCAAGAGAATATTATGTATTTATACCATTATTAATGGTAGAACCATGTTTCTTGAGTCTATTTTTTATGGAACTTCCCGTTTCTCCAATATAACATTCTCCACAAGAACCTAAGACCTTATAAACACCTTTTTGTTGGAGGTGATCAATACTGTATTTTACAAATTTTATATTTTTCCTGATGGCATTTAAGGGTTTGAAAGAGGTATCAATTGTTTTCTTTTTGAGAAACATTTACAACTTGTCAATGACACCTTGTATGTAGGGTAGATAGTTTTTATTCTTAGAAGGATGGAAGGTTTCTAAAGAGGTTCTAGATCCATATCTATTTATAGCTTTATTGATGGTTTTTATGATGTATTTATTTTTATATCCAATGCTACCAAACACTTTCTTTAGATATTTTATCTCCTCTTAAACATGCTCCTTATTTGATATTTTGAATTCTCTAGTGAAGAGGGTTTTGAGCAAACCCATATTTTTTACTGGATGATGGTTGTTGGATCGTGAATACGACCACTTTTTAACACTTATTTCATCCATTTTTATTCTTCTTTATCATATCATTTATTATAATTTATTATATAAATCCATTTTATAATGATTTATGCTCTTATGGATTAATATTATTACTTCTCCTTTATTTTTAATAAATTGATGATTATTATGCATACTTTTATCAATAATGGTTTATTAATATATTTTGTAATATCATTCACCATTTTAGTCTCCAAAATATTTTCCAGACTGTAGATTTGATTTCCAAATCATCATGAAATATTCCAACTCAGAAATTCGCTGGAATAATAAGTGACAGTTTTGTGATTATGATTTTGGGCAAATGAAGACGAATCTGGAAAATCTGGAACATGGGTCTTGTCCAGAACGGGCCCAATTAACTTTATTGAAGAACGGTTTGCCCAAATTCTGCCTGTATCGAGAGATACGCAGGGTTCTTTGAGTATGATTTTCTCAGATTTGTTGTTGCGGTCATCCTCCAAATCTCAGCTGCAAAGCCAAATTCGCTTTGCTCTTGTTGAAAGATTGTTGGAAATGTATTTTCTGGTTGATCAAGTTGTTGGGAACAATCCAATATTATTATGGGAGATCATATTTGCTATTTAATTTCTTCTCCTTCTGATTATAAAAGGAGAGCATGTATTGTGTATTGGGGGAGGATGGAGAACAATGGATGATTATTGAATTTCCTTTGTAACATTATAATTACTTGACTCTTGTGAGAAAAGAGCAATTGATGTAAAAGATATTCATGTTTTATTAATACAGAGAGGCGTTCTCGTTCTATTTCTCAAGCTCTGTAGTAGCCCAGCCGTGCTTTCACCAGCGGTTGAGGGCCCGACCCTGGTGGAGCGAGCCATTGTTTGTATTTCTATTCTTTTTCTGTTGTGTGAACTATGTTTACTGCTTATTTCGATTACAGAGTTAATTGATTGCTTTGAATACATATCCATTAACGAATTACATTGCTATCTACTTTGTTGTTTATTTATTCTGCTATCATTACGAAAGCCTTGATGTTCTGTATTCGACTCTAAGTTATTATTCTTTGTGATTGATTGATTTGCAGTATTGGTCGGCGATAGATTAAAGTGTTGAGATTAGTGAAGTTCGCAATTGTTGTTCAAATCATCTTGCTGTTCCATTTCTAGTTACTGCTTATTTCTGATTCATAGCTTTAGCAGTTTGGTTACAGTTGTTGTGTATGCGTAGGATTTACAAGTTGTTGTCCCTTTTTAAGTCTTTACAGTTCCTTTCAGTTACTTTAATCAGCACGAATATTGAGTTTGCTTTCATTTCGATTGTTTTAAGATCACCAACTGTAGAGGACAGAGGTTGTTGCTCCCAAGTCCCCAGAATTGGTTATCTAGCATCGATTTCTAAGGGAAAGAGTTATTGCTACTGCATCCTTGATCGATGTTTTGCAGATTGGTTTAATTAAGATTTCATAGCATTTGATTTTATGTTGTTGTAGTTAAATTTATTTTTCAAGCATCCATTTACTCTTGTATTTCGAACACTGTACTACATATTTCAAGGCATTACTCTTGGATAAATTGCTGCCTCAGACTGAGTACACTCTTGAAATAAAAAGTCGCTCCCAAATTGATAATTAATGTGAGATAAATAGGTGTTAAAATAGGCACCTTTTATACCTCGAAATTTTGGCACCATTGCCGGGGAGAGTGTATGCTATTTAAAAGGAGTGATGCACATTTGACCTTTTTTTCTGCTTGGGAAGAATTGGGTATTAAAGACGGAAGGTAAGAACTTATGCACCGAGAAAGAAACACACTTGTTCACTGGCCCGCTTCACTGCAGAATTGAGTGAAAGCTTAAGGTAGGAATGAATGCTTGTGTTTTTTCTTGAATTTTAGAGGTAGAATTTTTGAAAAAATCTTGTAGTTCCACTTGAGTGGTGATGTAAGCACCACCCATTTCACTAACCAATTGACAAGAACATTGGAAGGAGGATCCTTAAAGAAACACCTGAAGAACATCTTCCATTATGGTAAGAAATGGCTCACATTGCAACTTTCGAATTCCCTATCAAAGATCTAGGAGGAGTGACACAAATGCACATAATTCCCCCATTGTCTCTACCAGATTTTCATGGTTTGACAAATGAAGATCCAGATACATTCTTATTTGAGTTTGAAATACTTTGTAGAGGATATGATTATTGTACTAATGATCAAATATTGAAAGTGTTTCCTCTTACTCTAAAAGGAGCAGCTCTCCGATGGTTCATGAGCCTAGGTGGGAACTGCATCCAAACATGGGAGGACATGAAGAACATATTCTTGAAGAAGTACTAAGACTACTACAAATCTAATGAAGATATTTTCGATATGATACAAGGGGAGGATGAAATCTTGGAGGAATACGTGGAGCGATTTCGATACAACCTTCAAAAATCAAAGCATAAGCATTTGGAAAAAGAGATATTGAAAACACTCCTTCTTAAAGGAATCAAGGATAAATTTTTAGAACTCTTAAATCTTATAGGAAAAGGTGATGCATTTCAGTTATCATATGATGATGTTTGTGAGTTGTGCATAAGGTATTCAAGAGGAATTTCCAAGGCTGGTAATAATTCTAAAGAATCTTCTTCTTTCTTTTCCAAATTTGCTACAAGAACAAAAGACATAAGAGCTGAAATCAAGGTTTTATTTGAAAATTTTAAATATGATTTTATTAGCTCTCTAAATTCACAATTGAATGTTTTGCAGGTTTAGAGAAATCAAGAATTTTTTGAAGTGTTTTTCCCTCATTACCAAAAGGAGCATCCCATAGATACTCACTCTTCCTTATCTAATTTGGAAGTAGCATATCAAAGAGATGGGGAAGCTGCAACCAGGTCAAAACCATGGAAATCATAGCCTACATGTATGGTTCAAAACACTTCCTCTTCATTCCCTTACTTGCATAATCCATTATGGAATATTCATATGTTAGGGCAGCCATGCAAATCTTAATATAACCACCACCAATCTTGTTTGCAAGTTTGGAATGGTTCACTTTATGATTGCATGACTACTCTCCCTCATCTTGTAGAACAAACACATCTTCCAGCTTTTCCACAACACCTTGCTTACCTATCAAAATCATCCACTCAACACAATCAACTACATCATCAAGATGCTCCATTCCCTACACAATCTCCTGCTCAACTCATTCCACACCCTCACCATAATAAACCAATACAACATGCTTACAGTGTTGAACTGCAAAATTCACCCATCCTTCCCACCCATTCTATCTCACATGCACTATTGGAGAAAACTTACACTGAGATCCAGAATGTATCAAATCCAAAAATTGTAGAAGTTATGAAAGAAAATGAGGTTTCTTCTAGTTTGCACCAACACACCATTTTAAAACCTCAAGAACTTCATGATACGATGGATATGGAAAATCAAGGAAGTAAATGATATATTGAAGATTGGTTTCACTCCATCATTTGTTTGCAACATCACTCCATACTTCAACAATTTTTGGAACCATCTTTTGAAGGGAAGTTGGCTTTTCATACCCTAATTTTTATCAACATACATTTTTCAAATTTGGGTATGTATATACTAGAGTCCTTATTTCAGAAATGGCTCCACTAGAAATACTCTTATACGTAATATTATTCACTCTCCAAATAAGAGTAGGATAGTGGAGAAAATAAAATAAATAAGGAAATAAAACAAACACAATTTTTTTTTTTTTGTAAAAATAGTTGTTTCTTTGTTGCAACACGCCGTGAAATCAACATTGATGATAAATATTCTAATTTATCTGTGTATGTAGATGAATTATATTACAAATAAAAATTCTACAAACACCTGTATTAATTTTTATCATCAATATGAAAAAAAAATTGCTTGAATATCATTTTTTTGGCTTGCGGGCTTGATGAAATTCTTGAAAACAAAGTTGGGACAATCATGTTTTGGGGGACCAAAATTGAATATTTTTAAAACCTGTTTCTATCCTAAGTAGCCCTTGATGTCTAATTTCCAACCCAATTGGAATCACTCAATTTGGATTTGAAATGAAAAAGTTAAAACCAAAACATTGACAAGGTGTCTAGTAGGCAGCTCAAGAACAGAGTTGGGACAGTCTATTTTTGGAGACCTAAATCACTATATTTTTAAAACCTGTTTCTATGGGAGATTATTCTATGAATATAGTTTACAACACAATTTTAATTACTCAATTTTGATATTGTATGAAGAATTTATGACCAAAATACTGACTACCTATCATAAATCAGCACTCTTGAAACTTTGTTTTCTCAGTTGTTCCTTAACATATTTGATCTATCAATTCTTCTTATCCTTATAACATATTTCTATTGGAGATACAAAAATTAATCTACTTTAATCTCCAATTTTAATCGCTTCAATCCACCATCAAACGAATAATTTATTCTTGAAATACCAACTTTTGGTCTGAACTGGAAAATCGAAAATGACTCTATTAAGCAAGTTGTTCTAAGCAAGTTTAACATACCATTACATGGAATTTTTAAAACCTGTTTCTATTAGAGATAAAACTTTGAATTATCTCTTATTTTGATTTGGAATCACTCGAATCGGATGAAAAACAAAGAAGTTATGATTAAAGCATTGTTGGTTAGTATGGTCGACCACTACTCTCCCGCAGGTAAAAAATATAATTTGTTTTATTTTTCCGTGGACTTGTTCTATAGAGTAACTACTTGTTAGTTTTTTTGCATAATTCTTGGATTAGGGGAGCCCATGCACCTCTCTTTCTCTATGATTTAATTTTTTATTATAGGTAGACACTCGTTTTCTTGCAAGTCCTGGCAGAACAAAAAAGGTCAATTAATGAACGAGCGATTCTTGAGAGAAATTTTAGTGAAACAAGGACATTTCATCCAGTTCATTACCTAACAGATTAATAACAAGAAGAAATTAATAATTGGTTCCTATTTCAAGATTCATATTACTGCTGCCAAAACATTTTTCAAAAGATCATTTTTTTCCATTAATCGATTTGATATTCTCTTAGAAATAACATAATAGCTATTGTAACTTAATAAAGTGTTGTTTCTTTTCTGATTTCTTTTATATTTTTGTGTTTCAGGTGTTAATATCTTCAAATTATAATTTTTTCTCCAGTGGCAACTGAACAATAAGGACCCCACCATGCAAGTTTCAATTGCAGAATGCAATTCTTCAGTAGCACAAATTTTGTAAAAAAATTACTTTTTCTTGAAACTTGTACATAAACTTTCCTTTCTATTTGATTGGATTTGCTTGGAAATGGATTTCATATTAGCTTTGTTTTTTCCCTTTTTTTCTTTTTACGTGTTTATATTTGTTTGTTATTCCTCTTAAGGGATAGTTATTGTTCCTCTTAAGGAACAGCAACCGTTCCTCTTAAGAAGCAGTGTGTTTAGGTGTTTATTTTTGTTGTTCATTCCAAAAGGAACAAAATTTTCGCTAATTAGTTTTGTTGTTATTTTAAAAAAAAGAACAACATTTTTTGCATGATTTCGTTGTTCCCTTCGCTGTTCCCTTCAAAAGGAACAACACTGTTCGTTTTTTGCTGTTCCTTTCAAAAGGAACAACACTGCTCATTTTTGTTGTTCCTTTCAAAAGGAACAGCACCGACTGTTCTTGCTCTTCCTTTCCAAGGAACAACATTTTCACAGATTGTTTCGCTGTTCCTTTCCAAAGGAACAACATTTTCGCAAATTTTTTTTAATGTTCCTTTCCAAAGGAGCAACACTTTTTTAGTGCATTTTCTTGTTTGTGAACAATTTTTTGAGGATTTTTTTGAATTTTTCATAACTTTTTGAAAGACAAACATACAATTTATGAAAGGATATACAATCATACAAATTAAAGCTTACTGTAATTAGCAAATCAAAAGAAATCGTCATTTTTAAGAAAGTTTTTTAGTAATGATAAGAAAAAGGAAAAAGAGACATAATTAATAACATGATCTTATTGTCTTACTACCACTAAATTCATATGATCGATTATATTTATCATGTTGGTTCTTTCTCTTATTTTATAAATTTCTTTGATTTTTACTTATGGAGTAGGAACAAGGGCATATTTTTTTCTATTGAGCTGTTCAGACTTCTTCCACCATCCCTTCTCTTAAGGAGTGTTGAGCCATCCTTTATGAATAAATAGGAAAATGCTATATGAAAAGAAAAATATTTACATATTTCATTAATAATTTTATAATTTTGCAAATGGAGGATAGGGGGTCTCATCAAGAGCCGACCTACCATGTTCATAAGGAAGCAAGTGAAGTGGCATTCCCATTATGGCCACCAAACGAGGGATATGGTCCAATGGAAAATTGCAAAAATTAAGAAGTCCTTGGAACAGGAGGTCTCATCAAGAGCAAACCTGCCCACTTTTCACTTCTTCCCAGTGAATGGCATTGTCATTTATCTGGTTACCAAGCCAGCACAATGGCTTCCGTTATGAAAAATAACAAACACTTCCTAAGCATAAATAAAGGAAAATGGTTCCAAGGGTGAGAAAGCAACTCTGTCAAGGTTATGGACACCTGTGGGCAATAGAGCTCTGCTGATGGTATTGGAGTCACATTTATACACATCAATAGTAATATTAAACCCTTTTTCCTATATCTCTATTTAAATATCAGATGAAAGTATGAATCCTTAACCTTTTATTTTGAACCTATTATACATGAAAATCATCATAAATCGATCACATTAGTTTAAGTGGGTAATAAACGCATTTGTACTTATGTTTATCTTAAGTTGTCCCTTCTCCTTATCCTTGAATCGTTACAAAACGCTTCTATATCTGTTTACGATTTATCATATGCATGGATTTCAGTAAATGCTATAATTTTATTGATTGTATCATAAGTATGTATGTCTTTCTATGCTGTACAATTGTTGTGCAGTATGTTGCTCTTTTATTTTGCTGACTTGTCACAATATTGATACTGCATTTTTACAAAAAAAATTCTGCTTGAAATTTTTTTCATGCATCTTATATGTTGCGATTCCAAGCTGAAACTGTGGATTCAACAAAATTGCATACAGAATTATGATTTGTTTACAGGAGCACAACAAGTATGGGGGAAAATTCTATCTGCAGCATGATCACTATTGCAACTAAAAAACAAATGCTCGTGAATGCACACAATTCTTCAGACATGATGTGCTTGCATGGCTTCTACTTTTTTCATCACTTTCAGTATTTGCTCAGCCTACATCAGCTTCAACAAAGGCCAGTCTCTACATGTCATTCCATTTTTTCGGAGGTAACAGTTGAGGTAAAATAGCATAATTTTCTGATTTATTATGAATTTAGGAGAATTTCATGCAAATCCATTGAGCATTATTTATTATCATTCATTCCACATCTTTTCCACTTCCCATTTTTTTAGACACGTCTCATCTTTCAGTTTGGGGGAGTGGTGATTTATTTCATTTCTTTCTTGTGACCATGTCCGTAATATTCTTTATCATCCATGGATAATCTTATTCATTCTCAACACCTCCCTTATTCCATGTTTTACACCAAGCATTGATTTCAACAGATTATAACAACCACCTCTCTTTGTTTTCTAGCATCGCATGAGGACATGCTAATTCTTCAGTTTGGGGGCGGGGGGGGGGGAATCGCTACACATGATGGATGTTTTCCACTTTCTTTCTCATTTAAGACATACAATTTTATTTGTATATAGTGCAAAAATTGTTTTGCATATATCTTTAAGACTATGAACTGAATTCTTTTGATTTCTGGATAACAAAGAGGTATCATTAAAATACACAAACCCAGATGATTTCACACTAAATTAGTTCATAAAATTTCAAAAATTATGCACTATCACCTACAACCATTTTGTTTATGTCTTATAATCCATGCATCAAAACGATCTGATTTTTGAGAAAATGGTTAATGAAGTTTGCTGTTACTTATGTCACATTTTTTTGCAACTTCATATACATATAGTTGTTATACCTTAATCGAGATTGCTAAAATTGAATATTCATTATTTGAGGAAAAATTCATTTGTTACATCCATTTCATGAGTTAGGATGCAGAAAAATTTCTTTGCTTGGTTAACACATAGGTTTTGTCACTCGTTTGCATGAGGAGCACATGCAGGAGATTACGATTTAAGAATTATGTTGATTGTCATCTATTACTTTAACATATTCATCATTTTTACTCTTCTTTATCATATCATTTATTATAATTTATATATAAATCCATTTTTTAATGATTTATGCTCTTATGGATTAATATTATTTTTCTCCTTTATTTTTTTTAATAAATTAATTAATTATTATGCATACTTTATCAATAATGGTTTATTATGTTTGTAATATCACTCACCATTTTAGCCTCCAAGATATTTTCCAGACTGCAGATTTGATTTCCAAATCATCATGAAATATTCCAACTCAGAAATTCGTTGGAATAAGAAGTGACAGTTTTGCGGTTAAGATTCTAGGCAAATGAAGAAGAATCTAGAAAATCTGGAACATAGGTTTTGTCCAGAACGGGCCCAATTAACTTTTTACAAGAACGGTTTGCCCAAATTCGGCCTGTATTGAGAGATACGCAGGGTTCCTTGAGCACGATTTTCTCATATTTGTTGTTGCGGCCGTCCTCCAAATCTCAGCTGCAAAGCCAAATTCGCCTTGCTCTTGTTGAAATATTGTTGGAAATGTATTTTCTGGTTGATCAAGTTGTTGGGAGAAATCCAATATTGTTATGGGAGATTATATTTTCTATTTAATTTCTCCTCCTTCTGATTATAAAAGGAGAGCATGTATTGTGTATTGGGGGAGGATGGAGAACAATGGATGATTATTGAATTCATTTTGTAACACTGTAATTCCTTGACTCTTGTGAGAAAAGAGCAATTGATGTAAAATCTATTTATGTTTTATTAATACAAAGAGGCGTTCTCATTCTATTTCTCAAGCTCTGCAGTAGCCCAGCGGCGCTTTCACCGGCGGTTGAGGGCTCGGCCCTGGTGGAGCAAGCCGCTGTTTGTATTTCTATTTCTTTATTTTCTGTTGTGTGAAGTGTGTTTACTGCTTATTTTGATTACATAGTTAATTGATTGCTTTGAATACAGATCCATTAACGAATTACATTGCTATCTACTTTGTTTTTCATTTATTCTGCTATCATAACAAAAGCCTTGCTGTTCTGTATTCGACTCTAAGTTATTATTCTTTGTGATTGATTGATTTGCAGTATTGGCCGGCGATAGATTAAATTATTGAGATTAGTGGAGTTCGCAATTGTTGTTCAAATCATCTTGCTGTTCCATTTCTAGTTACTGCTTATTTCTGATTCATAGCTTTAGCAGTTTGGTTACAGTTGTTGTGTATGCATAGGAGTTACAAGTTGTTGTTCCTTTTTAAGTCTTTATAGTTCATTTCAATTACTTTCATCAGCACGAAGGTTGAGTTTTCTTTCATTTCGATTGTTTTAAGATCACCAACTGTAGAGGACAGAGGTTATTGCTCCCAAGTCCCCAGAATTGGTTATCTTGCATCGATTTCTAAGGGAAAGAGTTATTGCTACTGTATCCCTGATTGATGTTTTGCATATTGGTTTAATTAATATTTCAGAGCATTTGAGTTTATGTTGTTGTAGTTAAATTTATTTTTCAAGCATCCATTTACTCTTGTATTTCGAACATTGTACTACATATTGCAAGGCATTACTCTTGGATAAATTGCTGTCTCAGACTGAGTACACTCTTGAAATAAAAAGTCGCTCCCAGATTGATAATTAATATGAGATAAATAGGTGTTAAAATAGGCACGTTTTATACCTCGACAATGGTGTTATTCTATATGAATGTAGTTATTCATGTGTTCTTTCTTCCTCAATACCTTGTGTCATAATGATACATACTCATTCATAAGAAGGATAATGTCAAGAAATGGGATGGAGTTGTTTTTTTTACCTCCACAGTAAACTTATGTGTTTAGATAAGCTATTAGGATGGCCTAGAAATTTTCTTAACTCCTTGTCCCCATGTGGAAAATTTACACTGGTGTCATAACCACACTTGATCCATTATTTTGGTTTCAGAGAATAGGTTTACAAGGCTTTCTTTTCAAACATTTCCCTAAAAATATTGGCTACTATATGGGAAAGTGGGGACCCCATATCCACCCGATATGTTTGCTTAAAGAATTCTCCTTGGAAGCTAAAGAATGTGGAATGAAGAGATATATCTACAAGTTTCACAGTCTGGGGGTTAGTGACCTCTTTTATCACTTAGATAGCCTTATTTAACATAATCTTTATGAAGAGTTGAAAAATATCAAAAATTACAATCTTATCCCTACGTCCCAAATTCTCTTTCATTATAAGCTCTACATAATTATTAGAGTCTTTAATGTACGATTTTTTTTTCCAACTAGCAGAGGCAAAGTACCTGCAACATATTTGGCTAACTCATATTTGGGTTCCCCAATAGTGTTGAAAATGGGTATGAGGGGGGAACCTTCTTTATGAATTTTGGGGGATCCATAAATTCAAGGATAAAATTTACTCTCTAGAGAAAGGAAATTTTTTATTTTGTCGTCAAGGCTAGAATCCTTGATGGATTTTCTAACCACCTTTGTAAACTTACAAATGAGGTTTTATTTATGCTTCTTGTAGCTGCCACTATTATACAGGTGGTCCTCATTTTGGTGATATATTTCATTGTCCATTGCTACAATAACCCCCCACAAACCTTTTTCATATTTCAAGATGACAACGTTATAATTGTTTTTTATGCTTCTAAGGAAAATTATTTTTTCATGGTTCAAATTTCTCTTTGGAGTCTTAGAATTTCTTAATATGACTACAAAATCCTATCTAATTTTTTCCTTATCTTCATTCCATATACTTCTTATCACCTCCTTCAAGTTCCAGATAATTTCTTCATTGAAAATCTATTTGGGTTCTAGAGAAAAGCTTAGTCCCTTTCCTAAGACCTCTAATTCATCCTTACTCATCTCATAAGAAGTAATTTTAACCACATTTTTGTAACACACAATTTTTGTGGAGACCTGAGAAACCTTCATAGTCTCATCTTCTAAATTTTCATCGAGCTCATTATCTAAGATTTAGTTGAATATGCGGGTGCCAGAAACAATGTTGCAAGAGTTATTCTCCCCATCACCTAACCTCATGCTTATAGGGTCGCTTGTTGGTTCTCTAACAGATTTTATAACCAAGCTTCTAGATACACTATTTGATTTCCTAGGAGCTATGTTAAACACTTATATTATTGCTAAATTATTTGTAGATGTGTTCATAAGATTCATATTTTCTTCCTATATAACCATTTGGAGCTCATTATCTTCCTGGAAATACTGGTAATGGAGTAATCTCCCCCCATAATTGATCACTGCCTGACCTGGTCATTTAATTATTAACAATAAAAATTATTAATTAACCTAATATCAACTTACACCATTATATTAGCTATCAAAATTTATAATAAGTATTTATAAAAATTTAATAAAATTATAAATAATTATTTATTTTTTGTTGGTTGGTTCATTCCTATTTGATTTTCTTCCATCCCATATTTATTCCCTTCCTTCTGGATCTTCTCTGTAGGATTTTTTTGAGATGATGTGTCTTTTTGTAGACTCAAAATGTCGACACAAAAATCACTACTATGGAATTTTAGAGCAGTAACCATTTAGGAGGAGATTCATTCTAGGTTGGAGATCCATATTTGAAAGATGAAGATGGAAGGTGATGTACCTGACAAAAACATCATTGGCATGGCAATGGAAATTTAGCAATTACTTTGGGCTTATCTACAAACCATTTGGATACCTATTTGAATTTTCAAAAACCTATACAAGTGCAGGGATTGTCACAATACTTTCAAAGTCATATCCAAAATATTCAAGATAGAAATTATTATGAGGAATGCTAAGAGTTGTTGAAGCTAGGCTTTGTGGTGAAGCATCATGCACCATGGAAATATATTTGAATTCCATCATTTTAATCATGTCCATGACTCTTGTGGGGAGCACTAATGATGTTAAATGAATGGAGAAAAAAATGACTTTCCCCCATTGATCTTATTTTAGGTTACATGTCTGGCGTTATGCAATGCTATCTAACCTTGAAGCAAAATTCCCTCTAGTTGATGGAATCGAGTGATATAGGAGGTAGAGTTCCCTTTGATCAGAATATATAATCAAATTTGAATTATCTAATTCAATTCATAATTGGGAAACTATTACAACATTTTTCCACCATATATAGAGCTTAAATGTGGCTCATAGTGGAAAAATGGTCATGCTTGAAATTTTTTACATATTCTTATGAGATTCGTGGCGATAAAAAAGGTTATTTTCATAAATATTAACTTACTCCATTATGCGTTAATTGATTTATAATATAATATTTAATATTGTCAGTTGGGCAGAAGTCCAGGAAACAAGGTTATGGTCAGTGTTATCAAAAGTGTTCAGTGGCCAATGTTGGGTACATAAAACTAAGAAGAATATTGCTCAAATCTAATTTCAAAGTAAAAGTACAAATATATTTATCCGGCTTATGATCTAAGTTTACTTCAGGAAAATAATGAAAACACATTAGCAACTATGTTTCGAGATAGTTTAGCAGTGGGGAAAGGAGATATTGCTTGAAGAGCAGGACGAAGGACGGTCACAGTACTTTTTTTTAAATGAGCACATCTATATCATACCAAAAACACTTTAGGTCCAAAAGACAATTTTGGTATGTTGTGAAAGCTCCTTCTTAAACCTTATTAATTTTTAGTTTATTTCCCCCGAGTTCAGAATATTTAGCAATCATGATGCTAATATTTTATGTTTTCTAGATGTTCTTTAGAATTAGGTTTCCATGAAATTATGATCTATTTGTGTTTGTTACCAAACATCTTACAACTTACAAGAATTTAGATAAACGTTTCCCCAAGAACAAGTCAAAATCAGTTGAGCATAATATGCTTTATTGGAATAGATTCTTTGTTACCTTTGGTTGTGTTGTATTATCTATATCCATGTAAGGACTTGAATAACTCCATATGAATGCCAAAAGAAAATTTGTATCCCCAACGGATTCTTGAGATGGAATGTTTATTTTTTGTTATTTTTCTTTCTAATTCCTAACCACACCTCGATGACGTGACATATTGAAATTTTTAATAAGGTCAAGGTTCTGATGGTGAAATGGGTATATTTTTGTCATAGGATCACTATTGTTACTTGAATAAAACATAAATTACAATATTATAGCCATATAAATCATAACTTTTTTCATATATCCAATGTCATTAAGTAAAGGTTGACGTGTCATTATTTCTTGATGTAAAACGTAGCGTTTGAAGAACATAATTTACCTGGATAAATTAGCTTACAACAATAACAATTTAAATAATTTCTCTACTAAAATATTAAAGATCAGAATGCAAAGAAAATGAAAAAATAAGTTCTCTTGATATTCATACCCACTTAACACATTTTTACATAACAGAGTATTTCCCTCTATGTAACAGCAACAAAATATTATTTTTTTCTGCGGACTCTTCAACTTCCCTGGTGAAACTTCCTCTACAACATTTGGCTTTCCACAACTACATTATTATACTCAAGTTACACGTGAAAAACGAAATCCTGTATGATCTTCTCAGTAATCTCTATTTAATGAAATTATGAAACAAACTCCTCTAATCATCGAATTTTAACTTAATACCAAACACATATGACAAATCCCTTATTGGCATTACATGAGAAAATCATATTAAGAAATTTACACACTCTTATGATTTGGAAATAACTTCAAACCCTCAAATTGAATAAAATTTGCACAATGGGATGAAAATGCACTCATGTAGCATTAGAATGCATCATTGGCACTCTATCAATATTGTAACATCCTTTGATAGGCTCAGCTTCCACCCCCATGCCTCAAAATTCTAGTTGTTACTCAATTTTTCATTTATGGCTTGAAAATAATGAGTGTAAAACAATCTTAGTGGCCTAAGAAAACTAAACCAAAGGAGCCCTTCAAATTTTTTTATGTGGAATCCCAAGGTACAAATATGAATTTTGGAACTGAAACTACATAATCCATATCTAAGAGCCTTGAATTCATTATAAAATGCACAAAAATAGTCTCCCAAGTTACCCTTGGACAAAAATTTAACTATTTTTTCCTTACTCAACCTAAATGCAAGCCCTAAGGTTCATTTCAGGTCAAAATAGTTTTTTACAAGTTTATGATTTATCGTTGAGGGTTAGCTAACCTTTCCACATTTCCACATTTGTTAGTTGCAGCTGAAAATAATTTCTTGTTCAGAAGTACCACAAAACTGCCAATATTGACACATTGAGTAATCAATCCAGAAGGGCATGTTCACATGCACGTAGGACTGATCTAAAAGTTTTCCAATGGAGAATTAAAGGTAAAAATTTATATTCTATAATTCAATATAAAAAAAATATGTTAGAATCGTCCAACACACTACCAATTACACATAGGTGAACTACGAAGTTTTCACTTTGGTTACTTTCAACATTTTTTCTAGTTAGATAAAAAATATAGATGCTTAAGGAAATCCAAGCATGGGCTAAAATATCCATGGCATAATTGACTTGGAACTTGTAAAATATTTTTCTTGATGTTGACTAACCTTCTATGGGATTAAGTTTAATGTTTCATTCCAAAAGGTATGGACTATTGTTAATGTAAGACAAATATACTTAAATCATGGCAAATATTCTTAAAAAATGGTACATATAACCTATACCATTTTTTTTCTTTGTAATGTGCAAAATTGTTCACTTGGAAAGAGATGGCATGTTTCATACATTCCTAGTTGAAAATTTTGAGCATATATCTCAAAACGTGGCTACACAAAAAATACAAGTTGGCATGCTTCCTTAGTTAATCTCTACCACAAGAATCCACCACATCACCTTCATTCTCTTTCCTCTCATTTGTTCTCCATTATTCATTTTTGTAAATTTATTTTTCATTATCTTAAACACTTTACCAATAACTGCTTGCAAATCCCATTTGGTGAACAACGTGTCTTCCACTGCCTCCCTCTCTCCATGTTTCTCGAGTTATTCTCTATCTTCTTCTTTACCATGACTACTTAAAATTAATATTATAACCCTTATTATGAAAATAAATCATACATTTCTCATGCATTGTAACCCATTGTCCCTTATACAGCCAAGACATGGATTTGGATAGAGGCATACAATTCAAATTCAAGTTTTTTACAACTTGAGTATAAATTAAATTTACTGTGCTACCACATTTGTGGTTTCTTCTTTCCTTGATATAGGGCTTCTTTATATTTTTTCCCTTGCAAATTACATGGGATAAACCCTGTTGTAAGTGTAAGTGGCATCAATCTTCATAATTTTGGATTGGATGATGACATGATGTAATTATTATGTACTTTTCAAAAGAAGAAAATAAATTTATTGTAAAAAACAAAAGAAAAGTATTTTTTTATAAGCATGGGTTTCATGTTGTATTTATTTGGTTTATTCGTCAAAGTACCCATTGAGTGCTTCTATGATTGTTTCTTGAGCCATTTTCCTAGTCATCATGTATTAGAACCTTCTTGGGCTCTTTATGTAAAGAAATAAAATTATTTTTGTATCAATTATGGGTTTTTTCCCTCCTCCACTAAGTCAGCTTAGATTCTGGTAAAGTCAGCCTCAATGAAGGACATTTTCCTCTCTTAAAGACTATATATTGTCAAACGTTTTGACCTATTGTGAGATGATACCAATATATATTTTATATGCAACTTTAGGTGAAGAATGAAGTGTGAAGGAGGCAAGGAAAAGAAGGAAAAACTAGAGCAGGAAGGAAGAAAGTTCTTAACAAGAAAAAAGATCTAAAGTTTTTATCATTTCTACCCACACGTGTGAAAGTTAAGAGGTATACTTGCAAGTTGCAGGGCCAAATGTATAGGCTTAAGCTTCAAAGGTAAGAAGGAAGACCGACTTCTGATTTGGAGTAGATCTGCTTTGACTTAAGTTGACTTTGGATGATATAAAGCTTGTTGATTTGTGCATCTTTATCTTGACGAAGGAAGAATGGTTGGAAGGTTGAATTGGTGGATGGAGAAGGTCTTGTTGTTGGTCTAATGGTATTGGCTATCTCATTTTGAATTTATTATTATTGAAGAAGAGAATTTTGGTTTATTGTTTCTCCTAGGAGAGGGGTTTTTCCCTGGATGAGAGCCTACACACTATGCCCTTTGTTGTTTTGATCTTCATGCATTTATGTTTTGGAATTTCCTTGTTGAAAAGAAGTTGAAGAAGATTATAAAAAACAAATACCTCACAAGTAATTATCAAATATAATAAAATATTTCTGCCTTTCTGATTTTCTAACATGGTTTCAGAGCTAAGGTGAAGAAGGGGAAAACATGAATTGAATATCACTTGCTTTCTAGTAAATATTCAAGGAGAACAAAGGTAAGTTTTGGAATTTTGTTTGGAAGAAAAAAACAAGACTTGGAATTTTTGAGGTCATGGGAAATCCCCTGAAAAACATATATTGGAATGGTAAGAAACCCTTTGAAGATTCAATAAGAAGACCTCAAAGTGATTTAGACCTCATCAAATATATGTATGGCATCATCAAAGAAATCTAAAGTCCTATAAACATCTCTAGAAGTGTAATATTCCAATAGGAAAAGACAGTAATATAAAACACAATAAACTGGAAACTACAACAATATGGAAATAAACTAAAACACCATAAAAATAGACAAAACAACTGAGCCATTTTATTAATATGAAGGTGAAAACACTACAAAAGTGCTTCAAAATAGATAACACTCAAGCCGGAAAAATTGGGTTAGAATTCCCTCAAGCTCTCCAACTGAAAACAATGTTGTCTGCTGCGTCGCTGGAGCTTTCCCTCTGTGCTGCCCTATTGGAAATAATCAGATGATCATGTCCTAAGTTGAAAAAATGCTCAAAATTGGAATTGCTCAAAATTCGTTGAAACCTAAACAACTGGATAGGCCTCGTTGCTGAAATTCTGGTGCCACAAACGTCACTCAAATCCGATGTCATATGTGGAAGTTATGTAGGTTTGAAGTTTTCAGTATCCTTCAAAAATTCAGTTTGACCAAGGTTGACTTTGAATTTGGAATTATTAAAAAAAAAATACTCCTTAGAATATTCTAGGAATATTCCTCAAAATATTAGACAGGGAAGAATGAGATTCGAATAAGTGGCAGCGCTGGATTGATGGATGGTTTGACTTTTGGTTGTCTGGACCAATGAGGGGCTGCCACGTGGCGAGGCCGAAGGCTGCCATGTGGCCCGAGGCCGTGGAAAGTTTGACATGTTAAAAATTTTTGTGAGTCCACAGGTTTGAACCCTAGACCTCACTGCCACAAGCGCCACACCCGATCGTCATGCCACAACTTTAGTTCTGAACTCATATGGGAGATATGTTATATTTAAACGTTTCAAAAATAAATGGCGGAAAAGAAAATAGCCCGACCCTCGACATGATCGACTTTTGGAACCTTGGCCCTAAGAAAAAAATCTGTGGGGTAATGTTTCAACTAACTGTAATATGTGGCCATGATATATGTTATATCAAATGCCATGTTATGTTGAACGGTTATGGTTAATACATCGATTATGCAGGCGACGTTTTCAGACGGTCCATGTGACCACATTAAAAAAAATTAATCTTAACTGCTAGTGGAGTTTACTTTTGCTGAGTGCATTCAGCAAATTGAGGCCCTTAGGTATATTTAGTGTGGCCATCTCAGTTCTCCCACATTTCGTACAGTTCTCTATGAAACATTAACGGCGAATCTTCATTTTAATCATAACTATAATATTGGACCAATTTGGACGAAATTTTGGTCAATTTTTCGGTATTCTGAGCGTTCTTGAGTTATTGGGATAGGTTGCAGAGCTAACAGAGGTGTTCTTAAGCCATTTTTGCTTCAGGGAAGCTTGGAGAGCCATTAGGGCCATGAGGGAAATGGAGCTGCATTGGGCTACACTTCACTGTTTGAGGTGAAATAAAAGCCATACTTAGCTTATTTCTATCTTATGAATTCATTTTAACAGATGTTTAAGCCTATTTAGGCTTATTTCTCACTTTAAAACCAATTTGAGAAACCTAATAGAGCAAGGACATGCCCATTGGGAGCCTTGGACCCAGAAGATGTAGCCCAGGAGGGGTGAACTGCCTCATCATGTTGCTGTGTTGTTATGGTGAAGTTATTCTACTGTGTATTTCTGATTCATGATCTTTAACAGTAATTTTAATTAACAATCCCTCACACATAAACTCAAAAATAGTTACCAAAAACACTTTGTTTAATTTGCAAAACATGAAAAACACTGCTGTAATTAATGATAGTCTTTTAGTATAAAATACAAATAGTTTCATTTTCATATTAGATGGTATCAGAGCTAAGGATTTGAGCCTTAGAAGCTAGAGTTTTACTCAAAATTTGTTTTGTGCAAATATATAGTTGACTATTTGCAAGTTTTGATGCTTACTAGGCTTAAAATCAAGAGAGGTAAAGGACATTTGGTTAGTGCACAAAGTAATCCTCAACCAAGAAGGGCCAGAGAGCCACCTCCAAGAGAAATAGAATCAGATTCAAGCATGTCTTCAAGAGAGGGAGAAACTCCTAAAGATATGGATCCCAAAGAAGAGGAACGGGTGTTCCGAAAGGCTTTCTTGGATATGACGGAGATGGTGAGGATACTCTACCAAGAAAGGAATGATAGTCTTGTTGGAGAAGGATCTAAAAACCAGAAAGAAGGAGAGGGTTCTTTAGGAGGAAAGAAAAGTGATGAAAATTCAAAGAAAGGACACGGAGGAAAAGGTGATCCACCATACGCATCTTCATCCTCTTCCTCTACATCTTCATCCTCAACTTCGATGAATCAATATCACAAGTCTAAAACCACTAGTAAAATTCCATTTATAAAGCTTGATGATAAATTTTAGTTGCTTATGTTTAACAGTGAAGTCAATGCAGAGAAACTTGACAATTGGATCAAATAGTTGGAAGTTTACTTGAGGATACAGAACCTTCATGATGACGACACCAAGATACAGTTAGCCTCTTTGAGAATGGGTGGAGTATAATTGGTATGGTGGGAAGCCAAGACCAAGGATGAAATTAAAAAAAATGGTAATATCACTCTATCATGGGATGAATTTATTATTACAATTAAAAATAAATTTTATCCATTAGCTCATTTACAAAAGTCTATCATGAACTGGCAAAACTTTAGACATCTTAAGTGACAAAATGTACAAGACTACACCCAAAAGTTTAGGAGAAAATCACTCTTATTAGGGGTAGACTTACAAAGTCAAGATATTTTGTTGAAATATATAGGTGGTTTGCAAAACTACCTTATACATACTATCCTTATGTTTAATCCTACTAGTCTAGACAAATTTTGTGTACAAGCTACGCATTTAGAGGCTAGAGGGAAAAACACTTTTGATGAGGGTAGAAACAAGCCTTTTAAGGGGGAAAAAAAATATAAAACCTTTAAGGGAAAATGAAAAATGAATGCATCTGTAAAACAAGAGGGTGATAAATTGATATGTAAACATTGTTAAAGAGAAGGTCATGAAGAGAAAAACCATTGGAAATTACATCCTGAAAAACGAACTCAGTTTAACAAAAAAAAAAGGAAAGAAGAAAATTGCAGCTACTACAACTACACCAGAAGACTTAGGTGATGATTCAGGTGACGAAACCAAAATTGCAGCCATGGGTTTGAAAATTATGAAGGGAAAGGAAACTGAACCTAAGCCAAGCACTAGTACTTCAAACTGTCATTTACAAGCTCCAAATGAGGAAGAAAGAATTGAATTGTTCCATGTGACGGTAGTCTCAAAACATACAAAAATTGACACACTGTTTGACAATGGGTCACAAGAAAATCTCATATCAAAAGACTTGGTCAAACAGCTTAAAATTGAGACCATTCCACATCCAAAGCCTTATCCACTTGGGTGGATACACAAGAGTCTAAACACATGTCTCGAAAGTGCATGTTATGATTTTCAATTCTTGCTACCTTTATTAATGATTGAACTGATGTAGTAGCTTGATATATCGGGAATTGTTTTGGGAAGTCCTAAACATTTGACAGGGAAAGTGATCTATTAAATATGCTGAAAATAAGTATCATCTTTTTAAAGATGGCAAGGAGTTCATTGTCAGAGCACATGGCAAGAAGGAAAATATAGCGATGGTAAATGAGGGACAGGTAAAAAGGCTAGTGAATTCTAGTAATGTTTTTGTACTTCTTATGGTGAAGCCCAAGGTTGATGTGAATCATGAGTCATTTGAAAATTTTGATTCCAAGCTTAAATCAAATTTATATGATGTATTTGATGCACATCATGAGATGTTTCAGGAACCGATAGTTTACCTCCTAAAAGGGAGATTCAACATGAAATTTAGTTACATCAAGATTGTCCTCTTCCTAACATAGGCATGTACCACATGTCTATCATGGAGAATGCTAAAATCAAGAGGAAAATTAAAGACTTGTTGGACAAACGATTCATAAGACCAAGCACTTCGCCATGTGGGTCACCGATAGTGTTGATTCCAAAGAAAGATGGAACTTGGTGCATGTGTGTGGACTTCAGGGAAGTGAACAAGATAAAGGTAAAGAATTTTTACCCACTCCCAAGGATAGATGATTTGTTAGATCAGTTGAAAGATGCTAAATATTTCACTAGGGTAGACTTACGTAGTGGTTATCATTCAAGTTAGAATTGTAGAAAGTGACATTTGGAAGACAACATTTAAAACCAAACAGGGACTCTTTGAGTGGCTTGTTATGCCGTTTGGTTTACGCAATGCACCTGCAACTTTCATGCTAGTAACGGATGATGTCTTACATCCTTTCCTTGATGATTTCATTATTGTCTACATAGATAACATCTTAATTTTCAGCAAGACTAGAGAATAGCATGTCATGCATGTTAAGAAAGTACACGATATTTTGAAGAAAAATCAATTGTTTCTTAAAATTTCAATGTGTGAATTTGGAAAGACTTATTTGGTTTATTTGGGACACATAGTAGGAGGAGGTGCTTTTAGAATTGACCCTTCTAAGGTAGAAGCCATTGTGAATTGGCTTACTCCCAAATACATTACAGAGGTAAGAAATTTTTTGGGTGCAACTTAGTATTGGAGGAAATTTATTTCTAACTTCTCTGCCATAGCAGCTCCTATGCATGCAGTGACAAGTGTGAAGTGTACTTTCCAATGGGGAGGAAAGCAACAAAAATATTTTGAGTCTTTGAAAGAGAAGATAAGTTCAGCTCCAGTCCTTGCATTACCGGACTTGAGATAACCATTCGAGATTCAGACCGATGCTAGTGATTACGTCATGGGTACAATTCTTCTACAACATGGTAAGCCTATCACATTTCATTCTAAGACATTTAATGGTGTTGTTGTGAATTATCCTACATATGATAAAGAGTTGTATGTGTTGGTATAAAGCGTCAAAAAATGGAAACACTATTTGATGGGCAAAGAAACTATTGTTCATACCGACCATCAGCCTTTACAGTACTTGCAGTCACAAAGTAAATTACAGAAGTCACGACATTTCAGATGGATGGGTTTCCTACAAAAATTTCACTTGGTAATAAGGTACAAGAAAGGTATTTTCAATAAATTTGTTGATATGCTTTCAAGTCATATTATTAGTGCTACTACTTTACTTAAGAATGATTCTATTGTACATGGGGAAAACACACTAGAACCAATATGCATTGTCGATGTTAATTTAAGAATATATACTATTTTGAATGAATAGAATCAATATTAGGTAGAATGAATTATCATTTCATATGGTATTTGTTTCATATGGGCAAGTTATGTATACCATAGGGGGAGAGACTAAGCATCATGAGAGAAGCTCATTCTTCTCTTATTGTTGGACATTTCGAGGTAAGAAAAAAGGTGACACATTTACAGAGGTATTGCTATTGGCCTCGCATGGTAGATAGTGTTTTATATTTCATTAGAGGTTGTGCATTATGTTCTACAAGAAATCCTAGAAATAGGAAGCTTGGTTTATATACGCCATTGCCGGTACCTTCTAGACCATGGGAAAGTGTTTCTATGGATTTTGTTGGAGGTCTACCATTATCTAGAAAGCAACATGATTATCTTTATGTAGTAGTTGATAGATTGAGCAAGATGTGTATTCTTATGCCATGTAAGAAATCTATAACTGCTGAAAAAACTACTGATTTATATTTTCAACATGCATGGCTTCATTATGGATTGCCTGCTTCTATTGTTAGTGACAGGGATTTCAGTTTTGTTGGGTGTTGGGCCAGAATTGTAATCTACAGATAAAATACACTTCCCTAGACCATTTTCTAGTCTATAACTATAGGTAAAAGACTGTACTACCCTTTTTCCTAACTCAGAACAGATACATAAAGAGGATTGGATGCTTACTTGTTTAAGTTGCTTCCAAATGGATCCTTTCTGTCGGTTCCACTACAGCTTCAAATTCAAGCAGTTTCAAATAGTTGAATGCTTCCTACAAGAAAGAACACTGAAACAGGAGAAGATGCAATAATATAGATATCTATTCAAGTTAATTAGCGAAATCAGTTAAGCACAAACTACATTAATCAACCAAGATTTTGCAACATGGAAAGTCAATGTAAACATGGATGCATGTAGGGAAAAACAAGAAGTAATCTTTATTGATGATAGAAGGAGAGGTTATAACCTAATTACTGATTCATCGTGATATTCCAGCAAATTTCCCAAGTCTCATGACAGCATAAGTCTCTCCAGCAGTAGCTCCACAAATCAAACTCTCTATTGGAAATTCTCCAGCATTTCCCTACCCAAATTCTTCCTTCTAAACACTTAGATTTGTGTTCAATTTATAGATGAACTGTAGGTAGTTTTTTCATCAATAACATTCCAAAAATAGGCAAGACATTTTTCCATTCATGTAGATGTCAAATGGACACTTGGATCCAAATCTTGACACATGTGAACCCTTCTAGAAGACACTGGCCAAGTGGAGATTCTGGAACAATGACAATTTCGCTCCCAATCTAACTAATGCACCTTTGAATATCAGGAAGTGCTTTGCAGAGCAGCCTTGAATGGGGCTACCTGCATATGCAATGCACTTAGGCCCCTTAGAGCCTGCGTTGGTGAGCTCCCACATGTTTAATAATAAGCTTCAAACCATGGAAAATCCTTTCTTGCTGAAAGTCTTGTTTGATTCATGTTGTTTCCTGTCTTAGGGCATAGAGCAACTGAGATGATAGGGAATGATAGACCCTTGATCATCGGTCCTGGAGATGATGCCTAGTTAACCAGGTGATTGGGAATGGTGCCCAAATTGACCTATAACAATGGGAATTTTTGGTCCAATATATGGAAGATGATGGACACCAAGTTGAAGAAGAGTATTGTTTTCCATCCACAAACAGATGGCCAAACAGAGGTAGTGAACAGAACCATTGTACATATTTTGAGAGGTTATTGAAGCAAGCATCCCAAGCTTTGGGATGAGCACTTGCATTACATTCAGCATGGTTAAAACCAGGCCAAGCAGTCTTGTACAAATACTTCACCTTTTGAAGCTTGCTTTGGGTATTTTCCTAAGTCACCTTTAGATTTCATTCTTGAGAAGGATGTTGCCATTGATGGGCATAGTGACATTCACAAAGATCGCATGTTCATTGAAATATTTAGATCATATATCAGCAGGTTCAAGAAAAACTTGAAAGTTCAAAGGCAAATCTGAGGAAGACCCAAGACCAGCAAACAGGAAGTTGATCATAAGTTTCAAGAAGGAGATGAGGTATGGTTGCATATTAGTAAGGAAATAATGCAAGGAGAATGTAAAAAGCTGAAGCCTATTCTTTATGGTCCATTCGAGATCCTTAAACAAGTTGGAAATAATTATTTTCAACTAGATTTGCCTTCATATATGCAAATGTATTCTATTGTGAATGTGGAAAATTTATGTTTGTATGAACCTCCTTTAATTGTTGATTATGAAAGTGACATTTAGTTTCCATCCATAGAGAATTTCTTGCTAGAATTTTTGGATGAGATAAAAGAGGATGTTATCCTTGATAGAAGGACACGTACTTCGAGGAGGGGAAATGTTGATTATGTTCTGGTTGGTCTTAAAGGCAGCAAACCGAGTAAGGAAAAGTGGTTGGAGGTGGAAAAGGTGAGGGATTTTTACCCTCATATTCTTAATAGGAAATTGAAGGCTTGTGCGGTCCAAAAGCTTCCCATTTGGGAGGTGTGATAAGGTGATCATGTCCTAAGTTGAAAAAATGCTCAAAATTGTTTGAAACCTGAACTACCAGGTAGGCCTCATTGCTGCAATTACGGTGCCATGAACGACACTCAAATCCGATGTCATATGTGGAAGTTATGCATGTTTGAAGTTTTTAGTATCCTTCAAAAATCTTGTTTGACCAAGGTTGAATTTGACTTTGGAATTATTAAAAAAAAATATTCCTTGGAATATTCCAGGAATATTCCTCGAAATATTCCCCGAAATATTCCCTGGAATATTCTACAGGGAAGAATGAGATTTGGAAAAGTGGTAGCATTGGATTGATGGATGGTTTGAATTTTGGTTGTCTGGACCAATGAGGGGCTACCACATGGCAGGCCTGAAGGCTGCCACGTGGCCCCAGGCCATGGAAAGTTTGACATGTTAAAATTTTTTGTGAGTTTGTAGGTTTGAACCTCGGACCTCACTGCCACAAGTGCCATGCCCAACCGTCATGCCACAACTTCAGTTCTTAACTCATATGGGAGATGGGTTATATTTAAACGTTTCAAAAAGAAATGGCAGAAAAGAAAAGGGGCAAGCCCCTTAGGGCTAGCCCGACCCTCGACATCATCAATGTTTGGAACCTTGGCCCTAAGATCGAAACCCATGGGGTAACGGTTCAACTAACCGTAATATGTGGCCACGATATATGTTATATCAAATGCCACGTTATGTTGAACGGTTATGGTTAATACATCAGTTATGCAGGCGACGACTTCGGACGGTCCATGTGACCACATTAAGAAACATTAATCTTAACTGCTAGTGGGTTCCTCCTAACTTGGTGCATTCCACCAAATCAGGCCTTAGTGCCAATTTTAGTGCGTCTATCTGCAGTTCTCCCACATTTAGTGGGGTTTTCACTTGACATTGGGCATAATCTTGTTTTAATCATAACTTCTCTAATATTGTACCAATTTGGATGAAATTTTGGTCAATTTTGAGTATTATGAGCATTCTGGAGTCAATGGGATAGGTTGTAGAGTCAACAGAGGTATTCATCAGTCATTTTTTCTTCAGGGAAGCTTGGAGAGCCATTAGGGCCATGAGGGAAATGGAGCTGCATTAGGCTACACTTCACTATTTGAGGTGAAATAAAAGCCATAATTAGCTTATTTCTATCTTTTGAATTCATTTTCATAGCTCTTTTAGCCTGTTTAGGCTTCTTTCTCACTGTAAAACCAATTTGAGCAACCTAATAGAGCAAGGACATGCCCATTGGGAGCCTTAGACCCAGTAGATATAGCCAAGGAGGGGTGAAATGCCTCATCATGTTGCTGTGTTGTTATGGTGAAGTTATTTTGCTGTGTATTTCTAATTCAAGATGTTAAAAATCAATTCTAATTAAAAATCCCTCACACATAAACTCAAAAACAGTTACCAAAAACACTTTGTTTAATTTGCAAGACATGACAAACACTTTGCACACTTAATTAAATGGAAATGAATAATTTGAACAGTAGATACAAACAGTTTCATTTTCAGATCAAGAAATACTACTACTGGATAAATAGGATTGCGTAGACGAGGGTGCTCTAGTGCTTAGAAACATCCAAGATTTCGAATCCATAATCTATGGAAAAAACCCAGTATAACACAAAAAGTATTTTTGGATTGGATGACCTTGGAAAATCACCCTCCTAGGGTGTGAAATGCATAACTATTGGGTATGTCGGACTATGGGCTGAACTTAAAGATAGAATAGTTTCACGTACTCCCAAGCTGAACTATTGAAGGGATGATCACTTAAATGGATTTTGAGCAGAAATGCTATGGAATTTCCCCCTCTTCTCATGAACTCTACTACTAGACTGTGTAAGTCATTGAGTGACTGCACGACACTAGAGGGTTTGCAAGTGGCCTGAATTTTGGATGATGAGATAAGCTCACATGAAAAAAAATAATCCTCTCCTGAGTAGGCATGCGAATTCCCTCGAGGATGAGGTTGGGATCTCCGCTCGAAGACACATTTCTGCTAAACAACACTGCAGAATTGGCTAAACAACCCAAGCATGCTCAAGTCATGAATGAAAAGAAAATAATAATAATCCATAATTATCTCTGTGGATGCCCTCACCATTTTATTATACTTGTGGAACCCTCACACCCTTGGCCCCACATAATAATGATGCTACTGTCATTGCCACTAAACTCCATTAGGATTGCTTTGTCCTCCATTGTCTCCACTACCTCCATGACTGCGTTGTTGATTTGGTCAAATTGACCCCATCCACATGAATTCACCCACATTCACACCAAGGACTGGTTTATTCATCTTGGCCATATATAGATGCATTGATCCACATTCAAATTAAGAATTGGTTTTATTCCTACTAAAGGGATTTATGGGTCCCTCTACCCTCTTATTCATCTATTAATTAAGGAAGAGAAAAATTAATATTCTAATTAGCTAAAAGCTAAATTAGGAATATTACAGTCCTCCCCACCAAAATGTTGCTTGTCTTTAGGCAACTGCAAAGATGTGGACCACCCTATTGACCAGATGCCACTAATACCAATTCCTAGATCCCATAGAAACCCCTTACTATGGCTACGCCCCTGTGTCAGGCTACCTGGAATAAACCCCTCAATGTAGGGATCCCAATTGGATCTCTCACCATACCTGTCATCAATCAATCCTCCCGGATCTCGACACCACCATGGCCAATCATCGCCCAAGTCCCCTAGCTCGTACTACACACTAAATCTGGCTATAACTACTTCATCATGAGGTGAAGACCGCCAACATGCATTAATGCTCCATGGTCCCTGTTGTGACGTAGATCTGACTATATAAACTGTCCCACCAACTATGTACTAACTCATCAACTCTCTCCCTTGACCTAATCCAATGTTGATCCCGTTCTCTAAGTCAGGATATAATGCTAAAGAGTTGTTGACATGTGCCCCACTGCCAACTGTAAACGGTAGTACCTGTCAAGTCTACGGGTCACTGCTCTACTACACACCTAACTAAGAAGATCATACCATGCATAGGATACCAACTCATGATCTCCCACTAGTCTATCTTGGTCGAAGAATCCAATGTTATGATCTCTACATACGGAACATGTTTGGAGTGTGGTCGCCAACTCACACTCAACTCATGCTACTCTATCCCACATGTCAATGAGAACTACCTCAAAGGGAAGGCCCCTCTCTCTATAATAGGCTCAAGTGGGCAAGATGTACTGCAAGCCCCATCAATGTAATTGTGGAGAGTTTTTCTCCCTGAAAGTATTGCATCTCTACTAATTATAAATGCCTCTACCGACACCTCATCAATGGTTCAGCCCAAATATGGATGCACCACCATCTCCAACAACCCCTCCTCAATGGATGACCCCAAGTTAGTTGCATATCTACCACTGAGTCACTGTGAGCCCCCATATGGCTCTCCCCCAAAGGACTATCAGGCATGATGTGCATAGCCTCCTCCTCAACTACCCCACGCTCCACCATATGTTGCTCAGGCTAAATAATCACAAGTGACTAATCATCCTGAATATCTCTCATCAAGTCCTCTGATTACTCACCATGCACATTGGAAGAAAAATATGACCTACTTTCATCAACTCCACATGACTACTCATGCTCCCCAGAGGAATCCACATATGACCGCATGGACTCATCTGAAGAAGAGTCCTTGTCTTGGCATACAGAAAGAATATCCCTTTGCTCTACCTATGCCACATAATCTGCATCACTCAAGCATGAGTGATTAGGCCTCCAAGGTTCTCTGAAGATGAAACAAAGTCCCTTCCTTCTCAACTCTTTCTTGATGCTTGAATGCTCAAGAGTAATTCTCCGGTTGACACTCCCTCTACCTCGGATCTGCCGATAACACCCTCATAGCCATGTCTTTGCTAAACATGGTGTCTCCAGATGCTCAACAATGTCCTCATCAATACTAGGTGAGCTGCATTCTAGGGTACACTTAATGCTCTTGTCCATAAGTCCCCTTCGAGGCAACGCTCCAAGTTCCTGTTGCACGGTATCATGGGTCACTACATGTCTGCAAGTGTCCATGCACTCCTCATCATGCCACTGTATGTTGCAACCTGCCCCTATAAACCACCAGATATTGTCAGCTACGACTATACCATCATGTATTGTATAGTATCCTACATGGACCAAAATATCCACCAATCTGCTAGTAAACCCCACATGAGGTGGGCTACATCTCTCCACTAGCGGAAATTTGAGGTCTAAAATGGGCCTCCTAAGGAAATAATACAATAATAGCTAAACCAATAAAATAATATTTATGAATTTTAAATTCACTTTTTGCACCACAATCCATGTAATCATAGTTAAATTCAATTCAAAAGTTGTACCAAAATAAAATTAATAAAAAAATTGTATTGATGTGACTATAAATAAGAATGACTTTTTCAAGAAAAAGTCATTATCATTGAACAATTAATGCATTTGTCCTTTGTACTTAAATAACTTAAAAATATATATATAAATATAAATTTATAAATTATTAATTATATTATATGCTATTAATTAAAATTTATATTATTTAAATTGTATAATAAAATGTAATTAATGTACTATATAAAAATAAAATAATATAATATAATAAATGTATAGGGATATGCATTGTTTCTTTCAAGAAATATGAAATGACAATAATATATTTTTATTCAAAAAATGTGAAATGACATTTATTATGAGTACTTTACTTTGACTTTAAACGTACTTAGAACACTACCATGGTTAACCATGATTTTTATCCACTATTGAGAATGTGACAAGTAAGCACCTTTAACACAAGAAATTCCATCTCAACCATTAGGGATGATGCCATCCCCTAAAATGTGATTTGTTGTCATAAAGTAAATTTTGTTTGTACATTTTCCTTAGGAGGCCCATTTTAAACCTCAAAATTCCCTAATGCATCTGCTATAAAGGATCAGAGCAACCTGACTCCTCACATTCCAATGACAATGACATCACTGCTCCTATTATCCATAGCTCAAGTGAGCCATATAGCCATGAGAGAGCATCATGTCTACGTATTTCCATGTCTAGTGGCTTGCCGATGCCACCTCCTCCAACCAACTCCTGCCAAAGTAGGCTAATCACCTTGTTACTACATGAACGGTCGATATGCTAAGATAGCTCCTGAAAAGGGTGTACCCTCATGTCAAACCATCTTGTCACTAGGGATTTCCAGGGCTCTGATAGAGATCTGAAAATTTTTGTGTGCCCAAATATCAAACCCATCGTGCAATGACTACTATCACCTACCGAATCTGTCATGTGATGGGAAATCTGACCTGGATCCCAACAGTAATATGGCCCTCGTGTCCCTCTGTTAATCCGTGGAATCTGCTACAATATGGCCATGGATGTATCTAGCTTCCTAACCTGCTCCATGGATTACCAGCTCAATACCTCTCGCCATCCAACCTCATGAAAATAATCAAATGCAAGAATCCCCGCACATAGAATAGTACCTCCATCGTGCGAGTGTTGCACCATGTCGATGTATGCTTGAAGGGGGGTGCTCTAACACTCTAATGTGCCCTCTAACTACACCATTAGGGAATCAAACCGTTCCCCAATGTGGAACAATTTTTCCACTGAATTGGCACAAACCACTCTCATGCCCTCCAGCTCCTCATTCTACCGTAGGATAGCCTCTCGTATTGATGTGTCCTTCACCTTCAAAGCTAGAAGGTCGACCTGAAATTGATGACACTGTTTTGTGTGATAATCATCCAATACCTCTGTATCTCCCAGCACCTCCTCAAGGGCTAGCCCAAAGGATGGCTACACGCCCTCCTCCATATATACTCCAATACACAAGGCATTCTCACTAGTCAGTTGCATGTGATTGTGATATGATAACTCTGCCATAAACCTAGAGGCCTCTCTACATATTGGCTCCTCAACAATGGTGGAGCTTTCTTCCGACATCTCATCAACCCATGATACACTACGAGCATTAGAGAACTCGGTCACAACCCTAGATACCCCATCAATGGATATCTCAACAATGGGTGGCATCTCATCAACGAGTGTATGCTCAGTTGTCTCCTTCCAAGTCTTTGCCATACTCTTTGATCACTCCTCAAAAGTAGGTAGAAAAATTCTACCCACGGTATGTTGCACGTCATTGCCCAGCGTGTACCCTCTTCCTCTGTTGTAGCTGCAAGTTATTTATTTTTCCTTAATCTGGAAAAATTCTTGGAAAGTTAGATGTTCTTTGAATCTTTGAGACTGAGATTCATATTCGAGAAAATAGTCACTGAGAGCCTCCTACTCTTCTGGTCCTCCAGCCCCATTTCCTACTACTAGGAAGGTAGGCTTATTGGAACACTGTGAAGCTTGCTACACTACTGATTTCTCGTACCAATGATGTGAAGTGCCATAACTTTCACCATTTTGCAACCCTCTTTGGGTTTCCTTTTGTCTCTCCACTCTCATTTCCTTGATCTCTCTTGAGAGATCCTGCATAGCTCTGAGGAGGATATTTCCAAACTACTTCCCATAACCTTCTTCTTCCATTGGAGAATCCCTTTATCCTCCTCCACTAGAACACAATTTTCTTTTCCAGATGTGAACTCTGAAACAAGTTGAATCTGGTATTGCAATTTGAAGAATTTAAAAAATGACCACCATAGCAAATCTAAGAAAATAGTCTTCATAGAACCATCCATTTATCTCAATCTAGACTGAATTTGGAGAAACTGCTCATATCAAAATAGAATTGGTTCATTGTGCACAAAACCCATGTCTCAAATTTTTGAGATTCGTCTGCATTTTCCCAAAAGAACTTACGAAAAATCGTAACGTTTTATCCCAACAAATTTTTGCGTTTTCAATTTTTGTATCTCTCAGATAACCTTGTGTTTCTCTTAGGCCAAGCCTAATTGGGAAAAAATTCTCACGAAGAAAGAGAACTGGTCCGTTTTGCACAAAACCCATGTCACAAATTTTTTAGATTCATCTCCATTTTCCTGAAACATCTAACATAAAATTGTTTCCTTTTATTTCGGTGAATTTATGTGTTCTTTGTTTTTTTATCTTCATGTTCGGTCGATAATGTATTCTTTATCTTTGGGTGTCATCGACCAGTTGTTCCAGAGGCTGAGCCAAGTCTATGAGCTCTCATATGACTATAATATTCCAAATAGGAAAAGACAGTAATACAAAACTCAATAAACTGGAAACTACAACAATATGGAAATAAACTGAAAAAACCATAAAAATAGACAAAATAGATGAGCCATTTTTATTAATCTCAAGGTGAAAACAATACAACAATACTAAAAAATAGATAGCACTCAAGCTGACAAAAGCGAGTTGGAATGGCCTCAAGCTCTCCCACTGAAAACACTGCTCTCTGTTGCGCTATTGGAGCTCTCCCTCTACGCTGCCCTATTGGAAATGCTACTACTGGGTTAATAGGAATGCATAGATGAAGGTGCTATCATGCTAAGAAAAATCCAAGATTTAGAATTCGAACTCTATGGAAAAAACCCAGAATAACCTAGAAAGGATTTCTAGATTGGCTAACCTTGGAAAATCACCATCTTAGGGTGTGTAATGTATAATTGTTGGGTATGCCGGTCTATGGGCTGAACGAAAAGGTATAATAGTTGAAAGTACTCCCAAGCCCAACTATTTAAGGGTTGGTCCCTTGAATGAATTCCAAGTGGAAATGCTATGGAATTTCCCCCTCTTTTTGTGAACTCTGCTACTGGATTGCATAAGTCACTGAGTGACTGCGTAGCACTAGAGGGTATACAAGTGGCCTAAATGTCGGATGATGAGATCATCTCACATGAGAAACAAGAATCCTATCCTGAGTAGGAACTCGAAGTTCAACTGAGGATGAGGTTGGGATCTCCACTCGGAGACACCCTTGTGCTAAAAAACACTGCAGACTCAGCTAAAGAGCCCAAGCATGCTCAAGTTGTGAACGAAAAGAAAATAATAATAATCCAGAATGATTTCCATGGATTCCCTCACCCTTTTCTTATACTTGTGGAACCCTCACACCCTTGGCCCTGCATAATAATGATGCTACTCTCATGGCCAATAACCTCCATTATGACTGTGTTGTCTTGCATTGTCTCCACTACCTCCATGACTGCGCCGTTGATTTGGTCAAATTGACCCCATCCATATGCATTGACCACATTCACACCAAGGAGTGTTTTATTCACCTTGACCCTATCTAGATGAATTGATTCACATTCACATTAAGAAGTGGTTTTATTCCTACTAAAGGGATTTATGGGTCCCTCTACCCTCTTAGTCATCTATTAATTAAGGAAGACAAATTTTAATATTATAATTAGCTAAAAGCTAAATTAGGAATATTACAAGAATGTCCTAAGGTCTGAAATTGTGAGGCAACCTTGAGACTTAGACATGTATGACAAAAATATACGAATATTTCAAGACAAATGAACAGTACTAGTTCAAAGGTCTCAAAATTCCATAGTGATAGTTCATAAATTGAGTCACATCTTAAATAAAGTTCATGGCTCCCGTGATGAATTTTTTGAAGGAATCAAAAGGCCATATAAATAATTTAGATTAGGGGTATCAAGACAACACAGGAGTGTCCAAATTAAGAAGGATAACGGTCAAAGGACTTGTCGAAGCATCTACAACCTACACTAACCAAAATTCAAAAAGAGAAACTATCAACCATCTTGAGAAGCATCATATCTTGAGATATTTTAGAAGATAGAAAACCATGAGAACAAGAACTTATCCTTGGAAAGAAAATAAAGTCATCAAGAGAACAATTCTTTGCATGGAAAGGATAAGGTGAGGTTTTATGAAATTTCTAAAGCTAATAGGAAGTATAAAGGCCCTAAGTTAAGGAATGAAGTTTGAAGGTTTCAAGTTACCAGAAATAGACCTATGTAAATCAATGAAATAAGAATATTGAAAAATATTGATTTGAAGAAGTTAAATATGACATCTCAAGATATTTCTAAGGCATCGAAAAAAGGGAAGAATTATTTTCCTGAAGGCTGATAAAATTCATCCTAGCTTTTGTTCAAATTGGTGAGGAACAAGACCCTTAGTTATTGAAATAATGACTGAGATATCTCTGTGATAAAGGAATTTTGCTCTCTAGTATGATGTATGGAATATAATGACCCTCAAGTGTGGATATACAATTTGACGTAGGGGCAGAGTTTCTCTTGAGACCAATAAGAAGTTCATATCAACAATGAAAATTAATATATCTTGGACAATGAAATCGAGAAGAAATATTTGTAGAAAAATTCAACTGATTATGAAGGACTGAGCAATGAGAATAAAAAAAAATCCTTTCCTTTTGAAAAATCATGATGATAGGATGGAAATGAAAGGACCTTGAAAGATCAATGCAAGATCAAGAGGTAGCCTCCACCTTTTCCCAAAAATATGACTATTCTTCTCTTAATCTCTTTCATTTGATTGTTAATGATTTCCATTATGTATCTAGATCCTTTTGTATTTAATTATAACCCTTTGTTTTCTGTTTTCCCTACATTAAGGCTTTCATGTATATTGTAAAGGGTTCTTGTAAAAGAAAGGATTATGGATAGATTCAGATGAATACTCTAAAGATATAATTAAGTCCTAAAAGATGCTTTTTTATAGAGGGACCCCTTTAAGGCTTGTAGAGGAAGAAACTCGAGGTATGTTTACGATTATAAAAGTTTTAGAAGTTATCCTTTCAGATTTAAAGGTACGATCATTTTGTTTTTAAAATTTATTTATGTTAATGACTCTCTCATGTCTAGGGATTTTCCATATTTTAATGAAAATTATTATATTGTTAGGATGTTTGATTATTAGATTAAATAAAAAAATTTAGTACTAAATTTTTCTATTTTTTCACCTTGGTAAAACCCTAGGACATTCGGGCCTATTGATAGTGTCTAGGGTTTATGAAAAAAACCTAACAAAGGTTGATGTAAGAGCCTTGAGCATTAAAGTAAAAATCCTATGTGTAAATGCTTCCAATATAATTGAAACCATAACAAGGTTTAGATTTTGAGATATCTTGCATTTGGTCCCTTATTGATACCCTAGATTGATAAAGTTAACTTCATACTCTTGTACATGTATAGTTTTTTTTATTGTACTTTTTGATGAGATTTGTAGGTACAAATTTGTAAAGTTGTAAGCATATCTTGTGCTTGATGATGACTTTCTGATGATGATGAGAATGATAGACAGAGGGAGTTGTAGAAACCCTGATGAAATAGAAGTTTACATTGATGATTGAAAGTTGAAGTAAAATTTTGCGAAAGGAATGATGTTTCAAAAGGTTGAAGTTCTCTCATGACATGATGATGAAAAAAGAATATCATGTGTGGCTAGAAGAATAAAATAATTGATGTTGGATACATCTCCCTAGTTGAGAGGGAGCTTGTAAATATATAGTTTGCGAAGGAAAGTGTATATACTCTCTACTTGAGCAGGAGAACATGGTTATGTAATTCATGTGTCATGAACTAGACCAAGACTAATAGTCATAGGTCTAGTGAAGGCCATGAAGAGAGAATGGTGGAAGGGTTGGTATCTTGAAAGTTAGCCTAGACAATAGATAAAACTATGTCACAGAGTAGATCTAGATGGTTTCTAGAACTCAGTTAGGGATGGTTATTTGGCCCAGATGATATATAGAGCCCTGTAAGGGAGAACATTTTGGTGTATATACATAGATCTCTTTGAGGGAAGGTATATTGGTTTAGATTATATGAAGTTCCCTATTTAAGGTGGATATCTTGAGCATCATGATATCTATATCCCTAAGAGGGTTGGAGGTTTGGCCTAGTTGGTATTGATATCTTAGTTAAAGTTGATATATTGGCCGAGATGAAACCTTAGTCCCTGTTGGGATGGTACCTTGGAATGTAGCCTAGATGGTACCCCGATCCCTTGTTTATGTTGGTGTCTTGGCCTTGATAATGTTCATAGCTATGTTGGAATTAATATATTGGCCTATATTACACCAGAATCCATGATAAGTAGGTTTATTGAATGACACAGGGGCCCTTGATGAGTTAGTGTCCTGGTAATTGACACTTGGTTCCCTGATGATGAGTTAGAGTCTATAAACTTGGGTCCTTGAATTAGTGTTTTGGTACGTAGCTTGGGTAAAACTTGGATCCTTGAATTAGTGTCCTGGTAGGACACTTAAACCCTTGAATTAGTGTCTTGGAAGGTATCTTAGATGAAAATTGGATCTTTGATAGCTTGAGTTGGGAACTTTTAAGGTATCCTAGATGGTACCTTGATGAGTTGATACCATGGGATATTTGACCTTGATGGTATCTAGCATTGTATATGTTGTTGTGCTCTTCTTAAAACATTTCAATTTTAGATCAATCTTGTACTGGTTGAAAAGTTATGAATACATCCCTAGTTAAGAGGGAGTGTTGAAAGTGTAACTAGTATCAGTATTCAAAATTTTTGATTGGCTCATGCCATGTAATTCTTATGTACTTGTCAAAAGAAGAAAATAAATTTATTGTAAAGATAAAAAGAAAAATTAATTTTTTATAAGCATGGATTTCATGTTCTATTTAATTTTTTTATAAGTCAAATAACCGATTGAGTGATTCTAGGATTGTGTCATGAGTCATTGTCCTAGTCATCATGTATTAGAGCATTCTTGAGCTCTTTATGTAAAGAAAGGAAAATATTTTTGTATCAAATATGGGTTTTGTTGCTCCACCAATTCATCCTAGCTTCGTGTCAAGTTAGCCATAATGAAGGAATTTGTCCTCTCTTGAGGACTATATATTGGAAAAAATTTTGACCTATTGTGAGATGATCCTAAGAAATATTCGATCTGCAACTTTAGGTGAAGAATGTAGTGTGAAGGAGACAAGGAAGATATGGAAAAAATCGAAAATGAAGTACGAAAGCTCTTAAAAAGAAAAATGATTTGAAATTGTTATCATTTTTTCCCACACGTGTGAAAGGTATAAGGTATAATTGTCAGTTTCAGGGCTCAAGCCATAAGCCTATTTTTCTAATATAAGGAAGACCTAGTTATAAGTTGGAGAAAATATGCTTTGATTTAAGTTGCCTTTGAATGGTATAAATCTTGTTGACTTGTGCATTTTTCTCTTGATGAAGGAAGAATGGTTGGAATGTTGACTTAGTGGATGGAATAGATCTTGTTGTTGGCCTAATGGCCTTGGTTGTCTCATTTGGAATTGATTCTTGAAGAATAAAGTAATTTGTTTGGAATTTACCCCTAGGCGAGGGGTTTTACCCAGGATGAGAGCGTACACATAGTGTCCTTTGTTGTTTTTATCTGCATGCATTTATGTTTTTACAATTACTTGATGAAAATAAGTTAAAGAAGACATTACAAAGATAATAATAAAATAAATACATCACAAGTAATTATCAAAGATAAGAAAAGATTTATTCCTTGTTTATTTTCTAACAAACCCTCGAAGAAGAAGCTTGGAGATGACATGGAAAGAAGAAATGGTTGAAGGACCTACTACATACTCTATGCGTACTCACCCAACAAGGACAAGGTGTCATTGTTGACTCAAATATAGGGATAAATACCACACATTGACAAGGATTATTTATAGGTAAAATTATGGTATTCTTAGGGCCTCACTAGAGTATAATTCTTGCTCTAAGAATATATACCACTTCTAAAAGACTCAAGAAGCTTTGAGACACAGTATAAGTTAAAAAAAAAAGTGATAGATCTTTTGCACCCAAAACTAGAGTTAAAATAAGAAACATGGAAAAAATAGGATTCTAGAGAGGAACCCTATGAACAAAATATCTTGAGACATGGATTCCCACTTTAAGTTGCTGCCCACAAAGCCATAAATTTCCATCTGAGTATAATAAAATCAAGAAAAGGAAGGAAGTATGGTACAATAGGATAATTTTCTTTTGCAAGTAGCTAGTTTATATTCAATTAGTGATAATGGCCATTCCTCTTTATTAGAGAAATGTTATCAATGCACCATTAAGATTTCAAGGTAATATATAAATATTAAAATTTAACTGCCAAAAAATGGTTTATGGGGTGTAACAAAAAAAGTCTCCCATCTACTACCCATGAATAAAATCTCAAAACCCAAGCAAGAGGATGGGGTATAAGAAGTGCTCTCGCAACCAAAGCTCAAAAAACTAAAATATTTTGGAGGGTACCATCTAAACCATGTAATTTATGAAAAATGATGACAAAATCAAATTATATTAAAAACAAAGGTACTTATGATATTCCACCATGTAAGAACTTCCAAAGGGATCCTCAATCTAGAACAACATTGTCAAAGGATTTTGGTTCATAATCGATAAATTGTTTTAGGAGATTGGAGAGGGAATGAAGGTGTCATTTTGGATCAAGTTTAGAATGAACATAACCCCTTTAAGGAAACCAAAGGATCAATCAGAATCAAGGAAGTAATGATCAATTAAGGATAGATGAAGTTTACTGGAAAGATACCAAGGATTATTGGTCCCTTTTCAGGAATGGCAGAAGACCAAATATTGTCCTGTTGCAACGACTGAGAAGGAAAAAATAATTTGGATAAAATATTATATTAGAGAATAATTTTGATAATGGAATATGGTGATTCACTTTGATGAAAAAAGGATGGGACAAAGAGATACAAAAACAAAGAGGGTTACAAATCTATCTCGAATTAGAAAATATCTAGTAAACCAAAATTTATAAAATATTTTCATTCCCAACATTTTGAATAAATTCTAAGATATCCCAAATCATATCGGTTATAAACAAAAATATTCCTTACAGAATAAGCTTTGAAGTTTAGGGTGAAAAATTGGCCAACAAGGTGAAGCAAGCACATGAGAGATGTTGAAAGAAACCAACATATATTTTTGAAATGTGAAATCAAAAATTAAGTCTGAAAGTTTATTGAGACCGGTGCAAACAATTTTTTTCAAGGGCTAACCAAGTGGAGTATCTCTGAGGAAAAAAAAGAGAGCGGGAAACCTCCCTGCAAATTTCCATTTTATGAAAACAATTTGGCCTTGTGAAACCATTCGAGAATTTGCAATATGATTTAGTTGAAAGGCTAGAAATGGTGGGATATTTGAAATTAAGAACTAATCCCCTGAAATATTTTGCTTCATAACAAGAAATAAGCTATAGAGACATCCAAAGCTAATGCCAAAAACTCCATGACCATAATTCTAGTTGAAGTGAAACTTTTCCTTGGGAAATAAATCTCCATCTAGAAGAAAATAGACAAAAAATATATTTTAATGGGTAGAGTAGCCCTAGAAATCATTAACCTCAATATTCATAAAATTTAATTTCAACAGGGCTTCTAAAGGAAATCCAAGAATCTCTAACATGGCTGGATCTATCAGTAATAACTCATTAAACTATTAGGAAATTTTTGAAAGTGTAAAACTATAAGGCTTAGATCCATGGGATAATCAAAATAAAAAATTGTTTAAAAAAAAATGAAAGTCATCAAAGTTATCATAGAAAGAAATTCAAAGCTCCTAAATAATTTCATGTTGAACAGGTTGTAAGAAAGACTTGGAAAAATCACAACTTATGTGTAATTGCACTAGAAGTAGAATAAATATTTTTAGAATATTGAATTTCTTCATGTTAGGAGAGAATCCAACCATATGGTTTATTGACTAGCAAACATTTCAATTCAGTAGAATATGAGTGACACAATTGGCATGACACAACATGGAGATGGTACATTATAGCTAGATGTTGGAACATTGGAGCATCGTTTCTTAGCATCGTTTTTTCTTAGTATTCCTAAATATTTTCTTCTGTGGTTAGGGGATTCACATATATGAGTCAATTTGTAAAGGAATTTGACACTTGAGTTATTAATGGCAGTGAAATTGTATGTGTTGGTGGGCATAGATCTGAGTTGCATTGAAGATATAAATAAATTACCATGTAATAAAAGTCCTGGGAAATTTTTCAGTGGAAAAACACATGGTTTATATCAAAATACATTACATATATTATGTTGTTTATTTTGATTATTTATAGTGTCATTCATCTTACAGTAGTTCCTTCATTTTTATCCCTGTCGTTGTGTTGTCACAAGATGTCTTCTACCATATCTCAGTGCTGAGCATTATAGTGAAGTTCCAGTCCCATATTCAGACAATAAAAAAAATAATAAAAAAGGTCCCTTTTCTTCTATGTCCATACCTTTCAAAAAACAATTTGTTGTTCCTCTCGCACCACCACGTACAATGTCTGTAATCTCACAGTGCATCTCCACAAAAATCCCATGCAAACTTTTTTTTGATAGCCTATCTTCCTGAGTGTATTTCTCCATGTAGATGTACTTGAAGAATATGGTGGAAAAGGATGTTCTGAGCTCTTTAATTCTGTCCAGCCAAGCATTAAGATACCTAGGATTAAGAGAAGTCCCCTTATTTAGATGTTCTAGAAGGACCCGTGAGTCACAAAAAACCCATAATTTATCCAGGTATAACTAATTTCAGAACCAAAATAGACCCCATAATGCCAATATTTTTGCCCTCGTGTTAGTCCCCATTCCTCCGTACCAATATAATTTGAAATGGCATGTATGGGTTATCATCAACCATGCACTACATCCACATCTTAATTGTTGTGATGCCCCATCGAAGAAACCTGTAGGGTAATGGATTTCAAACGACCTCAATCTCTTTGATAAATCAGATGGAGGCTTCTGTTGAATTTTTAACTTTTTTCATAACCGAATGATCTTATGACAAATAAATTCTAGACTATTTTTCACCTCATCAAAAAGCCATTGTTTTTTGCAGCACTATAAACACCAATGATATAAGTCAGGAATGTTTTTGAGGGTCTTACCTTTCTTTAACCACCATTTGATGTAATCTTATATTTTCTCATATTCCAGATTCTATAGGTTGAAATGCATGCATATGTTGTTATGGACGTCCCGTGAAAATGTGCATGTGTAAAATAGGTGTTGGTTATCCTCATTTCCATTCATACATAGTCTACATATTCTAGGTCCAATCTTACCTTTCTTATGTAGATATGTCCATGTCAAGTTCTTATCCATCCACACCATCCATGTAAATATTATCATCTTGGACTTTGCGTTTAATTTCCACATATCTCCAAACCAAAATTTCCTGTCTTGACCGTGTTTTTGTTTAATCAACACCTTATAAGTTTCTCCAGAAATTATTTGACCATTCTTAATCGTGCCTCCCCATGTCACCCGGTCTCCATTTCTCTGGTTTTTTATGCTCAGTCTTCCTAGTGATTCCATGTAGTTATCCCATTATGCTTTCAAGTCATCCTGTATGCCCAATTTTCCTGAATTTTTCCATCTTGGTATACCCTGTATACATTCCATAACATCTTGATGCATAGAAGGTTGATGTGTGCCTCATAGGCCTGGGTGATGAATCAAAATTTTTCTGCCACTACCATAAGACCATCGAATATTCTTATAAAACTGGTCCCAGATCATTTTAAACCCTCTCGAAATAATTGATCCCACTCTATCATCCCTTCAATAATAATTCCTCCACTCCCTCATAACCTAGATACTTGTATCTTATGATATCATTCCAAGTCGCTGAGGAATTAAAACCCCTCCATAGTGACTTAATTAGGAGTGCATTTCCAAAATTCTCAATGTCCAGTATACCCCATCCCCCTATCTCCTTTGGCTTCGAGATCAACTTCCATTTGTCCAAGTGATATTTCCCTCTCACCTTGCCCCCATTACAAATGAATTTGGCCATGATGCTCCTGATATTATTGATAATTTTCTTTGGGGCAGAGTATAAATGTGCCCAGTAAATTGTTAATTGTTGAAGCACCACTTGCGCAAGAATTAATCTTCCCCATTTTGACAACCATATTAAGATCCATCCATGGATTGCTCTATTTTATTTTTCCAATAGCCATGACCAATAATCCACTCTGTAATTGTTAGGCTTCATATGAAAACTGAGGCATTTGAAACCCTTTTCAAGTCTCTCGATCATGAAATTAAACAAGGTTCCTATATATTGATATGTTTACTAGCCTCTCTCTGCATGATATAAGCATGACTTACATTCATTTTCCATCATCCCAGTAGCAGTGAAGAACATAGAAAAAATGCCATGAATGGCCAACCAAACATTTTTTATTACCATCCCAAGCATCAGGACATCATCTACAAAGAGATTGTGAGTAATATCCCTTCTTTGGGTAACCTTGATGCCCCTAATAACACTTGCATTCACTGCCTTGTTTATTTTTAAAATAAAAGCATCCACAACCAAGATAATTAGTAAAGGGGATAAGGTACAACCTTGTTGCAGTCCTCTCCCTAGTTTAAAAAACCTTGATGCCACCCCATTTATAATAACAGTCATAGATGTATTGCAAACAAACCCAATGATCTAGTTTACTTGTGTTTTGTCTAAACCATTATTATATAAAACCATTCTTAGAAAGCTCCAGTCAACACTGTCATAAGCTTTACTAAGATCAACCTTTATCACCACGACATCTAGCTTCCTTGTGTGAATATAGTGGATAATTTCTTGTGTCAATTCCACAAAATCATGAATGCTTATGTTTCTCAAAAATCCAAATTGTTCTAGAGTGATAAACCTAGATAATACCACATTCATTCTATCTACAATGGTCTTTGATATTACCTTATATAATGTGTTGCACATCGAGATAGGCCTAAATTCATCAAATGTTGCTACACATTTTTTCTTAGGAATAAATGCGAGAAATGTGGAGTTTAATGCCCCCATGTATCATTCCCGAAATTTTTGTTTCCTCAACCGTGTTTGTTATATCATTGATGAAATACTTGGAGAAATGAAGGAAGAAATCCGAGGTCCATCCATCTGGCCTCAGACTCTTGTTAGCCCTAAAGGACTTGAATACAGACATAACCTCCTCTTTGCTAGTATTCCTCTTAGGATTATGGTTTTCCCCTTCATCAAACATGAATGGGAAGTCATACACAGCCCACAACTATTCCTCATGCACCGTCTCCCTGCGGGCCATAAATAAACTCTTGAAATATCTTACCACCTCGGCTTGGATTTTCTTCGTGATAAAAACGAGTCTCCATCTACATCAATATGCCAAATCACATTTGCATTTTTCCTCCCGATAGCAGATGCATGAAAATACTTAGTGTTTTTTTCACCCTCTTTTAACCATGTGGCTCGACTTTTCAATATCAATGTCTGTTCCACAATAAGCAGTATCTTCCCTTTTTCTTTCTTGATTTCTTTGAGCCTTTTCCACTTATGAGTGGACTGGATTCCCTCCATTTACTTCATTAACTGTGATGTTTCAATGGAAAATATTTTTAACATGGATATTATATGATTCCTTTTAATTTCTCCTATATATGAACAATAATTTTTAGCCCCCTAATAGAATTAGATAAGTGTTCCATAGCCGAAGTACCAACTATCCTACTGTGAGACATCACGTACTCCCATAGCAACTCATTGAAGGCCAGATCCTCTAACTATACCTTGTTAAATTTAAAGGGATAACCTTCAGTTCTCTTATCCAATAGCCACTCCAAGGTGATAGGCCGATGGTTAGAGAGGGCTATTGCTTTAGCCCGAGATGTAAATTCCCCCATATGCAATAGAATATTAGCCTTTACCAGAAACCTATAAATTCTTTTACCAATGAAATTTGAGCCCATCCTACCACTATACAAAGTAGGATTTTTTTTTTCCAAATTTATATCACATAAACGAGAATTTTGGAACATGTCACAAAGAAACCCAGCAATAGGGTCACTCTGCCCTCTATCACCCCACATCTTCCCGTCGTGTAGAGAGAAATTAAAGTCACCACCAATGATCAATTGATCCAGCATCAAAATTCCACAACCCTCCATCCAGTTCCAGAAACTAATTGTGTCATATAATGGGGTATATAAGTTTATCAGGTGTACCCGATGTTGGTAACCTCTCAGGAATGTCTTCAAGATTATCCCACCAAAAAATCCAAAAGATGGCAGTGTTGCCCAATGGGGATCCCATAGCACGAAATCTCCTCCCAATCTTCCCTCAGCCTCATGCGCCACCATATGCCATGCTGGCAACATGGCACGAAAACAGGAAATGGAGCGGTCAACATATTGCATAGATTCTTGTATAAAGATCATGGAAGGTTTTTACTTTATTAGGTCCCTATATTACTAGTATATTCCCTTATTTTTGTTAGTGTAACCCCATTATTTTTATTTTTGTACCCCTGTAACCCCAATATTTTTATTATTGTGCCCTTACAATATTATTGTTACATCGTCTAGGAGTATATTGTGACCCCATGGAATCCTATATATAGAAGGATTTTTTTTCATTTAAACCGTCGAAGAATTGTTCATTTATGTAATGTAAAGGAGGTTTCCCCCTCAAAGTGGCTTATTTATAAGGTGTTGATCTCTCTTTTATTCTATTTTTGGATTTGGTTTCATAACATTTGGTATCAGAGCTTTGGATTCTAGGGTTTCACTGCTCCAAATAGGTCATCGTGAAATTTGCACTATAAATTTTTCTATACGAATGTTCAGAAGCTGAAATTTTTACAGAGCGAAGACGAAATCCTTAGAAATGGCATGTAAACATTTCAGATATTGGTTCAAAATATTTTCGGAGATATGAGCTGTGGAAGTTAGAGATTGTTTTAGGCTCCCAAATTTCACCTAAACAAGTCATCGTGGCATTTTCGTTATAACTGTTTTTCTACGAAGGTTGAGAAGCTGCAATTTTTAAAAAGTGAAGCTGAAATATTGAGGAATTTCCTATAAACATTTTAGATCTTGGTTCAAAATATTTTTGGAGAAAAAATCTGTGGAAGTTAGGTTTTTTCATCCTCTAGAATTTCATCTCAAAGAGGTGACTGTGGGAAAATCATCATAACTCTCTCTCTGAGCATCAGATTGGAATTATGTAAAAGGTGGCCACAATTACATGGAATGTAACTTCATGTGTATCAATTTTAGAGCTGAAGGAGGAAATCATGACACATGGCACATCATACAAGTTCTCTCTATTGAACCAGTCCATAAATATGTCATTGTGGCAGATTGGGCATAAATTTTCCTTGAAGAATCCAAATCAAGTCAGACTTTTGGCATTCAAAAGTAGATGGAGAGGGATATAATAGGGCTGAATTTTAGATATTGAAGATCTGAAATCATAGAGATAATTCAGTTTCAATATCGAGTTCCTCAAAAGAAATAAAAAGGTATGTCTTTTTTTTCTTCAAATTGTAGAAGTCTCGTGTGAAAAATCAGTTTGAAGTGATTCCAAGGGCATATTGAAGAATATATATCAATATTGGGTTCTAAAATGCCACATCTAAATAATTCAACACCCATTAAGCCTTCATAAGGCTCTACCATGACTCATGAAGAGGAAGAAGCGCAACATGACATATTAAAATTACAAGAGCAAGTGAAGAAAGGCATGGAAACTAAGATGGATGGTTTGAAGAAAGTCATGGAAGCTAAGATGGATGGCATGGAAGCTGGAATGGAAGCTAAGATGGATGACATGGAAGCTAAGGTTGATGAAAAAATGAAAGACAACATGGAAGAGATGAATAATGATCTAAAATCAGACATGGAAGGCTTGATGACAAGGTTAATACAAGAAATGATTCCTAATGGTAGAAATATAGTAGAGGAAACTCATGATGAGAACAAAATAAATGTCAATCATGATTTCATAAACTCTAATGCTGGATTCAAGAACCACCATTTTCCAAAGAGGGATATATGGAAGTTTGATCGAAAGGATACCATAACATGGATACTACAGATGGAGCAATATTTTTATCTTAATAATGTGCAAAAAAACAAAAGGTACGCATTTCAACTTTAAATTTAGAACAAAATATATTTGTATGGTATCGATGGCTTTGCACCCATAAAAATTTGTCACTTGGTCAATTTTTATGCAGGAAATGATAGCACATTATGAGCATACAAAGAGAAACATATTCTTTAGCCAATTGACAAATCTCAAACAAAATGGTTTAGTGGTGGAGCACATTGAGGACTTCCAAAAATTGAATATAAGGGTAATTGATATTCCAGAGGAACACAAGATTGATGTCTTCGTAGGGAATTTAAAGGATAAAATCCAACATGAAGTTCATGTTTGGGAACCTGTTTCATTGGAGAAGGCATTCAGGTTGGCAAGAAAAATTTAATGTAAAATTATGATGACAAGGAAACCTACCACTCATATCTATAAATATGGAAGTGTTGCTACTCCTAGACTTCCACAACCTACAAGGTTTACATCACAACAATTGGAAGAAAAAAGAGAAAAAGTGCTTTCCTACAGTTGTGATAGAAAATACATTAAAGGTCATAAGTGTGCTGAGAAGAAATTATTTTACATAGATTGCGAAGAGGAGGAAGAAAATGAACAAGAAACTTAAAAAGAAGAGGATATACACTAGAAACCAACCCTAGAATAAGAAGAAATGAGTCTGGCCATATCGTGTAATGCATTGGCGTGAATTACCACTCCTCAAACTCTCAAGATAGAAGGACATATCAAGAAGAAAAAGGAAATAGTGTTGATTTATTCGAGTAGTACGCATAATTTTATTCATTGTAAGGTATCCAAGGAATTGAATTGCTTCCTATACCCAACACCAGAATGTCAAGTGATGGTTGGAAATGGAGGAACTATAAATTTCTCTGGAAAATGCCATAATATAAAGCTAACCATGGGGTAATATGTATTGAATATTCCAATGCTTTCCATTCTAATCGGAGGTGTTGATGTTGTACTAGGATTACAATGGTTACAATATTTGGGGACGATAACTTTTAATTTTCAAGAATTTTTTTTGAATTTTTTTTTTGGAAGGAAAGGAAATAAAATTATGGGGTATCGTAGGGAAGCTAGGAAAGATAATAAACTCTAATGTCATGACAAATATTATGAAGAAATAACAACGACGTGTAATTGCACAATTATGCTCACTAGAAGTTCCAACATTAAAATCATATATTTCTCCAGATCTCTAACAAACCTTCGACAATCATTGCAATGTGTTTGAAACTCCCAAATGAATCCCACCTATTTGTGATCATGATCATGCTATTCATTCGATTCCATGAAGTGTTCCTCCAAACATCAAGCCTTACATATATCCTTATGTCCAAAAGAGAGAAATTGAATGTATTATTGTAGAAATGTTAGAGGCTAGTATAATTCAACCTAGTCAAAGTTCTTTCTCTACTCCAGTAGTATTGGTGCACAAGAAGGATGGATCATGGCACATGTGTCCGGATTATAGGGAGCTCAATAAGCTCACTATTAAAAATAAACTTCCCATTCCTGTGATTGATGAGTTATTGGATGAATTACATGGAGTAATATATTTTACCAAGTTGGATCTTCGTTAAGGAAATCATCAAATTAGAATGAAGACTGAAGATATTTCGAAAACAAGATTTTGAACTCATGAGGGTCATTATGAATTTTTGGTCATGCCTTTTGACATTACCAATGCACGTTATACATTTAAAGGGTTGATGAATTCCATTTTCAAACACTTCCTTAGAAAATTTGTGCTAGTATTTTTTGATGACATACTAATCTACAACATGCCTTGGAAGGATCATGTTCAACATGTTGATAGGGTGCTCAAACTATTGGAGGAGAAACAACTATATGCAAAAACATCCAAATGTTTCTTTGGAGTAAAAGAGGTGGAATATCTAGGTCATAATTTATCTCACGAGGGTGTTAAGGTAGACCTTAACAAAATTAAAGCCATTAAGGAATGTAAAGTCCCCACAACCATAAAGAAGTTGCATGGATTTCTCGGGTTAACATGGTGTTATCGCAAGTTTATTATAGCAACACCTCTAACAAAATTATTGAAGAAAGATGCATTTTCATGGACTCCTGAAGAAACTAAGGACTTTGAACATCTTAAAGAGGAAATTTTCCTAGCACTAGTCTTAGCTACGCCAAACTTCACAAAAACCTTTATTGTGGAATGTGATGCCTCACAAAATGGAATTGGTGTTGTTTTAATGCAAGAATAAAGGCCCGTTTCTTTCAAAAGTCATCCAATAAAAGGAAAGTATTTACAAAAAGCTATTTATGAGAAGGAAATGTTGGAAATACTACATGCACTAAAGAAATGGCAACCTTACCTAATGGGAAGACACTTCAAGATAAAAATTGATCATGATAGTCTTAAGCACTTTTTGGAACAAAGACTATCTTCATTAGAATACCAAAAATGGGTCACAAAGATGTTGAGTTATGAATTTTAAATCATGTACAAAAAAGGGAAGATAAATGTTGTTGCAGATGCACTCTCAAGAAAGGATGAAGAGGTGGAAGCATTTATTTGTGCCATTTATATTATCCAACCAAATTGGATAATTGAGGCAAGGGATGAATGGAAGAAGGATGAAGATGTGTGGACACATTCAAAAGTTGCAACAAGATCCTAATACATCTGATACATTTACTTGAAAAAATGATTCCTTATGGTACAAAGATCGCTTATATATTTGCAAGAATTGCCAACTAAAACAAAATATTATTTTAGAATTTCATACTTCTCCTTTAGGAGGACACTCAGGATTTAAAAAAAATTACCACAGGGTGAAGAAAGAATTTTTTTGGGATGGCCTTGAATCTGATATTCAAAATTTTGTGGTAGAATGTTTGGTTTTCCAACAAAATAAAGTTGATACAATTAAGACCTCCAGTCTTCTACAACCTTTATCCATTCCAAGTCAACATTGGGAGGAGATTTCAATGGATTTTATCATAGGTTTACCTAAGTCTGAAGGAAAGAGTGTCATCATGGTGGTAGTTGATAGAATTACCAAGTATGCACACTTTTTGCATTATCTCATCCATTTAAAGCAAGTACAGTTTCTACTGCATTTATGGAAACAATTAAAAAGCTACATGGAAACCCAAATATTATTTTAAGTGACAGAGATCCCATTTTTATTGGAAATTTTTGGACAGAATTATTTTCTTGTTTGGGTACTCAACTAGATCATAGCTCATCTTATCATCCTCAATCCGATGGTCAAACTAATATAGTGAATAAATGTTTGGAAGGATATCTTCATTGTTATGTATCTGATAAGAAAGCACAATTGGTCAAGTGGTTACCTCTCGTTGAATGGTGGTATAACACTTTCTTCCATACTACGGAAAAAATGGCCCCATTTATGGCACTTTATGGATATCATCTGTCGTCCATCACATATTCTTTAAGAGAAAATTATAAGGTTCAAGCAGTGGAAGATCACATCGAGTATCAACAAGAAGTTCTCCAAATATTAAAGGATAACCTAAATTTGGCACAAAATCAAATGAAACAACAAGAAGATCAACATCGCAGTGAGAGAAGTTTTGATGTAGGAGACTAAGTATTTTTACGGCTACAACCATACAAACAAATGTCCCTTAAACAAGCTAAGAAGGATAATAAATTATCTCCCAAGTACTATGGTCCTTACAAGTCGTTGCAAAAGATTGGTACTATGGCATACAAATTGGAGCTTCCTACTTCTTCGTGAGTGCATCCAGTTTTCCATGTTTTATGCTTAAAGAAGGTTATAGGGGACAAAATTCCAGGTCAAACAATGTTAGGAATATTGCTTCTGTGATCCATAAATTGTGAAAAAATCTTTCGGTAAAAATCACATCAAATAAATTTGGTCGGCGCGTTTCGAACCAGCCAGTGTGGTTCATCATCGAGACTTGACGAGGAAGGAAAAATCATATTGGAACCTGAAGCAGTCACAAAAACAAGAACTCGACAACTATGAAATCGACCAATTTTAGATTATCTCATCAAATGGAAGAACTTACCCACTCAAGATTCTACATGGGAGGATGAGAATTTTATACAGAAGCACCGGAAGCTACTCAAGCATTGAGGATGAAACTTTTTTGAAGGAGAAGGGCATCTTAGGTCCCTATATTACTAGTATAGTCCCTTATTGTTGTTATTGTAACCCCCTAATTTTTATTGTTGTACCCCTATAACCCCAATATTGTTATTATTGTGCCCTTACAATATTATTGTCAGGTCGGCTAGGATTATATTGTGACTCCATGGACTCCTCTATATAGAAGGAGGTTTTTTCATTTGTATCATCGAATATTTTTTCATCTATGTAATGTAAAGGAGGTTTCCCCCTCAAAGTGGCTTATTTATAAGGCATTGATCTCTCTTTTCTTCTATTTTTGGAGTTGGTTTCAGAACAAAATTCCAAAAGAACTCCCTCATCGATACGAACTTATCCTGTCCCCCCAACCCCATTAAATTGATAGAGAAAATGTGCATCATGACACAACATTGGAGGGCACCAATGCTCTAGGAACCCTGTCAATGGCTTACGTAACCAGAACATCTCTAAAATTACCCAATTCATAATCCAGTTACAAGACCGACACAGATAATGATTTGTTCTTGGTCTAGGGTCGAACCCTTTCCCTTATGAATGGTAACATTCGAGATGGAAGACGACCTAAGGAGTAGGGTTTGAGAGGAGGGTTTACAAGTATCCATATGCAAGGGGGCAAGGAAAGCGTCCGAGCCAAGTAGGAGTAGTTCCAGGTCATTGTCGATAGATTTATGGGGAGATAATATGGCATCCTCCTCTGGAGGAGGAAAGGGCGGAAGATCAGTCAGGCGGGAATCCGACGACAGCATATGCAGGGGGAGATTGAAAGGGACAATGCATTGAGCCTCACCCAGCAATGGGTAAGGAATAGGTAGAGGGATCTTATCATCCCCCACAACCTGGTCAAATTCATTCACATGATAATCCAAAGAAAACCCCCCACCCGATAGAGTACCCAACCCATTATACTGACATAGTCCCCCAACAGAAGAATAATCAAAATGGTCTGCCACATTTTTCACATTACTATCAGAGAGGTTGAGTGGGTTATCTATATACTTACCCGAGGCTGGCAGAGGATAAGTGGACAAGTCTGGTTGTCAAAATACCGAAGCTTTGCCCGCGTTTGTAGCCTCCAAAACACGGGCACCAATTTTACTCTTCACTACATGGTCCGGTATCCATTCCTAGAGTGATTTCATCAGGTGACCCATCGCATGACAAAGGTGGCAGCGAAAGGGCATCTTCCAATAATCCAAACTCTATCTGTAAATTACGCCATCCCACTCTATATCAATGATGGTAGGTAAACCCCCACATAATGATACTTCTAGAAGAACCCAAGCCACACATTTGTCATACAAACCAACACTCTTTGGATCCATGAATCCACAGGTTCCAATTTTGTTCCCTATGGCATTCAATACATGAATGGAAAAAAATTGTATCGGCAGTCTAGGCATTTGCACTGATAAGAGATATTTTTTTGGAGCGTTGGCGATGGGATGGAAATCGACTGACCATTGGTGTAGTGCCGGAAAACACCGTCAATGCACCCAGGACCTTCTCAAAACTTCACCCACATCCTCGTTCTTCATGAAATGAAAACACAACCACCCGTTTTGCAATTTGCTAAATTTTGGCTCATGTCCAAGGAACATTAGCAATGCGACCATGAACCACTCCTGCATATCTATCGTGTTGTATCTTTCAAATAGCCACTTTCCCACAACACCCCTTGATAACAGGCTTTACGTCCTCTCCCACATTACATCATTGCCAAAAATAAGTAGTTTGCAATCGGATGCAGGCTTACCGAGGCCAGAAAAAGTCTTGGGAATTGAACCATTGACCAAGGCGTGGTCAATCCATGAGATTTGGAGCAAATACAAAAGTTAAGTTTTCATTGCTTGTAAAGTTAAAATACCTAGAAGTAAACCAACTTTGAGATCTCATTGATGGTAATGGGTATTTAGAATTCAGTAAGGATCTAGTGGGTATTGGAATTATTTAAGTTTTGTATTAAAACTTGAGTTGAATGCCATAGGTATATCTAATATGTCTTTAACACCATATTTCATTTTTAGTAGTCACCAAACAAATTTGCGAGAATTTTTTTGAGTACATAAACATTGATATTGTCTATATTATGTTTGTATTTGTAGACATAAACATAAGCACATAAATTGGAGACTTTTAGTATCATTTTAGTGTTCCATAAATTAATATTTGGTTCAATTGAACAAAGGAGGTAAAATTTCGAGCTAATAAATGGATATCAAATCCCATAACAATACCTTTCTTTTGAAGAAGTTAAGCTTTAGTTTTGGAGAGTTGTTAGGTTTAATGGATCTCAGAATATTCTAGTTAAAATATAGTAATGCGGTTTAAAGTGGTATACATTGAGATTAGACTTTGAGGATGAAACAAAGATATGATTTTTTGTTCATGGTTACATGAAATTTTGATTTCTTGTTGAGTTTGATGAAGGTCTTCGGTTGAATTAATGTTGATATTATTTGTAGCCTACCAAAAATATATTTCCATCACTCAAGCTCCAGAATTTGAACATGATATAGTTCATTACACAAATAATCGACCACTAAAAAAGGATGCAAGGAAAAAATATAGTTTATTGGATTCTGACCCCAGAAAATTTGGGGATGAGTGAAAAAGTATGTACAATAAGGACATGAGATATGCTTACCTATGCCTCATCCTTTGAAGAATTATTGCCCATAATCAAGACCTGCATCACCGTAATAAATAAAACTCTCTAATCTAGACTAAATTTATGCCTTGATCATATAAATCCTCGAAGTGTTTTGCCCATAAGAAAAAAAATCATTTTTTTAGTAAAAAGGAATACATATTTGACGAAAAAGAGCTCTCCAAAGTTACAATTCATACCCATGTAAACACGACCATAAGATCCACACCCAATGATCTCGTCTTTCCTCGACCTGATCAGTGTGGCTCTCCCTAGGTGTTTTCCATGCACACTCCATCCAGGGTTCAAATCCCATGAAATCCAAAGATCGCATTGAATGAATTCCTCCTGGAATTTCCATGAAGATATCAGAAGCGCAAAGCAAATGAAATGTTGTAATATAATGGTGTGAGAATTTTATTTGAACGGAGCGATAAAGGTAAAATATAAAGAAATATTTCTGGTAGAAAAAATAAAAGATATAAATTGCATTACACTTAAATATTTTATTTTTAATATGAAATTAAAATAGTTGTTATTTGATATTACGGTTTTAAAAATAAGAATTGGTCTTTAAATCAAGTTTGAAAAATTGTAACTAGATGGAATTGGATTTAATAGATATATTTAAAAAAAATATAACATAAAAATATTTTATTAAAAAATTACAAATTATTAAAACTAACTAATACAAAGTTGGCTCACTTCTACACCATGTGATGATAAAGAAGTTTTTAAGGAAATATAACATTTCACCCAATCTGTTATAACATTTGAATCTCATATCCCTTGTAAGATTAGATTGTTGAAGTGACACAATTAAAATGACTAACATAAATGACATATTCATATTATTGTATAAGTAGTCGTATTTTTGTTTTTAGACTATATTAGTCATTCAGGATACTCATTTTTAGTTGTATTACTTATTAGCTAGTCGTATATTTTAACCCGGGACTAAATTAGTCTTTTATGTTAGTGGTTTTTAGTTGGGTCAATTAAGATTTCTCATTTTTTGTAGTATTTCACTTGGAAAAGCAGCAATGGGTAGCTTTTGTAGTCACCCAGTCACTAATTTCTCATTTTCTACTAGTGGGAGGAGAGAAGCTCTCAACTATTAATTTTCTAGACCTATATTCAAAGGAAGTATTTTGAAATTTTCAACTATGTATGATGTTAGTGTTAATTGAAGAAATATAAAATTAAAGTTCTATTAATTTTATTTTATCATTTATTTTTGAACCGTGGATATTTAAGAGTATTTCCAGTAGTTTCCAAAAGAAATTGTTATTTTCGATTTATTTTTATTCAATTCATACGTATAGAAAATTTGGTACATGGAAATGGATATGTAGTCAAGTGTGTGTGTGTATATATATATATATATATATATATATATATATATATATATATATATATATATATATAATATTCCCAAATAGCCATGATCTAGTTGGAATATTAATTTTTGCTTTTGCTTCTTTGTTTGATGAATAAGAGGGTATGGAGACCCATAAATCTCCTTAATAGGAAGAAAATCGCTCCTAATGTGAAAGGAGGTAATCTTAGTAGCTTAATTAGGCACCTTTGTGTGTGAAAAGGAGTAGGATCATGAAGACTGTATCAACTTTAACCAAATCAACAGCGTTGCTATGGAGGAGTGGACATTTATTGAGGTACAGTGAAATTTTGGAGAGAGATCTCATGCATGGAGATAGTGGCTTTAATGAGTGGGAAAAAGGGTGAGGAAGCTCACCACTTATATAAGGAGGCAGATGGAATTCATAGAAGATATGTTGTGGGCAAAAACGTGAAGCTGGGTTACACTTTTGTGAGAATTGGTGGCAGAAATTTTTTTTCGGCCATAGTTCGGCTGAATTTTCTTAAAAAGTTCGGCCGAAATCTTGATTCTGTTTAGAATGAAAGCACACTGACGACGCGAGCAAACAGAATTTTTGTCGAAGATTGGAAAACCGGCAACAAAAGTTCGACCGAACTTCTAAAAAAAGTTTGGCCGAACTGTTAGTTGAGATGAACTTTTACTTTTAAAAGAGTTCGGCCGAACTATTTTCTA